>RDPX01000605.1:209438-228356 GCA_003991215.1 Morbakka virulenta | reverse complement strand
AGTATAGACAGTTGGCGTTTGAAATGAGGGAAAGACGACCTGACTACGATATTAAGGTTGTACCTGTGATAATTGGCGCCCTTGGAGGTGGTATAAAACAAGTGACGAAAGACATAAAAAACATTTTTGAAAATGAAGAACTTTTGCTCAGGACAGTTGCGGAAATGCAAAAAACAATATTAATAGATAGCGAAACAATAATTCGAAAGGTGTTTTCAGGACTAATACAAGATATTGATTGATATAAATAGGCACGTTATGAATAGTTTTGTTGATTTAATTTTAGATAATTTTTTTATATTACACAATCAGATTTGAACTTTCCCTTGCGCTGAGTAAGGCTGTCTCTTAGGTTTCAGAATGGTTGTTTCATGTATCAGAACATGTTTTGTATTTTTAACTAGCAATATTTGGTAGTTATGTATTATGGCTTGTACCAAAGCTATATTCATTGAATAATAATAATAAAGAAAATCAAGAATGAGGAAATGGCAACCTAAAAAACGACTAAAAAGCTTTCTTAAAGACCTTGAAAGAAAATAGAGTCAGCGAAGGACAGCTACCACCGATGGGAAATTTTGTGTAATTCTGGGGTGGGATATGGAAAAACGAGAAAAAAAACATGAATGGAGAAAGTGAAAATGGCGCTGGGAGAGAAGATACAAAATGATAACGAGTTTACCATCACAGGAAATAATGTAGTTGCAGGGATAGAAAGAGGAAAATACGGACAGCTCCAGGTATAGATGGAGTTCAAAATTATTGGTGGGAATGATTCAAAACATCACAGAAATAATTGCCAAGTGCATTTGAAAGGATAAAGAATGATAACAACATGAAGCGATTGTGGTGGCCAACAGGAAGAACACTTCAAGTACCTAAGACAAAAGACCTTAGCAGTGAGCAGAAGTATCACCCAATAACGTGTCTGAATGGTTCATATAAGATTACGACAGGTTTAAGTGGAAAATACATGTGAGAACATGCAACGAAGGATAACATCTTAAGGGTGTCGTAGGCACTGTTGACCAGTAAATCATTGACAAATGTATCACGGAAGTACAAATCTAAGACTGCAAATTAACTGGAACATTCTATGATTACCAGATAGCTTATGACAAAGTGCGCCATGTTGAATGACACGAGTGCATGAGTGGATTGACATCCCGACAACAGTCATTTCATTATTGAGAAAACTAATGAATAAATGGAAAACAAAACTTAAACTCTGGAAAAATGGGGAAAAGCGTGTAACCGTATGGATAAATATATAAAGTCCGGATTCCTACAAGGAGGTAGTTAATCACCTGTTGTGTTTTGTATTATAGAAATACTTATTCCTAAGCTTCTTGGGCAAAGTAAAGGATATTGAATGGGAGAACCAAGAAAGAGAGATGTAGGCCGAACACAGAGTATGTTTGTGGATAATCATACGGAATATCAGGAATAACACAATTTACGAAAGGAAATAAACGAAGTTTTTGTACAAGCGAGTTTAGAAACAGGTGTTGGATATGGTGTTTCAAAATGTGCATGAATTGTGTTCAAACGTAGGAAGCTGGTAAAACTGAAGAATTGCAAGTATTACAAGAAAGGATGAAGAGTTTAGACCCAGACCAGGAGTAAATGTATAAGTTTCTTAGGGTGGTAAAGACAGGTGCTATCAAGACAAAACCAGGTGTTTTAAAGAGTTAAAGAAAAAATGACAAAACGGCTGAAATTGCCAATCAAATCCGAACTAAATGATGAAAACCTGATACAGGCAATTAATTCTAACGTTATTCCAGTAGCAGCCTATCCAATGAATGTTTGCAAGATGACAAAAGATGAACTGTGTGAGCTAGATCAGATTGTTAAAAGCGAATTGAGGAAGAAGAACACCTTAGGAAAGCGACCAAATGATGAACGATTATATCAAAAGAGAGACCAAGGTTGAAGGGGACTTAAGTCTACGAGAGATGTGTAAGCATTGGCAAGAACAAGAGTTGACCGTTACATGTGCAAATGAAATAATAAATGAATTCGAGCAGCATGGCAGAGAAAAACAGTGAAAGAAAACAACACAATCATTGATGAAGCAGTAAAACATCTGGAATTTGGATGGAAACCAACATGGAAGAAGGTAAAGGCAGAATTGACGATGGGAGCGGAAAGGAAATGAAACTTACGAACATAAAGAATTACAAAGTGATTTATATAGAAGACAAGAACAGGAATACGGTTTTTGGTTAAAGCAGAGATAAACACCAAGAAAGACACCATCAATATCAGCATCAATGAGGATAATTTAATGAAACAGTTGAGTACCTTGTTGCTGGACGTGAGACTACAGCCAAGAGTGACTATATAGCACGACATAACAGGGTGTTAATGGTGATGGCAATTGCATGATCAAAGGAATTCGGGGTGGTGGGAAAAGAAACAAAGTGGTATAGGGTAACTTGGGTGAAAGGACAACTGTTGGGAAATAGTAGTGTCAAGTTAGTCCAGGATTTTGTGCGCAACTTAAGTAAAAAACAACTTGAAAACCAGATATGGTCTCTATTTGGGGCAAGCAGTGGTTGGATTGATGGTTTAAATGTAAAAAAAAATTACAGTGGTCTATTTGGATGATCCTTTAAACGAAAGTGAGCTTGTTCTGTCTTAATTAATGAGTAATGAGTCAATTTTCTTTGCATGTAATAAAAGTTCATTCTGTGAAGTATCAATGGTGCGTTAAGCCCAGTCTCACTTCTCAGTCTTGTTGACGGAATGGCCACTAAATTCTGCATGTTGTTACTACTATGTAAAATATCGTTTCATTCGGCGACCATTCCGTAATATTCAATTATCTCTTTTCTAACGCACTTGGCGTTGAAAGGCAGCTACCGCAGAAGTGGCCAGACGAATGGCTCACGGAGGATGTGAGTTAAATGTGTCTCGAAGAGGGATAGACGCAATTGATATTACAGAAGACATAAAGAAGAGCGAGGAAGTGGGTGCTTAAATATGGCCTCTTAAAACAGGAAATAGAAATGAGTTGTGATGAAGAATTGAAGGAGAGGGTAGGTGAGGGTGACACAGAAAAAATGAAGAATGAACAAGTTTGAGCACAGATTGACACAGATCACAAGGACTGGCAGATGTAAATTTCCTGTATATAGTGCGGTATGAATTTTAAAGAGAAGAAAGAAGAGGGGTGCCACTGGGATGAAGAAATTAATTTTGAAAGAATGGATATAATTTAAAATAGTTTTCTCAAAGATAAGCTGCTGCAGAAAGTTGCCAAGTTCAAAAGCCATAAAAGGAACCGTTGGAAAAGACCCAGTGGCACTCTAAACCATCCATGACTTTCCATAAGGGAGGAAGGCCATGAGGGTCCAAACCCCCCAGTGGTGATGGGAGTGCAAATGGAAGAAAAACGTTTCTAGCCCTGGCCCTCTACGACCTTCCTTAAGAAAGGGCAGTCATGATGGCATAATGTCTCTTCAGGCTCCGGATTTGCGTCAGCACCACTATTTATAGCTTTTTCGGCGAATTTCTAGACATTATAACTTAATTATCTTTAAAGTTTGGGTGGTGTCCGAGGCCAAATACACCACAAACACTCCAGGGGTTGAGTTTTGAAGTGGTCGCCTAATTTCCTAGTTATTACTACTACTATTAGTACTACTATTACTGCTTCTACTATTACTACTATTACTACAAGTACTACTACTATTACTGCCACTACTACAGGTACTACTACTGTTCCTACTTGCAGGGCCAGTTTTCTATTTTCTTATCAACTTTAGACCGGGGATCTGGTTTGACTCAGTGTACGTCATTGTAGTTGCCTTTTAATGATTTGTGTTTGGACTCAGGTTCAGTTTTGACTAGTCGTGTTATATGTAAGGAATGGCTTCTCACCGGGAGAAGAAGGCCATTTGCTCAAATATCTTTGTTTTCTTCATTATTCTAGATCTGATGTTTGATGCTGTGATTTGTAAATTTTGCATGTTTGAATGTGTATTTAGTTGCATGATGTTATTTGTACGTGACAAAAGTTTCTGTACATTACGGTGTGTATTATTGGGTCTTGTTTAGACGTAGATGACAAACGATCAAAGGAGGACCACTCATCAAGTCGCCTCTGTTTATCTACTTGTGTCTCTGTGTTAATGCATTTGTCCGTCGTGAATTTTCCCTTGCCGTAGGGGTTATGTAAAGCTATGGCTGCAATGGGTGTGGATAGATTTTATGCCACTACTGCTGCTACTACTACTACTGTTACTGTTACCACTCTTGTCACTATTACTATTGCTGCTGCTACTACTACTACTGTTACTGTTACCACCTTTGTCACTATTACTATTGCTGCTGCTGCGACTACTACTGTTACTATTACCACTCTCGTCACTATTACTATTGCTGCTGCTACTACTACTACTGTTACTGTTACCACCTTTGTCACTATTACTATTGCTGCTGCTACTACTACTACTGTTACTATTACCACTTTTGTCACTATTACTATTGCTGCTGCTACTACTACTACTGTTACTGTTACCACTCTTGTCACTATTACTATTGCTGCTGCTACTACTACTACTGTTACTGTTACCACTCTTGTCACTATTACTATTGCTGCTGCTGCGACTACTACTGTTACTATTACCACTCTCGTCACTATTACTATTGCTGCTGCTACTACTACTACTGTTACTGTTACCACCTTTGTCACTATTACTATTGCTGCTGCTACTACTACTACTGTTACTGTTACCACTCTTGTCACTATTACTATTGCTGCTGCTACTACTACTACTGTTACTGTTACCACCTTTGTCACTATTACTATTGCTGCTGCTGCGACTACTACTGTTACTATTACCACTTTTGTCACTATTACTATTGCTGCTACTACTACTACATGTAATACATTTTTACATTAAAGTAAACAATAGCTTTTCATGGATTCAATTTTACTATCTTACTATTCATCTGTCTTTGTCTCTGTCTGTCTATCTCTTTGTTTGTCTGTGTGTGTGTGTGTGTCTCTCTCTCTCTCTCTCTCTCTCTCTATATATATATATATATATATATATATATATATATATATATATATATAAATAAATAAATAAGGTAAAACACGAAAAATAAGAACTATGATTACAACTAATAGTTTCACGATATTTCGATCATCAGGGACCGTGAAACTATCAGTTGCAATCAAGTTCTTATTTTTCGTGTTTTACCTTATGTATGTTGCTCTGCTATATGCATTCAGCACTTTTTGATACGAATACACAAAATTACACACACACACACACACACACACATATATATATATATATATATGTAATCAGATGTACGAGTAAGAAAAACTCTAACTTTACAGTACTCAGAGTTTCATGTCTTTCACAATCTTCAGCTGTACACAAATTATTTGTACATCTGATTATAAGATAGCTCCTACGTTTTAATGTGGTAGAGCACTGTTATTGATGACATTTCATATTCATTTGTTAATATATATATATATATATAGCTTTTTATAATATATAATTTATATAATATAATATATATATATATATCTTTTTATAAACAAATAAAGTAGGCGGCTCATCAAAAAAATAAAAAATTGCAGGTGGTAACGTATTAAAATACGTTAATATTCTGAGAAAGCAAGAAAGAAAGGAAGTAGAGCACTTCTTGAAATAAATATGGTAAGACGACACCAAGTGCAATCAAGATGCATAGTGACTTAAGAACCTTAAGAATACATATTGTTTGACCTGGCATCTAATTACCAACTCTGTTATTTCCTTGTGCAGCTCCACCCTCTTTTTCTTTTCTGTACCTTATGATGCTTACATTCTAAAGGGTAGAGCTATTTTAGTGCATTGGCTTACATGCTATTTAACTTTTTCTTCATCCTTTCAATTCAATTATTACTCATTGGTTTTGACCCTCTCCCAATTTTCAAAAACATGTACAAATTAGGTAGGCTTCCCCTTAATACAAGAAAAAAGTGGAAGCAGTACTTTTAGGGGCGTAGCGTGTTCTTGACCCTTGACCCTTGACCCTTGACCCTTGAAGAACCTTCGACATGGTATCCTGATGATCCATCACTACCAGTTTACCTTGTTTAGAGATTACTTTCATTTGCTGTTGGGCATATACACATTGTGAGCAATTTAAACTTTCCTTACCTTTGCAACAATATTCAAATTTTGGTCTGTAATAACACATGCCATCTCAATGATAACATCGTTTTCTATGTCAAGACCTAACATGAAAGTTAGAAAAACGAAAACAAAAATCAGTTTTTCAAATTGTGAAAAGAATGTCTGAGCAAAGCAAATGGCGTAAATTATGTCTGTAAAGTTAATGTCAAGTAAGTTATTGCTGTAAAGTTAATGTCAACTAAACTACGATTGTAAAGTTAAAGTCATGTAAATTACAGTTGTCAAGTAAATGTCAACTAAATTATGGTTGGAAAATAAATGTTCGGTTAGCCTATTATTATAGGTTTTTCTCTGAGCACTTGGCTGAAGAATGTAAACTGGCCCCCAATTAGAAACAAACATTTGATAGGATGTTTCCAATAGTTTTGTGTGACTGTAGTGTTTGTTTTCAGTAGTAGTCAAAAGTATGAAAAGCAAACTATAAGATATTTTCGTTCCAAATGCTTTAGGCAAGTAGATCACGTAAGCCAGTGCCAACAGAAGGATAATATACTATTCGAAAATCCAGTATTGTCTGCAAAATGTCAGCTGTACCTGTGAACATCTTGAATCGTAACAGGATTTTAAATCTCATAAGTTATTTTGGCTAAACAGGAGGGAGATCGCAATAAGTAGATCTCACACAAACTAGATCTAGTATGTGATCATGTCTCCCCAGCTGTCATATAACGGACACACGAAAAAAGGAAGCTATTGAAAGAATAGTGTCTTGGAAAAAATGTCACATACTTGAGCCAAAAGCAAAACTAAAACGGCTGCTGAAAATTTATTTCAAATCGAAAAAGCAAATTTGAACTGATCAATAGTTGAATTGGTATGTTCTTTGATACTAAGAAAGTTTTTCAAGCGCCCTAAAAGCTTCTTTACTTACTTTTCAGGAGGAAGATATCTAATTCTTGCTTTGTAGACAATACTAGCCACAGTAGCAGAAGGTTATATGATGGCTATCCTTTCAGTCTTAATCAACAAACTTCCAAGGCTCCAACAGAATAATGACCAACAGATACACCACCAAATTAAGCGATTGTGTATTAAACTGGCGAGGTGTTGGTTTATCAGGTTTACCACCAATAGCAAATGGCTTAAATATACGAACATAATCTTGTATCTGCAAATCCAGACGAAGCGTGGTTTCCTGACAACACAGCTTAATATGTCTCTTGATGAACAAGTACACCTTGGTGTTTATCTAGAAGCATTTGTAATACACATTTCTAGAATGAATCAAATAAAATATCACGAGAACCTAGGCTAACGGAGGATGGATTTTTTCATCATAAAAAATCGCTGAAGCGATTTACATTAACGTTGAGACCTTGAGAAAGCGTATATGAAAGAATGCTGCAACCAGCAGTAGTAAAAGATCACTGCAAGGCATACGGCTCAGTGGCTTTTGTTAATCCATATTTGGAGGTAAATGATAACACTATATTGGGAACTTCATTCTTACTACCTATAGCATGGTAAAAACTGACAGCATATTGAAAAAGGCAGCCAGTACTTCAGTTGGTACAAAAGCGTCTCTGACCAGATCTTACTCTTACTTCATTGCTTTGAAAGCTTATTGGTCTGTACCTAGCGTGTACTTTCTACCAAAATAAGCAATGTGCCAATGGGTCGAAAGATATATATACAAGCAAAACCTCCATGTTTACTTTTTGAGTATTCAAGGTCAGTTTGAGACAATATTCCGAAAATGAATTTATCAGCAGTAAAGTTGTATCTATTTCGAATAGTGCTCTTTCACTTAACATAAAATAAGCCAGAATAGCCTTCCATGCCATCCGATGCTTTAGCTTCCTGTACAAATTAGTCAGTTGATCTTAAGTCCATTTAAAAGATGCACCCTTGTGTAGTGGTGCAGCAATGTCTGCGTAGTGAGGCATACATTTAAAATCAAAATTAACTTTAGCAGGGAATTACGACTACTCACCGATCTCCGATGGCCAAAAATTATCGGTGATTACTATGCATTTAAACACAATGGTAAAACATTTGAATATCCTGTAACCAACAAAATTGAGTTTTGGGTTCCAAAGATGCCGCACAGCGCCTTACAGCGAGAGGAAAGGAAGGTGGCTGAAAGACACCTTTTTCGAATGCTGGGCTCAACTATTCAAATTGTTAAACCTGGTTTATTTCGGCGTTTTTCACCCTCTTAGTAAAAACAATCTTATAGAAACACTTATCCCACGTCAAAAATCTTTGAGAATTGAACTAGATGGTAATTGTAGTGAAGCCTCGATTATTATGTACAACAGTCTTGCTCATTTGGTGATATGATTACTGAATGTGGTGGACGTAAATAAACCTTCGCTGCTAGAATTAAAGGAACAATAAGAAAATCGTTTTGGCTTTTAATACTTTTAAGTCCTCTACCACTTTTGATTCTACTGATGTATAACTTATGGACATCACAGTTGGGGTGAAAGTTGACGGTCATTGACAGAGTTTTCCTTGTCTTGATATCAAGTTGTTTGATATCTTCAATTGACCATTCAAGTATCCCTATTAATGGTGTAATGATAGGCACAGCAAAGGTGCTGTCTGCTATGGGTTTGTTATAGTATGATAGTTCTGATGACCATATCTTTTTCACTCTAAGGTATGTATGTATGTATGTATGTATGTATGTATTTATTCGCCACTAACAAAAAAATACAAATGTTCAAAGGTAAATGTTAAAAACCTAATACATGATGTTATCCAAAATAGTTTAAAAATAAGAGTAAACCNCTAACAAAAAAATACAAATGTTCAAAGGTAAATGGTAAAAACCTAATACATGATGTTATCCAAAATAGTTTAAAAATAAGAGTAAACCGAAACAAAAAAGAACGAAACAAACAGGCGGGACGGTAATCTAGAGAAACGGTGGCAGGGGTAGCATAATACAGATCATGAAGACCTTAATTTCATTATGGCCCCTATATGCCTATATGACTAGGTATGCCTTTGTAATATTTTCTTTGTTGAGGGGACCTTCATAGAGGATGCTTTCGTCGATGCCCGGGTACTTATAACTATATCCTTTATTGAGTGGTAAAATTACTAAACCATTAGCTGTTACTGGATCACCATCAACGACTTTCCTTTTTGCATGTGTAGAAAAGCACATTTATCAGCTCCGAATAACATTCCTATGTCATTTGAAATATGGTAGTAATATCGAGCTGCTGTTTTGAAGCTTTGAAAGTTGTTGAGAATAGTTTGAGGTCGTCTACAAAGAAAATATGGGTGTGTTGGTGGTTTTGCAGTTTGCCATACGTGTATCCCTTGGTGGACTGAAGCAGAATTTGTAATGGGTTTAACGACAGAACGAAAAGGATGATTAATAGACTGTCTCCTTGGTAGATTCCTTTGGTAATTTTAATGAAGTCTCTGAACATGATTTAGTAAGGTTTTGATAGCATTTATCAGATAGTCAGGCACTTCTGCAAGTTTTAAGGCCCGAAGTAGCCATGAATGTGGAATGGAGTCAAAACCTTTCTTTTTGTCTAACCATAGTCTAACCAGCGTGTAGATTCCCCCTTAATGTTTTTACTTCCTTAAACAGATTTCTATTTAACAGAAGTTATTCTGTTGTGCCCCATACACCATTTTTCCAAGCAACTTGCTCTTTCATGATCACATTATTTCTGGTGACGTGATTGATTAAAAAAACCCTGATGCAACTCGTATACACCTTGTACTAGATATTCAGACAGGCTATTAGACCATATTTCTTGGTACAAGTGTCTCCTCATTCTTTGGTAGGAGTACTATGTGGACATTACTGAGCCATTAAGGTAGTGCTTTATCATCATGGACGAGGGTCTTAAAATGGGATGTCGATATATCTCTGTAATTTGTCAAGTTTTTGTACCAAAATGGTCTTATTTTGTCTTCGCTGGGTGATTTGTTGAGCTGTAGTTTATTAATTGCTTTGATGAGTTTAAATTTGTCAATGTGATATTTTGTTGGCAAGACATTTTGACAGTATGTATTCTTGAGGCTCTTAAGTCACTATGCATCTTGATTGGACTTGGTGTCATCTTACCATATTTATTTCAAGAAGTATTCTACTTCTTCTTTTTGGGAATGGTTTTTCCTTTGATGTTATACCTTTTTCGGGTTGTTGGAAAATTTTGTAGTTTCTTTTGATATTTTAGTTTTTGTGACTTTCTTTATAATTCTTGTTTTAATAAAAATAATTTTGTCTGCGAAGTTTGCATTATTGTATTTTTAAATTTCCTTCCAACTTTGGATTTCAACTATTTTTGATGGTTAGTGAAGCTGTTTTCTTTTTAACATTGAAGGATGATTTTTTTTATGGGCGATTAGTTTTCTTATTCTCATCATCATCATCATTTTAGCCATTCACGCCACTGCTGGCAGGTGGCCTCCAAAAATTCCTTCACTCTACTCGGTCTTGTGCTTTCTGCAACCATGTTTTGCCTGCCCTCTCCTCAATTTCATCTCGCCATCTTCTCCTTGGTCTTCCCTTTGTTCTGCCCTCTTCTCTTGGTCTCACTCTGTTATCTTCTTGGCCCATCTGCTATTGATTATTCGGGATAGATGTCCTGCTCATTAGCCTTTCAAATACACTACCTTCTCGATGATTATTCTATTAATGTTATTTGTCTTAAATCCATTTGGGTTTGTTCGAGTTCAATTTTTGGGTACCTGTTTCATTTATGTCATTGTTTATCTCCTTAAATGCCAATGCTATAGAGAATAAAGCACAGTTTCCATCCCATAATGCGGCTTTTTAAAAGTGAAGACAAGTGCTCTGTCACAGTAGCACCGGCTGTGATTATTTCATACTTTTTAAACCTGACATTTGATTTTATCACCATGATGCATTCATCCAGTCTCACATCATTTGAAAATTGATCCTGGGGGATGATATTAGAAACCTTTGAAACTTTTGTATCAATCTTTTTTGTTGTTGTTTAAATGGTGCAATTTCCTGTCCTTTTCCGGGTTGCTCCAGTATAATTCCTGTGGTAAGTAGCTTTAAAGGATGCTTTATTTACATTGTTTTCATCAGAATCATTTTCAGTTGCTGGATTAATTCCTATTTCCACTTGGGGTGTTAAATAGTTAATATCACTATTATGAAGTAAGTAAGCTTCATATATGTATTTCATTTTACTGTAGCATTTATACAATTCAAAAAAGTAATCAGCCCCAAACACTGAGACAAGATTACTCGTACATAAAAGGTAGCATATTAGAAGAAACTGATTACCGATTAAAACTGTATTGGGCTTAAAAGCTTTGCATCCTTTGAGAGTTACAAGTTACAAGTTACAAATTCACTATTCACGAATTACGAGTAAGTATTGATTGGCCTACAGCACGATGCATTTCAGGTTACATCTGATTTTGACTTATATAAAATAGACTATTTAGAACTAAAGGAAGGTTTTGCAAATCTAAACAGTTCCACTCGTAACTATTTTGCATTTAATTTATATGTTTCGCTGTTTCTTTCTTCTTGAAAATTAAGTTCTTCCATTACTACTTGCAGACATTTTGGGGCATATCCAAGTGCCCCAATGATGATTGGTAGCATTTTGAACCGATAGTCGGGATACATTATCTGCATGTTTCTCAGTAGTGGTGGGTAATTGTTCATCTTTTCGTTGATCTTGTTTCTGATGTTGATGTCAGTTGGGCAGCTGAATTCGACAACAGAGCAAACTTTCGTAGATTTGTCCCAAATGATCGTGTCAGGTTTGTTGTGTGGTGTCTTCATTATGGCTTTAACTGATAGGTACCACCAAGTAGATAGTATCTTGCTGACATTTTCAGAGGCCCATTGGTTATATGGGTTATATCCTTAATGCTGATACGGCACAATCTACTCTTATTGTCATTGATTTGTTGTTGTTTATGCTGAAGGTATCTTGTTGGCAGTTCCTGGTCAATGATACTGTCTAGGTAGCTGTTAAAGTGTGATGTTGTAATGCGGTTTTTCGTTCATTGTACGCTAGTTTTGTGGTTTATCTTGTTGTCATCTTTAAGTTTTCATTGAAAATAGCTATGTACTTTTTGCTGGTATATCTTTCATTTCGTTGTTCGGTTTTCTAGAGTGAATTTTTGGCTAAGATTTTTTGGTTTCTCATTATGTTCTGGGATAATATTGGTTTGTTGCAGCAGCTCATCAGCGATTTGTCTAATCGAGTACATTTTGCATTCATTAATATAAATAAGTAATTTAGTAAGTAAGTAATTAAGTAAGTAAGTAATAAATTAATTAAGTAATTAAGTAATTGGGTGAGAAAGTAAGTAAGTAAGTGAGTATGTAAGTAGGTAAATGAGTAAGCATAGTAGTAAGCATGGCAATACTCATGTATCATAAGTAAGTACTAAAAAGCAATTCTTGTTACTTTATTAATGATATATTTTACTTGGTGCCTAAAAACATATCTGTTGGTGCATACTCCTATATTCTGATTAGCCTTCAATGTAAACCAAACTAAATAAAAAAATACCAAGAACTATATTTCCTTGTACCAGCTTGCCAACAATATGGTATGAATGGGTAAATGCCAAAATTAAAGACAGTCCAGTTATGGGTTAAGACCAGATTTATGCTTATTTGTATCATAAAACTTAAACATAATACTTGCACAAACGACAAATAATTTTTTTTAAATTCAAGCAAGTTCAAATTGTGAGCAATAGCACTAAAATATGTATTTACCTGTCATCTTTAAATAGATTCAGCCATTGTTCATGTAAAAGAGAGAAAAATATAGAAATAATTCACTTTAGGATGCAACACAATTCAAGCATATTAAAATTAATTGCTATTTGTCAAATTGGAATGGTAAAACAATATGCTTAATTGAGACAATATCTCCCATATAGATTCCGTTTCACAGTATCATTGGGTATGGGCCATTTAAATTGCTAAAAAGAAGACAATGACTGGCATTTGAGCCTCATCTAAATATGAACTAAGACAAAAGGGAGCCATTGGGCATCATTTTCAGACTTGACTTTTCTATTAACGCACTGAGGCAAATTACCAGTCAGTATATTTGGTCCAACAAAGATAAAATGTATCTAAACCTACAATACAAATAAAAATGCAATTAATAACATCAACAAAACAAGGTGAATACTGTATATGCAAACAACTATCAATCCAATTCATGACATGCACATTACAAATGCATTTATATTGCGCCAGTTGTTCGGGTTACAACCCAGGAATCAACACAGTAATTTGAGAATATAGAGTAGAGCTTTCTTGACTAAAGTACAAACGTAGTTATATTAACGCAAGGTTCATCCAGTCGATTACCCTGAGGGTAGCGAGGGGAAAACGTAAACAAAAATAGTAGAACAAACATGGTAGCCTTAGTGGCGTACCGAACGGAATGTCAATGTAGTGGCGTGACTGCCTTCTGTCTTTTTGTAAAAAAAATACATAAAGCTAATCGACTTTTTAAGAAAGTTCAATTGCAATCATAATCTTTGAGGTAAGATGGTGGTTGGCGCTTTCGTGTTGGGCGCAGTGGAAGTGTGACATCATCTGTTGCAGGGGTGACAGACGCAGGTGGCTGAGTCAGTTCAGGTGGTTGAGTCAGTTCAGGAGGTATGGCGACAAGTTGGGGTGGACTTGGAACAGGTGGTGTTGGTCGTTCTTCAATTAGGGAATCTGAAGTGGCTGTCGTAGAGTCGTCATCTGAATCCAGTTGGTTTACGGGATATCGTCTGGTTGAAGCGAGGGTGATCGGAGAGAAGTCACCTGGTAAGAGGAAACAGTCTTCCAACTTGACTTCATATGTTGCATTACGAAGTTGAGTGTCGGTGAACTTACGGATGGTGCAATGAGTTGAAGTAGTAGATACGACCATATAACGCGGACGGGCAGAATGTTTGTTGAAGTCTTGATGTAGATAGATAAGATCACCTGGATGGATCGACGGAGTTGATCGACGTGGTTTGCCGTGGGCTTTGGACTTTTCGCTGGACACGAGGTTGGTGTCTTTGGAGGATGATTGAGCTGAAATGAGTATTTCGTCGGACACGGTGATTTGTGTGTTGTTGAACTGGTTGCGTTGTGTGAGCATTTCTAGGGCGAATAACTCACGAGATCGAATGCGTGAGTTAAGGCGTGCGGTGGCAATTGCAAGAGCAGCATGATCGACGGGAGATCCCGAAGGATCTTGTTTTAACAGTTCGAGTTCGAGTTCTTGTATGGCCCTCTCGGCGATAGGATTCTTGTTCTTGTTTTTGGGACATCCAACGTCGATGACGATACTGTACTTTTGAAGGATTTCGTCGGACCTGAGGGATTGGAATGAGAGAAATGAGAGAAATGAGAGAGATGAGAGAAATGAGGGCGTTTCGAAGGGATACTTTATCTTCTCCATCTACGATGACTGAGGTGGTGAATGAGGTAACGTACTCACGTAGGACGAGGATGAACTGCCGATTTCGACGTAGTACATTGGATGCAAACTTAGAAGCAACGGTTGTTGGAGACGAAGACACTGATTGGGGCTCTGCTGCATGTTTGATGGTCTTCAAAGATGTGCATAGGTGGCATGACAATGACATTTCTTCAACGAGTTGATCCATGTCGAGGGCGAAGAAGTGACGGCGAAGGACTTGCTTCATCTGATGAGGAGAAGGGTGGTCTAGGCGAATGTGAAGTGACGCTAGTAGACCAGGAAATGAGCTTCGTGGGATGACGATGCGTTCGATGGTGGGTGCAAATGGTTCTTCTTGGCGAACGACAAGTAGACCATCTCTGGCGATAGTAGCGGACTGTAGTCACGATCCACAGTTGGTCATCAGGACGAGGTAGATGGATGGTCTTTGGGTCGTTTAACGCTTGCTTGGCTCTTTCAAATTTCGAGAGGAGTGAGTCGTTCCAAGATATGGTCTCACCTGAGGAGCGGCCAGCGACGGATTCTTCCAATGGTGATAGCAGGTTGGAGCATCTGGGAATAATGCGAGAAAGTACTTTAAATGCACCGATGAAGGAACGGAGACCCTTAACAGTCTTGGGTGGGTTGCAAGTGGATAGAGCTGTCAATCTGTGGGAGGTAGCAGTCAGGGTACCTTGTTGCCATTTCCAACCCAGGGCAGTGGTGGATCTGGGTGCAATAATGGTCTTTGAAGCGGAGAAGCAAAGGGTGGAGTTTGAGAGTTCAATTAAAACTTTCTCCCAATTTCTCAAAAGTTCATCGGGTGTTTTGCCACCACAATACAAGTCGTCAGCAATTTTGACTACGCAACCATGAACGATAAGGTCACCTAGTACGGCACACATAAGATCTTCCAGGGCGGTTTCGGACCCTGGCATTCCCATTGCACTTCTTGTATAAACTCTAATACCACGAAAGGGTGTAGCGACTCCGCAGTATTTAATGGACGACTTGTCTAACGGGATTTGAAAGAAAGCACTTGTAGGATCAGTTTTTATCAAGTACTTCCAATGTCCGATCTTGCGAAGGGTAGAATCAACATCTGGCATCAAGGATGGTTGTGGTGTTGAGTACGTGCCAATCTCGGTGAAGAATGTGACCAAGCGGTGGCCTCCTGAAGGTTTCTTTACAAGGAAGGAGGGATTAAGGTATTCGACAGTGATTCCCAATTCTTCGGGTCGTTTAATTACTCCAAGGGTTTCGAGGCGGTCAAATTCAGATTGAAGTTCTTTAAGTTTGTTACGGGAATACTGTGGTAATCGTCCTTTTCTCTGAGGGGGCTCAACTGGGCCCATGTTAACTGTGGCCTTTAAGGGGCCTACATTATCATTGTAACCAGGGAAGGTAGGGTCAAACGTGTCAGCAAATGACTGGTGTAGTTCATGAAATTTGTTACGAAAAGTCTCTGGTAAGATGTGGTCAGGGTCAGTCTGAATGGCTTTATAGTGTAGTTGAGATCTAGTGTCGTGGAGGCTTGGTGTATCAGTTGACGGTTGGCTTGTGTTGGTAGTAGCTGATGGTGGGATATAAGCTGGTGCGATCTGAGCAATATGTTGGCTTTTTCTGATGTTGATTGGTTGTGACATGTTGTTTGGAATACGGAGCATCCCGTCAACGGTTTCGATGATATCAGGGGATGGCCAGCTGTCAGGTGGGGATTGGATGTGAGGTTCGAGAGCGATTCTGGAATCAGACAATGATGGTAACGGAGAAGATAGCTCTATAAACTCACCCGGTCAAACTGTTGTACTCGAAGGGGCTCTCAAGGTGGTGGTTGTTAGACGTACTTGGGGTGGATTCTTTGAAGGAAGATCGTAACGAATGGAGGTTCCATTAGTGAGGATGACTTGTTGTTTGGAAGGTCTTATAGTAATGTCATTAACTTACATAAATGGGACACTTCCCAATATATCTACGTCCACGTTTTCAACTACAAGGGCTTCAAGGTGAAAACTTTCATTGCCCCGAGATAAAGTTAATCTTGTTTCTCCTTTTACGTGTAAAGGTGACTGTCCATCAGCCTGGAGAGCATGCTGATTACTCTTGGATAATTTAGCGTCCAGTTTGATGGCGAGAGACTCACAAATCATGTTGGTTTCTGCTCCAGAGTCGAGGATCACAGTGACAGGTACATGGTGGTGATAGGTGTTAATGAAGGGAGATTGACCAACTTTAACACGTTGAACAGCTGATGAGGGTGTTTCCAGTGTAACTAAACGGCTGGCAGAATCCGGGTCTTCTGGTGATGATTGACCAACAATATCGTCTTCGAGGTCCAAATCGTCGAGGGCAGCAAGAAGTCTGGTTCTTGTCATGTAACGTCTGTCGGATTCTGGCAGAAAGGTGCGTGTACTTTGAAGGTGGTCAGTAGAGTGACGTCCAGCTTGCTTGCAGAGGGGACATGAAGGTTTGGAACGTTAGGAATCTTTCGACAACGTTTGAGGGCAGTATTGGGTCCTCTGATTGTTGAATGTTCTCATAACCCTAGCATCACTGGTGGTATGGATCTCATCCAGAAGAGTCTCTAGAGCTTGCAAAATCTCTGGTTTTATACTAGCTAGTGTTCTCAATCAAAGTTCTGTACCGTAACGTTGCTTTACTAGCTTAGGTAAGTCTGAGTTAATATTAACCATAATAATACTACAATGTTCTTGAGGGAGGGGGTTAATTCCTCTTCTTTGGTGGGTTAGTTCTCCATGGTGGGTGATGCCTCCTCCTGGGGTAAGTAAATTGTCCTCTACGAAGGCCATAAGTCTTTTGAATACCTGGTCTTCTGGTCGTTCACCGTGCTCAAGTTTAATATCAGTGAGGTCGCGGAAATGGGCTCCGCTTGACTGGAATCCATAGTGGGCATGTATAACTTGCCAAATTGACTCAATCGATGTGAAATTCCTGACAATAGTATTCCTCGAAATCACGGGGCAATAGTTGGCTATCTGCCCCAACATTAATTCAAGATGAGTCACTTTCTGGGCAGCTGTTTTACGGACTGCCTCAGCAACAGTTTGTTGCTCATCGGTGAACCCACTGTTAGGTGTTGTTCTGGTTTTCTTTTCCCAAGTGAAGCCGCTTACAAGAAATGGAGCAAATGAGGGATCCAGTGATAATACATACTTTAAGTTCTCTTTCCAGTTCTCAAAGCTATTCAAGTCTCTACTTTTGTCAAAGTCCATTGCTTTGGGGCTGTGTGTAGCCATTTTCTCTAACTATGTCGATGGACAAATCCTTGTATATCTGCCCGATCCTACCAAAACATCGATGGAAATGTAAACAGGAACTTCATTGGATGTGACACGAGTAAGATCGTCTCTGTCACCACGCCAGTTGTTTGAGTTACAACCCAGGAATCAACACAGTAATTTGAGAATATAAAGTAGAGCTTTCTTGACTAAAGTACAAATATAGTAATAATAATGCAAGTTTCACAGACTCGGTTACCATAAGGGTAGTGTAACAGGGCGGACAGGCGGTCGCGCAAGAACGATAAGGATTCAAGGATTGCTCTGAGAATCCCTTTATTAAACTTTCACAAATACATGGAAAAATAAACGGGAACGACTAAACAGAATGTCGTTACCAATCTGTAACTTGAAGATAAAGTCTTATTGCCTTCTTTAAACCAGTGTAGGCTCGGGAACCATTTACAACTGAATACCGACTCTTAGCTACATCTATTTATGTGGATTGGAAAAAGGGTGGGATGTGTTGTATGTACATTCCAGTTATAACTTCAGGCTGACTAATTTCCGTGTGCGCCTTACCGAGCTGGGAAAATGATTCAATTGGGAAACTGAATAAACATCCTCCACACATCCATTCCACACAAACAACACTCCCCACGTTTTGTTTAACTATTGTGAAATTAAAGGAAATTAGTAAGTGATAAGCAAAACTAAATACTTTAAGAGTTTTTCTAAATTTAGGTCTGGTGACCCTATCACACTCTCCCCCCCTTTAGTTCGCCATGTCCTCATGGGAACTATATTTATGACATGTCCATAGTACTAACTAACGTATCTACGCAGTGCTGACACAGGCAGGTGGAACCTGTTGCTATGCAGTCCAGCTGTAGAGCGGGTGGAACGTCTGACAGGAGCTTCCTCCTCAGTGTCACTGACTTCTGGGTCTGTGCTACTGCTTCTTTCATCCGCTTCATCACTTGGTTCTGGCTGCTGACTGGATAGCGGTGGTGCAACGTCAATTGCTACTTCTTGGTCGCTGTCGTCGTCCGAAGACTCTGATTGTGGAGCCACAGTTCTCCTTCGTCTAGCAGG
>RDPX01000605.1:167941-184037 GCA_003991215.1 Morbakka virulenta | reverse complement strand
ATTATTAGTATTTCTCTCGCACCATATTCTGAAAGTATCATCAGTATTGTTAGTTTCTGGTTTCTCAAGTGCATAATAAAAGCAGTATATTACCTCAGCATTCTCTTCCCTGCTCCACTTTATTCGTTTTTTCTTTTGAAGGGAGACACTAGTCGTAATTGATGGTGGTTCCGAAGGGCCAGAGGTGAGGGTAACCTCGTTCCGGTGACCTTGCGTACTCTCATTTTGGGAAGAGTTAGACCCAGTAGCATTCTTTTCGACCTCAGGCTGGTCTCGCCCTGAGGGACCCGTCCCTTGTTGACCCGCGCGACGGACGATGCGGTATGTTTTACGTCTTGTTCTCATTTCATTTCGGGGTGCATTTTAACCTTACTGCCAAGGGGCTGAGTATTCCGCGCCATTTACCATCTGGTACTTTGAACACATCGCGGATATTATTATTATTATTATATTATATTATTATTATTATTATTACCTGTTTTCACACTTTGTGTCTGACTATTCTTATTGCCAAGTTTTATGCTGATAGGCGGGTCATAACAAATGACCATGGGCTACCAGCATTTTCTTTCTCAAAACTCCAGTACTTTTCGCAAAATCCTGGCTGTTCCCAACAACGTAGTCTTTTAAAGTACTCCTAAGTTGTAGTGAATACCAAGCTTTTCAAACCACTTCTCAAATCCTTTGGTCACAGATCTCAGAGCTCCAATAGCATCAGGGACAACTTCTACTTTCTTCAGTTTCCACAGTCGTTTTATTTCTCTTTTCAGATCTGGATACTTTTCTACTTTTTGTTCTCCTTCTCTGCCACGTTCGCATTTGCCGGTACTCTTTTGTGTTATTAGTATATTAGTTTAGAAAATTCTGAACTTTATGGACTCAGAGGAAGCCATAGATGTAAGAGCTTTATTATGTCTTAAGTCGTAAGGTTTTTCTGAGCTATATTTCGGGAGATACTTCTCCCATCGTCAGGCTACTGAAATGACCAGGTACGGATGTTTTCATACCTTGGTAGTGCAGAGTGCCTATGTGTCCTTATTTTTGTTTGTTGTATTTCTTTCTTTAGTGCTAGAAGCCATATTTCTGAAAGGGTGTAGAATATATTGTTGATGTGATTGCTGTGCTGTAGGGAATGGATTGTTTCTTTTATTTTCTTTATTGTTGTGTTGATTTCCTTGTCTATAATTCTTTTATTTTCCCAGTCAAAGGTGTGATCTTGTGTCCAGCAGTGTTCGGCTATTTCATTATTCTTGGTGTTACCTTTTTGAACAGCTCTCTTGTGTTGTTTTTCTCTTTGACCCAAGGAGCGCATTGATTCGCCAATGTAGGAGGCCAGACAGTCCTTACATTGTAGTCTACACACTACGTTGTTTCTCTCTGCAAGTTGGACTGGATCCTTTGGTTTAGACAGACTCTTCCTTAAGGTCGATGTAATGAATAAGGAGCATTGAATGTTGTGTTGTCGGAGGGTTCATCTTAGGTGCTCACTGGTGTTCTTCCCGTAAGGCAGACGTATACGTATCAGAGGTTCTTTATCTTCAGGATTAGGTCCAGTGGTTCTGTGTAAGGCTCTCTAGACATCCCTAGCATGGTATCTATTGGATAAGAGAACCTTCTGAAGGTGTCTTTATCCTTTTCTAAGGTCATATGGGTCGGAAATAATTCTTCTTCCTCTTCCAAACAATGATGATAACACTGTTACGAGCTGAGAATGGATGGTGTGATGCATTATTGAGGTACTGGTCAGTGTGAGTTTGTTTCCTGTAGGTGGTAACTGAAATGCTGCAATCTACTTGCCCCTTTGCTACAACATCCAACAAGGGTATTTCTCTTTCTTCTTCTTTTTCCATGGTGAATATGATGTTTGGGTGTAGGCTGTTAATGCCTTCAAATAAAACCTTATAGGTGATCCTTTTGATGATTGGAAAGATATCTTCGACGTTCCTTTCCCAGACAGTTGGTCCTTGGTCTGTTGTTGATAATGCTGTGGCTTCAAATGATTGCATGAATATTTCAACAATCACCGAGGATGAAGGAACTCCCATGAGGAAGCGTGTGTTGGTGAGGAGTACTCGTAGTAGATCCAGGATACCAAAGGTTTTATTGTGGTACATGATGGCAATGTATCATCATGTTCAAGAAGATCTTCTTCAATTCGTAAGGTGTCATCAATGGGGATGCTTGTGTATAATGATGTGAAATCAAAGGAGACCATGATTTCATCTGCCTGGATTCTTTGTTGTGTAATGAAGGTGGAAATGGCAGTGCTGTTGTTGCAGTGGTGTGAATTCATCCTTGTGTAAGGACACAGGTCAGCTATGTAACATGAAAGTGAATGAAGCGGACTTCCAGAGTAAGCAATACGTCCAATTGGCATTCTCATGCTGTTGTTCTTTTAGTTGTTTTTATTTTTGTGTACTGTTTTTCTATTAGCTGGGTTTTTTTCGTGTGTTATTAATCCATTAGTTGTTTCTATTTTTGTGTACTGTTGTTCTTTTAGCTGGTTTTTTTTCGTGTGTTATTAGCCCATTAGTTGTTTTTATTTTTGTGCACTGTTTTTCTATTGCCTGTTGTTTTTAGCGTGTCGTAGATACTCTGTTAGTCGGGGGTTTGTGTGCGTTTGTGTGGCTGGTGTATTAGTTGTTTTTATTTTTGTGTGCTGTTGTTGGTAAGCACACCTTTACAGAGCTAAAGCGTCTAATCTGAAAGGGAAATTGGCTAAGTTGTAGGTGATCTCTTCGTTAGAAGAAGACCCTAAGAAATTGGGTCTTTATGGTTCTTTCTATAGCATGTGTCGTGGTGGTTCCTTCAATTTGTCGATAGTAGCTTTTATTAACAGGCTGGCAAATTAACTTTCACTTTCAGAAAAACAGTCCGTTAATCTATTCCTTTTTCTCATATTGGATTACTATT
This sequence comes from Morbakka virulenta, assembly GCA_003991215.1. Taxonomy (NCBI): domain Eukaryota; kingdom Metazoa; phylum Cnidaria; class Cubozoa; order Carybdeida; family Carukiidae; genus Morbakka; species Morbakka virulenta. Next base: position 181,124 of record RDPX01000605.1, on the reverse strand, counting down.
TTTCGTAATTACATTGCTGTAAGAATTGATCTGTAGGTGTCTATTTAGCTGTTAAAATAGTGTAAGTCCCATGTAAACAGTAAGCCAGCAACAGCAAAACAATTCTTTATTCAGGCTTGTGTGTTTGCGAAATCACTTATTACTCATAAGAAGACCTTTGTTAAAAAGTATTTAAGATACAAAGGAGAGTCCCGTCGTCATTATTTCTTTCTGAGATACTAAGTGTTGAAAATACAAATAATTGCTCATCTTATTCTTCTAAAAATTCAAAATCCTTTGAAATGCATTATTGTACAGTGTTTTAGCAATTCTGTTCAACGAATAGAAACACCTAAAGCCAATAGAAAGACAACGCACAAAAATAACCACAACTCATCGAACAACATCACACCAAAAAAACAACAACTAGTAAAACGACAACACACCAAAATAACAACAAAAAAACAACGACAGTTACCAAGAAGTGATGGAACATTTGTAATGGTTTTCAAATAGTCAGATAATTTCAATTAGTAACTTTGTATATATTTATATATTTATATATTTATATATTTATATATTTATATATTTATATATTTATATATTTATATATTTATATATTTATATATTTATATATTTATATATTTATATATTTATATATTTATATATTTATATATTTATATATTTATATATTTATATATTTATATATTTATATATTTATATATTTATATATTTATATATTTATATATTTATATATTTATATATTTATATATTTATATATTTATATATTTATATATTTATATATTTATATATTTATATATTTATATATTTATATATTTATATATTTATATATTTATATATTTATATATTTATATATTTATATATTTATATATTTATATATTTATATATTTATATATTTATATATTTATATATTTATATATTTATATATTTATATATTTATATATTTATATATTTATATATTTATATATTTATATATTTATATATTTATATATTTATATATTTATATATTTATATATTTATATATTTATATATTTATATATTTATATATTTATATATTTATATATTTATATATTTATATATTTATATATTTATATATTTATATATTTATATATTTATATATTTATATATTTATATATTTATATATTTATATATTTATATATTTATATATTTATATATTTATATATTTATATATTTATATATTTATATATTTATATATTTATATATTTATATATTTATATATTTATATATTTATATATTTATATATTTATATATTTATATATTTATATATTTATATATTTATATATTTATATATTTATATATTTATATATTTATATATTTATATATTTATATATTTATATATTTATATATTTATATATTTATATATTTATATATTTATATATTTATATATTTATATATTTATATATTTATATATTTATATATTTATATATTTATATATTTATATATTTATATATTTATATATTTATATATTTATATATTTATATATTTATATATTTATATATTTATATATTTATATATTTATATATTTATATATTTATATATTTATATATTTATATATTTATATATTTATATATTTATATATTTATATATTTATATATTTATATATTTATATATTTATATATTTATATATTTATATATTTATATATTTATATATTTATATATTTATATATTTATATATTTATATATTTATATATTTATATATTTATATATTTATATATTTATATATTTATATATTTATATATTTATATATTTATATATTTATATATTTATATATTTATATATTTATATATTTATATATTTATATATTTATATATTTATATATTTATATATTTATATATTTATATATTTATATATTTATATATTTATATATTTATATATTTATATATTTATATATTTATATATTTATATATTTATATATTTATATATTTATATATTTATATATTTATATATTTATATATTTATATATTTATATATTTATATATTTATATATTTATATATTTATATATTTATATATTTATATATTTATATATTTATATATTTATATATTTATATATTTATATATTTATATATTTATATATTTATATATTTATATATTTATATATTTATATATTTATATATTTATATATTTATATATTTATATATTTATATATTTATATATTTATATATTTATATATTTATATATTTATATATTTATATATTTATATATTTATATATTTATATATTTATATATTTATATATTTATATATTTATATATTTATATATTTATATATTTATATATTTATATATTTATATATTTATATATTTATATATTTATATATTTATATATTTATATATTTATATATTTATATATTTATATATTTATATATTTATATATTTATATATTTATATATTTATATATTTATATATTTATATATTTATATATTTATATATTTATATGTTTATATCTTTATATATTTATATATTTATATATTTATATATTTGTAATTTTGATCGATAAATTTAATTCGGATAAGCCTCAGAAATGAATTTTAAAGTTGTTTGGTATGAGAATAAATGATTTTCACCCTGTGCAACTACTGTATGGAGACGTCTAGAAGCTTAAGTGGCGACATTTAAAATAACCTATTTCAGAGGGGCATCAGAGGGTTTCCGGGGTAACCGGAAGCCCCCTTTGGCTGGCTGGCTACAAAAAACGGTGTTCGTTTTAACACGATAATATTAAGTACGAAACCGCTCAGTGAGAAGCAATCTGACCGCCAAAACACGTCATTTTGTTCTCTGTCTGTTCTGTGATGATGTATTTATTTATTGTTTGTAATCAGATCTACAAGTATTAAGAGAAGTTTCTGTTGTGAATGTAGTTACACGATAAACCAGATGATGATCTCTGATATACTGATTACTGATTAAGTATATTTATGTTCTTTGAATTGTTGGTGTGCTTTTCATGGATGTGGTTCCGAAATTTAAGACTATTAAAATGCAAGAAATTGTAAAATTGAGTTTTTCCCTTTGATTTAATTTATTTTTTATTGTGTGGAAGTGTTATTCCACTCTTTATCTTTTTCTTTACACTCTTTTGTAAATTATCTGTTGCGTTTCTTCGCGAAAGTAGGATCTTTGAAGAAATGGACACCCCCCCCCTCCACGAGCAACAGATACGCCCCTGTATTTCTTTGAAAAAAGAATTTACATCAAAGTTGATTTTGGTTAAGTTGTCATCTTAAATCCTAAATAGCTATTATTATTAATTAATTATCAATATTGTATTTATTAAGACTTTATTTTCTTTGTCCGATCTCTTTGATCAACATTGTATTTATTGTATCTTTGTCCGATCTCTTTGCTGGTTTTCTGAACTAGCAGAAATAAAGGACGCCAATCTTGTCCATTGCATGTTTTTGTGGTTCAACAATATTTGTAAGAAAAAGCTTGGATGCCGTTCAGGTGGCAACATTTAGTATCAAAGCTTTGTAGGAAACCTCTATGGTAGGGGAGAATTCATTTTGGGAAAAGAACCCACCAGGTGTTAAATATTTTGAACCGCACCGTACTAATGACTTATTTTGTAATATGATGGTAGGAAAAAGCTTGTGAAATAATCAGAAATTAAAGGAAGTCTTGGTCGGCATATACAGCAAAGAAAATTAGAATTGGGTACATTTTTCTGAATCGAACATTCATCTTAAACAACCACTTGGGAGAATTAAATTCTGCATCCTTTTTTTAATTATGTATACTCTTTTTTTTTCATTCACATGAATTTTGATGTATTCCTGTTTTGCCAACTTATATTCTGACCTTTATAAATCTTGTTTTATCAAAGGAATATCACCCATAAGGTCATTTATCACAATACCTGTTATAGCTCAAAGATCAAATCTTTAGGAAGCTTCAAATAAAATTTATTTTTTGAGCACGAGAAATATCGTTCTTTAACCAACCGCATTCTCAAAATTTCTGTATTATGAATGAAATGAAGATGGGTGCTTTTCCTGTTGTTTGGATAATCTAAGGAAGACAAATTTTACCTTTCACCTTCAAACTTGTTAAATTTTAAGTACAATGCTTTTTTGTAATTACAGTCTGAATATAATTTTTCGGCATATCTGTGGCAAAAGATTCAGAATTTTTGATCGTCAAGGGAGTGAAATTCTGCGAAGCTTTTTCTTCTGTATATTTGAATTGTGCTGATAACTACGACAAGTTTCATTTTTTTAAACCACACTTTTGTTTATTCCTTAGTCGATATTGTCTTTAAGAGGTTATGCTCTTGATAATTGTCAAGTTAATTTCTTGATTAATTTCAACCCCCCCCCCATCCCCATCCTCGTGGAGGTAATTGGTAATTGTTGGAGAGAAATTGTAAGTGTTGCAAGGCCTTATCTTGATGCACACAATATTAGTTTCCCTTCCCGACGGACTACCAAAAATTTCTTCCTTAAATTTTGTGTTTCCGAAAGTGGCTCCTCTTTTAATTCAAAAAATCATTTGGGGTGTTGATTTTCCATTTTGTGCTCCACCTTTACTTAGTGGTTTTAAGAAGTTTTTTATTTTTTTTATATAAAATACACAGGCAGAATTCACTAAAAATTACCCCCGTCTTTACGTTATGAACCAGCTTTCCTATGAAGTACAGTTAAACCAAATTCAGTAAAAGCTTCTTCCGTATTCCGTATTAGGAAACAGGGTTGTGACAATCGGGTAAGACAATTAATGGGTAGAACAGGATAAAAACCTTCTTAATTTTATTTGAAATTTATAAAACTATTCATGTGTTCTTATTCTGACATTGATTTTTCATAACTAGCTCATAAATAATTGAGGATACTGTACCGAAGTACCGGATATTAATGAGACATGTCTAACTGACGGACTGTGTAATATGAACCCAAAGATGGAGCTCATATCTGAGTAGAGATTTGCTGTCTTATCCTTATGGTCATGGTCTTCCATCTCTTTCTCTCTTTGGTCAGTGCTAAAATTTCACAGTCACTCCTCTTGAATTGGAGATCCTTGCTCAAGCTGGTAATGAATTTCAGTCTCTGTCTTCCTCTACTTTTCTTTCCTTCAATCTTCCCTGTTAACACAAAGTTTTCCATTCCTTCACATCTCATTGCATGACCCAGAAACTGCAGTTATCTTTTTCTAATTACCTTCATCAACTTTCTTTTCATTCCTGCTCTCTCTAATGCCACTTCATTGCTCACTTTGTCAGTCCAAGATATTCTAAGAATTCTTCTCAGGAACCACATTTCCACTGCTTCTATTCGTTTCTTCATGCTTTCGTTGATGGTCCAAGCATCACACCCATAAAGTAAAATAGACCACACATAACATTCAAGGGATCGAATCTTAGTTTTTACTTGCAGCTGCCTGTTCTTGAAAACTAAACTCATTTTACTAAAAGCATCCTTCGCCAAAGTGATTCGTTTCTTTATTTCGTTCACACATCTTCCATCTGATGTTATCAAACTACCAAGATAAGTAAACTTTTTAACACCCTTTACAAATCCTCCATTGATGGTTAAAGAACACTTTGGGGATATACTCTTCTTTGATATTACCATACATTCTGTTTTGTTGATGTTAATCTGGTGTCGTTTATTTTCACTCTCTAACACTACTTTATTAAGATGTTCTGCAAATCCACTTCACTTTCACCTATCAATACAGTGTCGTCAGCATATCTTAAGTTGTTTATGTTTACACCTCCGATTTTCACTCCAGGCATGTTCTTGATCCCTCTCAAGATGACTTCACTGTACAGATTGAACAGATCCGGTGACAGAGCACATCCTTGTCTTACTCCTCGTTTGATTGAAGACCACTTGCTTATTTCTCCATCAATCCTGATAGCTGCCATCTGTTCCCAGTATAAGTTCTGAATTAATTGCAAATCTTTTCCATCAATTTCTAAGTCCTTCAATATTTTGAACAATTCATGTGCTTCACTTTATCAAATGCTTTGCTGTAATCAATAAAGCACAAATACAAATCCTTCTGGACTTGCACTGCTCTTTCAGCCATCATTCTTAAGATAAAAATAGCATTTCTGGTACCTTTTCTATATATATATGCATTTTTCTTTTGTGAGATCTCTTGCCTTATTTTGATCTTCAATTTGTTCAACAGAATTTTCAGGATCAGTTTCATCATTTGGCTCATTAGGCTGATGGTCCTGTGGTTCGCATTCAGTTGCACCAGGTCTTTTAGGCAAAGCTATAAACACTGATTTGCTGAGGTTAGATGGAATGTGCCCTGTGTTGTATATTTTGTTTGCAATATCAGTGACTTTTTCTACTCCAAACTCGTCTAGCTCTTTCACCAATTCTATGACAATGTCAGGTCCTGCTGCTCTTCCTTTCCTCATTTTTTAAATAGCAAGCTGAACGTCTGCCTTCATTATAATTGGGCATTCCTTTTCTTTTCTTATCACTGTCTTCTATCCTCTTTCATCTTCAAATAACTCTTCTATACATTCTGTTCACCTGCCAAGGGTCTCCGCTTTTTCCGGAATAATAGTGCCATCTTTCGCTCTTATGCATCCACTAAAAGTACAGTTTTTCTTTCCAGTTATCTCCTTAATTCCCTAATGTATGTTCCTTGCCTCTTTATTTTTCAGTTCTTCAATTTTCTTACGCTTGCTATTGAGCCAATTTTCCTTTTCGTCATTACATTTCTTTCTGATGTTGTTATTCAGTTCTTTGTACTTATCAATTTTCTGCTTTGCAGCCCTTCTCTTATCCATCAATTCGAGTATTTCATCAGTCATCCACTTTTGTTTTGCCCTTTTCTGGATTTTAGGAATGACACTTTCAGTTCCTTGTACTGTGGCATCCCGAAAAATAGTCCATTCATCAGGTGTTTCACCTTCATCTTATAAAGCGCTGTAACGATTTTGAACCTCCACCTTAAACTGCTGTTTTAATACCTCATTCCTACTTAAAAGGGATACCTCCAACTTTGGTGTTATTTTGGATTTTTTCAGTTTCCTCAACTTAATCTTCAGGTGGCACACTAACAACGCATGATCGCTGCCACAATCTGCTCCTGGGTAACATTTCACCTTCTGAACTGCATTTCTGAAACTCTGGTTTATTGTTATGTAATCTATTTGATTTCTTGCTCTGTTTCCTGGAGTTATCCATGTATACAGTCGTCTTCGATGGTGTTGAAACCAAGTGTTCATAATGATCTGACTATTTTCCTGACACCATTGGATCCACCTTTCACCCCTTTCATTTCTTTCACCCACTTTGGCTAACAACACTATTTCAGAAATAGCCCAGAAACATATCACACTCTTTGCCCTGTCTTTGTCCAGCACTACTTCAACACCATGCTGATGTCTCATCACTAACCATTTTCCCTGCTCCTGTCCATTTGATTTCACTTATTCCCAAAATGTTTACTTTCAGTCTATCCATTTCTTGCTTTACATTTTGTAGCTTTCCATTTCCGTACAATGTTCTCACATACCATGTTCCTATTTTAGATGTTGTTTTTTGCAAACAGTAGTTTGATTACGGTCTGGGGTCCATGACCATCCCTACTGGACGAGGTGTCTCCGCTTGATATAGAGGAGACCCCATTCATGTCGTTAGATTTTCTTTCATAAACAGATTTGACCATGATTTTACTAGGCATGATACAGCAGTGATTTCCCTTTGTATTCTGCCGGTTGTTTCTTGAGAACGCCAGCTCTAGCTAGCTGCCGTTGACCCATACAGGGTTCTTCCGCCTTCTGTAGTTGCTAGCCACCATCAGCCTTTGGTCAGCCAAGACCACCCACAAGGCAGTGGGAGCAAAAAACTATCTCTCTCTGGTTGCCAAGTCAGTATTTACTGTCACCAGCCACAAGGACTAGTGCTCTTGGGGCAACGTAACACAGTAAGGGAGGCATTTGGGTGCTGCACCTTGCCCAAGGGTGACCCAGCACAACAGCAGTTAGGAGGTAGTGTCATTCTCCTCAAAACCCTGGAACTCCCGGACTAGGGTCCTGCTGCCGGGTGCAGTTTAACGTCATTCCCAGGACCAAAGTCTTTTGTACACCCTTTAAATGGAGAGCAAAATACATTAAAAGAAATTACCAAGAGAAAAAACAGTGACAATGGTGATTTTTAAATATAAACGGGGAAATAGTGTCTTTATGAAAAACTTGGCATATTACCTCGCACAGATTCATCCTCCCAATTCGTTAAGAATAATTTTGTCTGTCATTCTTTTGATTATAAGCTTCCTTGTCTGCTTTTGGCATTAATGCAAAACAAGCATTTTTATAAGAAAGTAAGTTGAAGGGTTATTAATGAGTCTCTGACAAATTTTTGCCATTTCAGAAATCAAGAATTCCTGTGAGTTTTTGGATATCCACAAGATACCAGTAGTCTTAAAATTTTCACGGCAATTATCGCAGATAAACCTGGCAGTAGTAATACCTGCCTCTGCAGCATTGGCAACTTTATCAGAAAAATGTATCTATTTGTCAAAAGTAGAGTACACAAAGGTCGAGATTTCAATTTCAGCTCCTTAACCGGACATTTTGACCAAGGAAGTGAATTTTACCAGTCAATTGCTTTAACCACCTCTTTGCTCGACTTTTTAGAGTACTTTTTAAGCAAGCTTTTTATGGATTGTTATTATGGTTCTAATTGTCCATTTCTTTAATCTGCGTATTTCAAGTCTAGAAATTTGTGTACTTTACACAATCGTACCACACTGGAGGTGAAAATTTTTCATTTGGAATTTGATTTTCATTAGTGTGCCTACATGTTGTCTGTCTTTCTCTTTCCTAATGTAATTAAATAAAATAAAGTCAAGTGACAGTTTAGTACTAACTCAATGACCACTGGGATGTTTGTATATTTCCCAACATTTCCGGTTATGTTTAAGAAATTTTTACTTCGTAAGACCTCTGTTGGAATCTCTCGAATAACGTAAAAAGCGCATACAAGTATTGTTTTGAAAAAAGGTTTGAGAGCAGGATAAAAGAGAGGGATTTCAAATATTTCAAAATCAGCCCCAAAACCAGTTCTTTACAAGAGAGAGAATTTTGTTGCTATCACTACTAGAAATTGGTCAACTGGAATTCATGAATGTATTGAAAATACTAGAAAAGACGCATGATCTGAGGTTGCGACTATTGGGGAAAAGAACACACAAATTGAATCAGGAAAAGAAAAGTAATTTGCCGAGTAATCTCTTCCTGTCAAAAGAAAACCAATTTTAGATTACATAAATGACATCTTTTACAGAAAAATACCAAAACCTTCATGTTTTCCGATCATCATACAAATGCTTCTTTCCACTTGCAAACCAAGAAATGGCGTAAGCTTCCATAATAAAACTGGAGGGTTGACGTATCGACTTTATCATGATCCTGTGTGTGGTAAAAACGCCCTTTCATAGAGCTCAGAAAAACAAGTTTGAAATCTGTACTTTTAGGCAAAGACAACGAACAACTCTGTATTACAGATGCCAAAATAGTCAATAAGTCACACGGTAGATGGAACTTGATAATATTAAAGTGATTTCTCTCATTCTGCCATTGGAATTGGTATGCAAAAACCACATTTACTTTCTCTTTCAGTATAATGCTAAGATCGCTTCTCGGCCTTTTGGCTCAGGTTAAGGGTTTAAGCTCTGGTCTCTCCTTGGTCAAGTCTTTAGTTATAGGGCCCAAACATGCAGAAAAGGTGGTCTCAAGATGATAGAGCACTGGCTCTAGACCAACCCAAGAGGAACGGCCATCCCACGGAGGGTCCTGGAGGGTGATCCATATGTCTTGCATTTTATGTTGTCTTGCCAGCTTTCTGTCCCTCTTTTTCTTGATCTGATGCTTCATTTCGGGGCTTTCATAGATAGGAATCTGTGAAAGACAAAAATTGGCTTACTGTTTACCAGGGACGCCATCAATAAATGACCCAGTATGATACTAATCATTACATAGTATGGTAGTTCCTTTTTAAATAGATAACATTAAGTTTTCTTTAGGCTCCTGTGCTTGCGTCATAGCTCTTAGAGTGTACATGATGCAAGAGACATCCATTGTATCAAAGGCTTCAGTAGAGACAAATGAAGCTGCTAGTATATATTTGTGGAGATTTTCTTTATATACATCAAGCATACAGTCTGATAATTCATTTTGAATTTTATGGCTTATGCCTTCTAAAACTGTATGGACCTGAAGATGATCCGCGAGTTGGCTATCTAATCGTGAAATAAGCCCTAGAAATACGCCTTGTTTAGACGATTTCTTGCATTCGTTATGCCCTTGAAGAGCGAGTTCTCGCGTTTCACGGGATTTTATGCAACTTATTATTTCATTTAAAATGTGACTATTTTTACCCACTTCTTTCTTACTTCTAGTGCTAATAGTTAGACGATGGAGAAGGTGCTCGAAAAGATAATTAACGTTTTTCATATTGATTCATAAACGCGTATATCAACTTGAAGAGACTATATTCCCAACATACTCGATCGACTGCGGCACTTTAAATCTGGAACACTTTAAATCTTGCCCCACATTCTCCAACCTGATTTTTAAAAGAATCTAGCCAGTCACATGGCACCTTGACATCGATTTAACAACTTTGCTTGGAGCGTCCGTTGTTAATTTGAGTTAAATAACATATAGCAAGATAAGAATTCAGGTAATCCAATCAATCGAGAATGAAAAACGTGATTTCGCATACCGTAATCGTTTGAATAAGCGCCCCTCTCAAATAAGCGCCCTTCTCAAATAAGCGCCCCTCTCAAATAAGCGCCCTTCTCGAATAAGCGCATCCTTTGTTCTTGGGGAAGGGCACTTATTCGAATTTTCGGAACTCACGGAAAAAATCGATCAAAAATTCAATACCTTTCATGGAGGGAAGGGAACACTTGGAAAAGAAAGAATAACACTTTTTCTTTAACAATTTTAATTCTTTTTTGTTTTTCTTATCAGGAAACTTCTTCAATTCACAGTCCACTACCTTAATCGTTTGAATAAGCGCCCCCCCTGAAAAGCATAAAAATTAAATAAGGGCCCGGGCGCTTATTTGAACGACTACGGTATTAAACCAAATATGAAAAAAAATCTACCTGAACTCTCTTGGTGAGGAACGGTCCCACATGCGCAACTTAACCGCCCCCTCCGAGTATAATGGCGAGAAAATGCTAAGGACAAAGAACTTAAAATATAAATTTAGAAAATATTAGTTAAGTAAGAACGCTTCATTTCCTCAAAACGATATTGTAGTTTTTAAGAAAATGGTAAAACGATTTGCTCAATAGCCTTAAAAAATTCTATCAATATAGGTGTAGAATATCATTTCACATTCAAATGGTTAAGTAAGACAATTATGGTGCATTTTTTTACATGGAATACTCAGACTATTTTTGAATTTATCCCCTGTTTTAAGCACAAAACACTCAATTTTGGGGTGACCTTGGTCTCCTAGCCTTTAGTCATTTCACCCTGGTTTTTAAACTACCACCCTTCTCTGTGGTAACTTTAGAGCTTTGGATGTGCCTTCAATGAGGACTCAGGCAGAAAGACAAAAGTAAATACTTCCTTTCTTAATGGGATTGCATGTGGATACGATATTCTATTTACAAATAGAAAAACAAAACCAATAAGTATAACTTATTCCAATATAGCTAAGGGTACTCTAATGTTGAAGTCACAAAAAAACTATCCATCAAACTGTTCCTAAATCCCATTTAAAACTGAATAACAAGCAATTAAGTACATTTGATTTTTCCAAACCGAATTAAGCTATTTACAAATAACCTACATAATAAAACATACCAATACCAAAAGGCTGGCGTCAGCTAGACGACCTAGATTTTGCAGATGACATTGCTCTACTATCACACACACATTAGCAGATGCAGGACAAGACTTCAACCTTGGAAGCCAATGCATCAAAAGTTGGACTGCGAATAAACAAGGACAAGACAAAGCTCATGAGAATAAATAAATGCAAAGAAGAATGACAGCATTAGGTTAACAAGCGGGGATATAGAAGAGGCTAGGTCATTTACTTATCTGGGAAGCATAGTAGATGAGACCGGCGGGGCCCAACAAGACATCAAATAAAGAATAGCCAAAGCAAGGACAGCGTCCAGCCTCCTCAACAAAGTGTGGCGATCAAGAGAGATAGCTACTAAAACAAAGCTCAGGATCTTCAACTCAAATGTGAAATCTGTACGCATTACAAAGGTGACAGACAGACAAATCCAGTCATTCATCAACAGATGTCTCCGACGGATCGTGAAAATTTGGTGGCCAAACCGTATTAGCAATCAAGACCTATGGGAACAAACAAGTCAGCTTCCTCCACCAGTACAGATAAGGAAAAGGAAATGGACATAGATCGGGCATACCCTCAGGAAAGCCGAAGGCAACATTACTCGGCAAGCCTTGCGATGGAACCTTCAAGGCAGACGGAAAAGAGGAAGACCTAGAGCCACCTTCCGTAGAAGTCTAGAACAGGAGATGAAAGACAGCGGACATAGTTGGTACACCATCATGACCGCAGCCCAGGACAGACGCAGATGGAGGGAGATTGTTAGCGGCCTATGCTCCATGCCGGAGTGAACAGGTTTAAGTCAAGTAAGTGAATACCAAAAGGCCTCATATTATCTAAATTTATTTTATTTTACAATAAAAAAATTAACAATAAACATAAAAATAAAATAATAAACATGTCTCAAAAACTGTTATAGTTACAATTTAAGTCAAAACACCATTAACCGCACACCAAATGTTCCACTCCTGTTATGACTCAACAGGATAGGTAAAAAGACGCAGCATCATTCCCACAAAAAAGGAAAACCCCGCGTTGGCATCAAGGCGATTTCCCCAATAGCCTTTAACAACACATTTGACACAAAGTATTTCTGCTTTCGTCCGGCTGGTTGGATTTTGAACTGATTATGATTATATCCCGAAATTCACGTACCTCTGATCAGTAGGGAAGCGTGTGGCCATGTCAAAACCTATGTCAAGGTAAATGTTATAAATCCAGTGGAGTTAAACTTATGTTTAAATTTGAAGAATTGACACCCTGGCCTCAGCGCAGATTATAATGTCGTTAAAAACTAATTCAAAATTTTAATGACATACTAAAAATACGACAATAAAGATATACATTAAGACACCTCATTATAATTCTGAGGT
>RDPX01000605.1:153494-167058 GCA_003991215.1 Morbakka virulenta | reverse complement strand
AAGGACAGCGTCCAGCCTCCTCAACAAAGTGTGGCGATCAAGAGAGATAGCTACTAAAACAAATCTCAGGATCTTCAACTCAAATGTGAAATCTGTACGCATTACAAAGGTGCAAGACAGACAAATTCAGTCATTCATCAACAGATGTCTCCGACGGATCGTGAAAATTTGGTGGCCAAACCGTATTAGCAATCAAGACCTATGGGAACAAACAAGTCAGCTTCCTCCACCAGCACAGATAAGGAAAAGGAAATGGACATAGATCGGGCATACCCTCAGGAAAGCCGAAGGCAACATTACTCGGCAAGCCTTGCGATGGAACCTTCAAGGCAGACGGAAAAGAGGAAGACCTAGAGCCACCTTCCGTAGAAGTCTAGAACAGGAGATGAAAGACAGCGGACATAGTTGGTACACCATCATGACCGCAGCCCAGGACAGACGCAGATGGAGGGAGATTGTTAGCGGCCTATGCTCCATGCCGGAGTGAACAGGTTTAAGTCAAGTAAGTGAATACCAAAAGGCCTCATATTATCTAAATTTATTTTATTTTACAATAAAAAAATTAACAATAAACATAAAAATAAAATAATAAACATGTCTCAAAAACTGTTATAGTTACAATTTAAGTCAAAACACCATTAACCGCACACCAAATGTTCCACTCCTGTTATGACTCAACAGGATAGGTAAAAAGACGCAGCATCATTCCCACAAAAAAGGAAAACCCCGCGTTGGCATCAAGGCGATTTCCCCAATAGCCTTTAACAACACATTTGACACAAAGTATTTCTGCTTTCGTCCGGCTGGTTGGATTTTGAACTGATTATGATTATATCCCGAAATTCACGTACCTCTGATCAGTAGGGGAGCGTGTGGCCATGTCAAAACCTGTGTCAAGGTAAATGTTATAAATCCAGTGGAGTTAAACTTATGTTTAAATTTGAAGAATTGACACCCTGGCCTCAGCGCAGATTATAATGTCGTTAAAAACTAATTCAAAATTTTAATGACATACTAAAAATACGACAATAAAGATATACATTAAGACACCTCATTATAATTCTGAGGTTATAACATGAAAGGTTTCTCGGGAAGAACCTTGAACAGAGGCGGAGTCATAAATTTTCACGTGGAGGGCAAATGAAAAAGAAGTCCGGCCTTTTGTTAACGACGATCAACTCCTCAATTTATATATTTTTAAAATAAATATAAAGTAAACCAGCCATTTGTTTAACTNAGGGAAGCGTGTGGCCATGTCAAAACCTATGTCAAGGTAAATGTTATAAATCCAGTGGAGTTAAACTTCTGTTTAAATTTGAAGAATTGACACCCTGGCCTCAGCGCAGATTATAATGTCGTTAAAAACTAATTCAAAATTTTAATGACATACTAAAAATACGACAATAAAGATATACATTAAGACACCTCATTATAATTCTGAGGTCATAACATGAAAGGTTTCTCGGGAAGAACCTTGAACAGAGGCGGAGTCATAAATTTTCACGTGGAGGGCAAATGAAAAAGAAGTCCGGCCTTTTGTTAACGACGATCGGAGAATGATAATATTATGTAAAACAAATATGTATTTAACAAGAATAACAAACGCAAGGTGGAAGTTAAATAGAGATCAAAACAAACTTAGAAAACTCGCGAAGTAATAAGCAGAAAACGGAAACACATCTTAAAAACGACGATGAAAGAACAAGACCTTTCAAAAAAATTCAAGGGGACTTTTAGAATGTCGATGGTTAACTAAATTAATAAGACACAAAAATTTGTCAGTAAACAAAACTTTACCAAAAGTATATCGGCGATCTTCATCCTTTTCAAAAAATGTTGCAACGATTACGAATAAATCGATTTTGTCCAGCCGATTCTTACAGGCACTTAAAATCATCAGATGATCAAGGGCGCTTTGTTTAATATTTGAATGCAAATAGGCTTTGATTAGCTTCAGCAAACTGGAAATTCTCTCATCTCTTGAATTCGTTGCTGGCATCACCAAAAGCAGCTTTCCCAGTTTGGGGTCTTTGCAAAGATGGGTTCTCGTTTCTAGATTCCTTAAAAACTCGTTTATCGTGCGAATAGATACGATTCAATTTTTTTTCAGGATTCAGGCACAGTTTTCAGCCGAACATGAAATCAATTTTCGTCAAAATCATTCCCATATTTTGCCATAACCTCATTACATTCGTCATCGACGCCGTCTCCTTTCTCTGCCTGGATAAAGAGATTCTACAATTTGATGTAAGTTTTTAAATCCTTCTAGTCGAAGCAATCACTGATGACGTAAATTAAATTATGCAACGACTCAAAGTAGATTTTACGGTAGTGAAAGCCAATACCATCGTGAAGTTTTGGCCCTGTGCTAATGCCTAGGCATTCCTCTACTCTGTCTTGTGCTTTCTTTTTCCTTGGCAACTTTGCACTATCCACATTAAGGATGACTGTTTTGTTTTGTATATCTTCCCAAAAGAGCTGATACTCTTCATTGTTTCTCATTTTCTTCAGGGTTGCAACGGTGCATTCCGTTATTATCTGAGCTTCGGTGACACAAAGATCTTTAGCTTGCAACGATTTACTTAGGTTATTACTGGTGCCTGAGAAGAACATCAGGCTTCACTCCACAGAAGTATTCAAATGCCCGCATGTGCTATGGTACACCAAGAATACCCACTTTCACTTCTCTGTCTGTATGCTCCTCTAAACGTAAGTCTCATAGGTCTTCTAATTAATTATCTGTAACTTTCGTAAATGCTTGTTAATGTACTAGCTTTAACAGTTCAGCGAGTTGCAATATACAGTCTCAGTGCTTTAAGTTTATTACTGTATTCATTTACACTTCCGTAATATTCTTCTTCGTGGATTTTCCGAAGATGGGAATCAAGTTCTGGGGGAAACTTATACAGTTTTGTGATTTCTTACGATTTGCCGAGTGAAATTGAAACTTCTCTAAAAATTTCTGATCTAGTCATCACATGCTCAGTTAAATGAATGCGCGTAACAATTAATAGATAGTGCCAGGCGGCGAATTCCCTTTTTAGTTTGGGTTGCAATTCCTTCTGTTTTTCCTGTCATAGTACTACAGTCAGCTAAGCAATTGCCTTGCAACTTTCCCCCATCAAAGGCAAGTCGCAGAAGTATATTCTTTATTACATTGACCATATTTATTGCGTCAGTCTTCTCGATTTCATGTAACTGGAAAAAAATCATCATGAGAATACAAATCTTCATCCATTCAAAGGACATAAAAAACGGTTTGGTCATTATTAGAAATATTAAGGGTTTCATCTATCATTATGCAGTGGAAATCCGATTTTTTAATTGAATTGACAACATCATAGAGAATTGAAAGACTCGTTTCCTCTTAAAATTTCATTCTGGATTTCCGGGGATGTGTAGTTTTGGTTCTTCTTTTTCAACCACTCGGCAAAGGCGGCGTCATCTTCAGCACGGAAATGTATCAGTTATTTCAAATTAGAGTCATTGTCATCATCAAGTCTTGTTAATGAAAATCCTTGGCTGATTAGGTAAGGGACGCAAGACAGAAGTTTCAACAGAGATACTCTGTTTTTACCCTGAGTTTCGGGTAATTTATTTTTCAGCATTGTTGAAACACCTTGTGTTGACTTATTTCTACTAGTCTCCGGGTAGCTTACTGATAAGGTTCCAAAGATTCGTGTTGTCAAAATCCCTCATTCTTGCTTCAAACATTTTCACAGTTAGTATACCCTATTTTCAGGAAGAAATCCTCTTCTTTGACGTCGCCTTCACAAACAATGCTCTATCTTCTGCCTCATTATAACCTACCCAGGTCAACCTTTCGTACCATGAGGCCAAGAAACTCCTCTTGTCTTTCCCAAATTTTCTCTAATCTTCTGTTTTGCTCAAACAAGAAAAACTAATAGGGTTTTTTTCGTTGGTTCCACAATTACAATTCAACACCTGGTAGAGGGTATATTTATGGTAGTGAAAATAGATGATTACATTTGTTAAAGCCAATTTTTTCCTACTTAAAATAAAGTTTATGCTTTTCATGGATAAAATAACATTATTTATGAAAACAATTGCACTTTCGAAAATTAGAACTTTTTTCATACTTGAAAATTTGGGAGAACTAACCTCTGCCCATTGACTATACCACTCTTTAACCTTATTAAAAATTCAGACTTTGGCCGAAAAACAAATCTAAATAAATCACACTTTTATTTTTATTAGCAAATAAAATTGGTGCGATGAACAAAACGAAATTTAAACCATATTTGCACATGATCTTATATTTTGGCTTATTAAATACATTGGTTTTCGGCTCTTTAGTTAATATTAAATTTAGGGTTATTGCACCTCCTTGTTCGGACCTTGAGTTTTGGGTCCTTCTCTGCATGACTGGATGGTCTATTATCATTGGAAACTGATTCTCTGCCCACTGAAAGAAAGTACTCTCTGGTAGGGGGCTTGGGGAAGAGATTTATATGTCATTCCGTTCACAGTGTGTTATGTTGCTTCTTGTCCATTGTTACTTGCTCTGTCCCTCAAGTTCGGTTATCACTTGGATGGAATGCTGTTATAGCCAAAAAGCCTCACTATTTACCAAATGTGCTATTAACGAACGACCTTCTTCTTCTTCTCCATTCGGCCTTTCCCAGCGAGCCAGGTCAGGTCGGCCGCTCGATTCAGTCTCCTCCACTTTCCTCTGTCCTTCATGTCTCCCACCATCAATCCAACTTCTTCCTTGTCTCTTCTGACTACATCCTTTCAGCGCATCTTCTGTCTTCCCCTGCTCCTCTTGCCTCCTAATAAAAGTTGCCTTGACCATTGCCTCTTCTTCCATTCTCATAACATGCCAAAAGCAACTCAGTCTAACATCCCTTGCCTTTTCTCGAATGCAGGTAACTTCCGCAAACCTGCGTAGATCTCCATTGGTCCGATGTTCCCACTGATCACATCTTGCAGATCTTCACCTTCAGCATCAGTGGCATTGCCCTGTTACACACAATTCCATTAGTTGCCTTCCATTTCATTCATGCTCTGTTTATTCTGTTTCGGATCTCTTCGCTGCACCCTTCTTGTTCTTCGATTACTGACCCCAGGTAGCAAAACTTCTTCACCCACTTCATGGGATTCCCTTAAATGTCACCAATGTGACACTCCTCTCCTTCTTTCTCGCCTTTCACTAGGGTTTATCTTCTCGTTGCTGTTCTTCCATGCGTTGACCTTGAGACCCTTCCCTTCTAATTAACTCTGCCATTCATTCAATTTTCTCTTATAAGATATATATATATATATATATATATATATATATATATATATAGGTTAAGCTAATAATATCAATTTTCTGCATGTATGTGTTTTTTCATTTAATTTTCAATCTAAATCGGTACTAAATTTTAGCTAAGAAGCTTCAATTGTATATCACTTTTTTCATATTATTTCTTGCATCTACATTAAATGGTAGATTCATCTCGCAGCAAAGTACAAAACTTTTGTTTTCAAAGGCTAACAAGCGGGGCAAAAAACCCCACAAAAATGCATTTTCATTCATTCTTGTATTGGTTGTTGATCTTGGGAATTTTTTTGTTATCAGGACAAAATCATGTGACAATAGGGCTGTCAAGGATCTTTCTCAGCCACTGGTTTCCTTCTCCGGAAGTTACAAGTCACCCAGTTTAATTAAACGTCAATCAGACGAAAGTGTTCTGCAAAACCATCTCTCAAATTGGACGCAAGGCTCTTTCAAGGAAAACCCATTGCCCTGCTGGCGCAACGGTATTCGTAACTCCGTACTAAAGTTGCACTGCGGGTGCTTTTCCTTGGCAAAGGGCTGCAGTGCAGCATTCAAATGGAAGCCTTACTCCGAGCTGCATTTTAATGTCATACTAAAATGGCCATGGTGAACTGAAATCGCTGCAAAGAAGATAAATGTGCAGGATTTGAACCAAATAATCATAACACCGGCAGTATTTGACTTGTTGCCATGTTCTTAAACACTGATCTTTGATTTGTTAAAAAGAGTAAAAAATCCAATCCCCACATCCAACCAGTTTTTTTTTTGTTTTTTGTTTGTTTTTTTCTACATTGAGGTATTGAGTCAAGCATGACCTTCCTCCTGACTTGGCTCATACTGGTCACGTGAGACAATGATACTGCATTTCGTATTGTTTCCAACTCTTTGTTGTGTCTTTGTGACCTTCGTTTCCCTGTGAAAATCACGTGTCTGCCCTCTTTTGATTGGTCTTCAGGGGTCAATTTTTGATTTGTTTTGTTCAATGTCCATCTGCAGAGGACCTCCTATTGTTGCGCTTCTTTGTGAGAACTGAATGTTGTTTTGCAATATTGATTGAGTCTTGAATGAGACGGAATTGGTGGGACGATGGTGTGAATAAATAGAGTTGAGTACCCTAAGTTATCGTTAGTTTTAAAATTCCAGGAACGGAATGGCTTACCCACGGCCAGCTTATACAGTCGACGAAGAAGTAAACAAGGAAGATGCAAAAGCAAGATCCGCAGACCAAGTTCTAAATTTATCTAATTTGGGGCTGACATCTTTGGCCATTCCATCCCCAGTTGTACCGAACGGGATTGAAATCACCAACATACGGAAACTTTCTCTTGTGGGAAATCATCTTGGTCTAGTACCATGTTCAATAGGTGGATTTGTCAGTTTAAAAGAATTAGATGTTTCGTCCAACAGAATATCATGGATTTCGGGTGAGTTGGCTCGCCTCCCACAGCTCGAGGTACTAATAGCCAAGAATAACAGGTTATCCAATCTTCCTAAGGAATTTTCGGACTGTTCTTCCCTTCGCGTGGTCAACTTTAGTGGCAATTTATTCGACTTTATACCAAGGCAGATCAACAGAATGCGAAACCTGGAGGAATTGTATTTTGGAGGTAATCGTATTGCTGAAGTACATCCGGATATTTGGCAACTCCAAAGGTGAGAACTTATAGATTAGCAAAAAGATCGCGTTAATTTATCCCTTGACACACTGACGACTTCAAACAATTATTTTAAAATGTAACACATGACTAAATATTTTAACAGCTCAAGGGCTTTTTTAACATATTTTTCTTGTCGGGTACTTGCTTTGATGATTGAGAAAAGTCAGCCATTTTGTGTTATTGCTTACACAATTTGGGGTATTCTGCAACCGTGTATTTTTGTGTTAGTGAGAAGTGTTAATAATGTTGGATTACTATTATCGAGTAGTTGGTAGGAGACGTAGTTAAGCAGCTGGAAATTCTGTGCAAGGTTATCCTTTTTGTTTATGTCTGAATAAAGGAAAGCAAGGTAGTTTTTACCCAATTTAATTTTGTTTGTTGAAGCGACTACATTTAGTTTAAATCAGGTGTCGGCTGTTCTGATCTACGTAGAGATTTGATAATGCTGCTTTTGGGGGTTGTTGTTTTTGCCAGGGTTTGTAACTATTAAAAGGCCTGTTGATGCATACCAATTTCACGGTAAGAACGACTCAATGTTTGTATATCAACCATTAAAATGTTGGCGCTACCTGTGAATACATTGGAGTATATACCATCAGGCAGATCATTAACTTTGTTCCCCTTCTGTATTTTTAAAATCTGTTCTTTGTAATGAACATAATGTCCAGATTGATCAGTCAGCAACCGTTGTCATTGGACTCTTTACCATGAATAAACAGTGTGAACAGGTAACCTTTACTTAAACTGTAAATGCAAGCTTTCTAAGGGATAACCGATGTTAAATTGAAAATTAAGCGTCCTTTGATAACGAATGTCTTGTCAAAAATCGAAATTTGCCGGGAACGATCACTGTGATTACATAGTTTCACGGTTCTCTCGCATTGACTAGTTTTCAAATGAAGATAAGATGGTTGTTAAATATGAATATGCCTATGTATTCACATTGTTGGAACTTGGAATTGTTATTTATTAAATGTAACGGATATGGTAGGCCTGCAGGCATATTAAGACCACTTGACTTGTTTTTGTAATAAAACGTCTTTAATATAGGGGTGGTCTGGGGTAACTGGAGGTCGCCTGAGTAAGATATGGGAAGGCTGTTTAACTGTTTAAAGACCATTTTGTTGAAATTGAATGGTTTAACTCATTCTGCAGCTCAGGCATAAAAAAGCTTTAAAGGAAACATGTTTATACATTTACCCAAAACACTTAAATAGAGTTCTTCGAGTACAGCCTATTGTGGCTTATAAATTATATTATGTAGAGAAACAATGTTTATGTGCCTATTTGTAAACTTGTGTGTGTGTGTGTTTATGTGATACAAAAGCACACGTTTTGGCATGCAATGTTTTAAATGCTTGATGTTTTCCTTACCCTTAAACATAGTAGCAAGAGCTGAAGAAAGTTCTTTCCTAATACACAAACAACCTACTATACCATATTCTTCCATATTCTTTCACATACCATAAAGCAATGGACCACTATATCACATGTGCAATAAGCCGGCCCATTATTATAACAGTCAGGTTTTTTGTATAGACTTTATCCTAACTAAATGCCTGTTATAATAAACAATAAGTGCAAAATTGAAAGAAATTGCTTATTACATGGTATGTGCACATCCAATTGCCCTGTTAGTGCCTGTTTAGTATAAGGAATTGAGTTCAAGTTGGAAGCATTGCAGTATGCACTTCATCATACAGTTCCAATAAACATCACATAAGTGTCAAACAGGAAAAGGATTACAGTAATAAATTTTATAGGAGAATATATATGATAAAAAAGAAAAGAAGACCAAGGAAGAGATACAGTAACAATATTGAAAAGGACATAAAAGTAAAAGAACTACACAAAAAACCCCAGGCAGAACAGAGCTGTGAGAAAATATTCTTTAAGCAGGTGACCCAATATGAATTTGAAGCCAACTTGTTTGCAATGCTTGCCTTTAATGTAGAAGACTTCTAGACAAAGAAGACTTTGTCAGAATTCATTTTTACTTGCCTTACATTGCAATGAACATGTGTCTGGAGAGACTTTTTGGGGTAAGGAGGATTTCATATTATTATTATTATTAAGTGTACTGGTGAGAGCTAAAAATGATCAAAACCAGTCTGTACCTGTCTAAAGTTGTAATCTGTTCAATGAATATATGTTACTGTGTGTATACGGTGTAAGTGCAGTGGGATAAAAGGAAGGTTGTCAGAAAATTCCCCTTTTTTACTGCAAAAGTGTGTGAATGGAGATGTAAGCACCAATCTTGAGATTCCAAATGTGCATCTTGGTGGTGAAGAAATAGAAGTGGTGGAGACATTCTGTTACCTTGGTGACATCATAAATGCCAGTGGAGGGGCAGGTGCAGTTGTGACTGCAATGGTTCTATCTTTTCCAACCATGGGTAGAGTCTGTCAGGCATGTGTGTGAAGTGTTATGATGTATGGCTGTGTTTATCAGACTATGACTTTTCTAAGAGTCTTGAAAATTCTTGACTTTTTGGTCTTTTTTTGATGTCATGAGTTGTAAGCTTTTTCTGAGCTACATTTTTAGAGATGTCACACAGATTGGAGACACTTTTATCTCACAAGGGAGAAAAAAGTGTTTCCAATATCTAGTGAATGCCAGTATTGTAAACAAGTTGTGTTTATATATATATAATTCTGAACGGATCAGTCTGGCTGAGTATCTTGAAGGAAGTGATGAGTGGTTGCTGAAGGAAGTGAAAAGGCAGGGTATTGTGAAAGGGGGAGAAGGGGCTGAGGACTACAAATGAAGAGTAGAGCAGGAGATGCATGAACAGTTTCATGATGCACCCATCCACGGAAACTTCCTTAGAGGAGTTGAGGGAATTGCCCATCCAAAGTCGATCAATTGGATAAAAAGCAGGTATCTAAAGAAGGGAACAGAAGGCCTCATCTTTGCAGCACAGGAACAAGCTTTGCCAACACGATCAGTAAGAGCCAAAAGATACCACAAACATCACTCCTCTATGCTGCTTATGTGGATTGAAAGATGAAGATGCCATGCACATTGCAGCTGGGTGCAAAGTACTGGCCGAAGGTCAGTATATTGCCAGACACAATCAAATTGCACACACAGTGCACTGGGAGTTGTGCCGAAGGTTTGGAGTGGAGGTAGGAGAGAACTGGTTCGAGCACACCCCAGAGAATGTGATGCCAGTGGGCCATGGCAATGTTGTGCTGTACTGGAACATGGTTTTGTCCACAGATCGCCAAATTAAGCATAACAAGCCAGACATCTCCATACACAATAAGCGTGAAAGAACCTGGATGCTCATTGATGTTGCAGTGCCAATGGATGTTCGAGTTGTGATCAAAGAGGGGGAGAAGAGAGAGAGGTATTCAACTCTGCAAGAGGTGCTTGAGCGCATATACCGAGCCAAAGTGACCATTGTGCTGGTGATAGTTGGAGCCATGGGAACATTACCACCTGGAATATTCGAAGCATTTGAAACATTCCAGATCCCTAATATTGCTGCAAGTGCTCAGATTTCAGCACTTTGGTGCACTGCATCAATCTTGCACCGTGTTCTACGCCTCTGAGGTCCTGGTCTAGACTTAAGACGTAGACATACTTTTCCTAGGTTACCTAGTGATGCAGTAGCATAAAAAAAATAGAGAGAGTTAGGATAACTTAGAGATCAGAAAGTTAATCAAGGTATATAAATAATGAATTTTTGGGGGTACGTTTTTTTGGAACATTGCTGAAACAAATTGTCTATATGTCATGTTCAATGTACTAATCCATGTATATATGTTAATTAAAAAATTCATAGAAAAAGTTTTATTCAGTTTGACATTGCATTTGCTCTTCTTAACAATATTATAATTACTGCTATAAACATAAAACTGTCCAAATAAGGGTCATAAGGAAGGGAATTATAGAAAAGTGAAAATGTGCATTCTTATCATAGAGTAGACTAATTAAACAATGAACTTGCAGAATCGTTTGCTTCATTTTCATATGGCTTGAAAAAAGAAGACTGATTTTATAGTTATGATGCTAACTGTGATTTTTTCACATCAACAGGCATATATTTTTTGTAATATTTACTCAGAGTGTCCAGTGGGCTACAGAAGCCCAAATCTGTATCCTGTCAAATATATCTAGGTAATATGTAGATGTGTCAACCAAAAATTGACAATAAAATTTACATATATGGGCTCACAGATTTGATCAAAATTTGTGGCAATTTGTCAGGTTATATGCTTTTAATAATTTTTCTTTCCTTATCCATAGGCTTCGTATTTTGTACCTTGGTGGAAATCAGTTGACTGTCATACCTGTAGAATTAGGAAGATTGAAAGATCTTAGAGTTCTTATTCTGTGTGACAACAAGCTCACATCATTGCCAAGGCAATTAGCTCAGCTCCAGAATTTGCAAACTCTTAGTGTACATAAGAATTTACTGTCAACATTGCCAATGGAAATAGTTATGCTTGGAAAATTGCAAGAGCTTAGTCTAAGGGATAATCCGCTTGTTAATAAATTTGTTCATGAGTTGGACTTCAATCCCCCTTCACTGCTTGAGCTTAGTGGAAGAACTATCAAAGTTAATAGCATTCCTTATGGATTAGATAATCTACCAAAAACTCTTGTTGTCTATCTGGATAGTGCTAAGAGGTGTATTAATCCAGCATGCAATGGAGTGTATTTTGATGCACGTGTTCGTTGTGTCAAATTTGTAGATTTTTGTGGGAAATTCAGGCTCCCTCTTGAACAGTTCTTGTGTTCTCCACATTCAAAAGAACAGTGTACTCTTGGAAATGAGGGTAGCTCAGTACCAGCTAAAAGGTTACAAAAGGTTTTATTACCTGGTACTCTAAACAGTTAAATCAAGAAACAATTTTCATACCCCCTTTCTATTACATTTTACAGTCCATGTTACATATTGTGTTTTAAGGTAGAGAATGTGACTGCTGTAAAATGGATGATAGCTTTGTATTTAATAATTATCACAAACAGGTTTTACAAGGTATGGTTGGTAATAATCTTTCACCTTAGCTTATATTACTCAAATTTTTATCGGAATTTATTTTGAGATTGTAATTCTGAAGAACAAAACTAACTTTATGTAATAAATATGACTGGTCCCTAATTATGTTATATTTCTTATTATGCTTCCACAATAGATTAATCAAACAAAATACTCTTTGTTTTTATTTCTTTCTAACATACAAGCAAATTGTTAATTAGAATTCACTGTACAATAAAAGATTAACAAGTTCCCGACTTAATTGTGAAAAAGAGAGATTAGTTGATTTCACAGCCTTCTCTCATGTATGGAAAAAGTTTTGGTAATGATGCCTGGTGGTAGATTATCAGAAGCAGGGTCACTTGAGTAGACCTCTGCAATTGTTAGAACTTCAATCTAAAATAAAACTAGTTTTTCAAGTGTGTTACATACATTCCACAAACAACTAAACAATTGAAAACAATGACAGACCCATTTCTGTTATTGTTCTACACCTTAGAGAGGAGAAACAACATTCTAAAATTTACACACCATGGACTGTTAATGTAGCTTGGGCAGGAAATCATTCTTTTTTCCACTCATGTATCTGCTTTAAGGAGTATTTTCATCTTCAAACTGAATTGAAACATTTTTCCCCACTGTTCACATCTGAAAGTATTAATCATCCAGTTGGATCACATTGTATATTTTACCTGCCAAAGATTGATTAGTCTGATTATAAATAAAGTAGGGAAGGCTACCAGAAAATTCTACATAACTATGATGTATAGTGCCATGCTAATTAATATCAGTTAAATCTTTAAAATGGGCTTGGATACATAACGAAAACAATGCAAAGTTGTGTCACAGCAAAGGAGAACAATTGGAGACCTAGAAAATGGAACACATACAGACAGTGAAACCAGAAAGGGACTTGAAATGGACAGAAAACTGTGTGTTAAATTCATAAGCAAATTTAGAACTTGTTGGATACAAAATTGAATAGAGATGAAAGAATCAAATTGTACTAACAAAATATGACATTCATGATGTTAGAAACTTTTCAAGTGAAAATGAATCAAGAGTTTTTCTTAATGGTTAACCCCAACCTTGTAAAAAACATGCAAAACATTGTGAAAAAGAAAATACATGGCTATGAGAACAAACTTGTTAAGAAATTTTTCTTGAAAAGATAGTAAATCATCATCATCATCATATTCAGTTTAAAATCCGTTTTACATGCTAGCATGTGTTGGACACTTTCTTGAAATTGACTTCCAAGTTATCCTATCCTTCACCAGGTCTCTCTTGACACCTTTTTGTTTGAGATCCATCCTTATCACTTCCTCCCATATTTTCTTCAGTCTTCCTCTGCCAGTGGTTCCTGTCACCTTGATTGTTCTGTATCTACTTGCCCAAGCATTCTTGTCCATTCTCTCCACATGACCAAACCAACGAAGCCTCCTATTCTACATACAGCTGCCAATACTGACCAGATTCAATCTCCTTCTGAGTTCATTAGAACTGAGCCTGCCCTTTAGACTTACGTTGCACATCCATCTTATCATTCTCTTGTCATTCTGCTCCATGCAGCTGACATCTTCAGCTTTCACTGGCCAAGTTTCAATGCCATACATCATTGTGCTACGTACA
>RDPX01000605.1:138919-151835 GCA_003991215.1 Morbakka virulenta | reverse complement strand
CACACCTGCTACTCCTCCTTTTCTACCTCCAGCTCCCATCACTGCCCAGATTCAATCTCCTTCTGAGGTCATTAGAACTGAGCCTGCCCTTTAGACTTACGTTGCACATCCATCTTATCATTCTCTTGTCATTCTGCTCCATGCAGCTGACATCTTCAGCTTTCACTGGCCAAGTTTCAATGCCATACATCCTTGTGCTACGTACATATGCCTGGTAGACTCTACCTTTAGTAGGTAATGGCAGAGCTCTGCTGGTTAACAATGGCATCAACTCCCTGAACTTACTCCATCCATTGTTAACCCTTGCTGTTACACTTGCACCAGCTCCTCCCTCAACTGAAAGGGTGTCACCAAGGTAGCAAAACTTCTGGACAACTTCAATTTCCTCACCCTCCAAATGCATTTTCCATAGGTCTAAGTCACCGGTTGCCTCTCCTTCTATGCACCTGTTGCAGCTAAAATGGTTACTTTCTGTCAGTTTGCCCTTTATTCCACTGCACCATTTGTGGTAATATATGGTTTAATAAATCAAATAGAATGGATCCCCAAATTTGACCTTAAATTCATTTATACTTATTAAAACTATCCGAATAATAATTAAGGGACCCATATATTTCCAGATCCAACTCAAATACAATCTTGTCATGTAGAGTTGATGCAAATATGTTTCAATGCAATCTCATACTGGGCTGACCACACATACACTTATAAGTTCTTTTTCTTCTTTCTAGTGTTTAATGTGTGGATGTTAAACCAAGCCTGTATTCTGACAAAAAAAACAATTTATTTTTATTTCACCATCACATTTTCCATAATGTATTATTGACTGCTTCATATATTCAAACTTTTGTACTACTTGGTAAATACCAGCTCTTTTTTTTTTCTCTGGACTGTCTTCTTACTTTGAACTACAGTCTTGTTTTTCTTGGCATTTTTTGTTTTGTGTCCCAATTACAACTTCATTCACTTTATTTGCAATGGGTTGAAGACCCTGTTCTAAGTAAGAAGTTATTTGTTATTGTATTTTAAGTTATTTATATTATATTCACTGGTTTTCCCACTATTAAGATCATCTACATATCAAATATTGTACATGTTGACCATCTATGCACATGCTGAATAAATGCATGAAAATATGCAACCCTGCTGTGGATCTATTTTGATGTTTGTTTTGTCAAATGCACTTGGTTTTAGTTGGATATTTGCTTTGAAGTTCCAGTGAATGTTTATTGTTATTATGAATTTGACATTTATTCCAATATCTTATATGTATTTGGTCAATGGTATGTGGTTTATCCAGTTAAATGCATTTGCATTGCATATGAATTTTCTATAAAATGTATAGATATTTGTTTACTATTTCACAATATCATTCATATATTGCTCATATATTTGGTATTCCTTTATGATTTACTTTATCTGATGGGAATCTACTCTGTGTAATACTTATTGCTTGTTCCATTTTGTTTCTCCTTCTTTGCAGTACTACTTGAAGAAAAGCATTTATATTATGGCCCATCAAACGTAATATTCAGTACTATCTGTTGCTTTTGATTTTTTTGGGTAGAGCTCAACAGGTTTTGATACATTAATATCACAATAAATATGGAAGATGTTGTATATCTCATTAATTACTTTGTGCAGTATTTTAATGTTATTATAACTAAATGCCATTATCATTTCAGGTGGTATTACTACCTGGTATTATACCAACTTTAAGACAAGGTAACTCAACTTTAGAAAGAAGTATTTTCATTTGTATACTCGCTAGATTTTCCTTCTCATGACTCCTATCTTTTTTTGTTTTGTAGTTTGTTCACATACTCCTGTTATCAGATTTTTTTCAGTTTTTCATCAAATAGCGTTTTCCAAACAGCCTGCCATAGTATTGTGCATTAGTTGTGAATTATACACTCTCAGGGTGTTGTGCCCTCACATTTTAAGCTGTACCACTCTTTTTTTCACCATCAAACAGCTTTTTCTGATTTCACTATCAAATTGCATTTACCAGTGATTTCAAGGTATTTTATTTCTGTTTTAAACATGCTTTGCTTCAGTTTATTTTGTGTTTATTGTTGTGTTTTTATTGCCTTGTTGTGTAATTTTATTCTCTATCTGGCTGTTTGGACTGAATGTTACAACTGTCTTTGTATTCCCAGATCTGGAGGATGTTAGTGTCAAGTTAGTATTACTATTTTTGTACTTGTTTCCACAACCTTTCTGAAGCATTATCACTTTGGGTCTGAACCCACATCTGCACCAAATAACTTCTTTAGTTGTTTGTTGATGCTTCAAAATCTTTGCATTTGTTTCACTTTTTAGTTTGGAGTAATTAGAGGAATAATTGACTTGGGCCCAACTTATGGCAAATATTGGAGTGCTGCTACTTTTAACTACCAGTGACCATGAACTAATAAACCAGCTCACACTTAGAATTGTCAGCAATGAGTATTTCAATTAACATGGCCTCAGTAGCTATCTGAAGAACGATTGCAATTTTTGGTAAAAAACGTAGTGAGACCAGAGCATTGAGTGTGTTGTTAATCTAAATGCAAAAGAAATATTTTCTTAATGCCTAAAACGTGCTAGCAAAGGTTGGCACATTTACGATAAAACTGAGTGGAAGTCAAAATGGGTGTGTCCATTGACGTTTTACACGAAAAGAGATGCTCAAAATGTGTATGGATAGTGGATTTGGAATCATGTGAAAACTAAGGGCAGAGGGAGGATTTTTAGCTAGTATTACCGGGGACATACCAACAATTTGACAAGCATGGTTCGTTTTTGACTAAGAGCGTAAGGCAAGGGTCTTCGAAGCCAAGTTTCACAGATTCACACATGATAAAAGGATAACTAGAAGATTATTTTCTCCGTCGACCTTCGGGTTAGTAATAACGTATGACTGACAGTTTTTATTGTTGTGTGATGGGCACTCATTTGGTGTACTACCCTGGTAGTAGCAGCATTGCTGTAGGATAGCATGAGTTTTGAGCGACGCAAAAAAAGAATGTTTTCAAACGTGACAAAGAGCTCCTAAGAGTGAAAAGGTTTTTACAAGTTATTAATAGGTTTGTAAATAGGTTCGCTTTGTGGAAGTTTTGATGTATTGCAGACAGTTCACTAACGTGTTTGATAAAACGATACTTTGAATGTAAGGTATAAATTTCCATTACAAATGTATCTTGTCCCGTCTGGAGTAAAAATTCGGTCGTTTTTATCGGCAAATGTCAAAGAAAGAATTTAAGAAAATTTGTCAAGGCAAAATGATAGATAAAAAATAGCCTGTCTTCTTGACGAATTTCGTCTTTGCAACATAAGAGGGCAGAGTAGCTTTATGTCCATACTGACCATCGAATAAGAATGTGTTCTGGTGCTCCATATAACAGCATCTTTTTGTGAAAGCGACTCCCACGTTCATTGCAAGCTTGAATCACAACACAGCAACAAATCTTAACAGATCGTTATTTAGCATGTTATAAAACTGGAAACAAATCAACACATGTTTGAAATAGCCTAGAAATACCTTTTCCAAGAGTCAATATTTAAATATGCTTAATGTCATGTTCGTATAGCAGATCTCAAATGTATTGTACATGTGAAAAACCGTAACCATAGTTTTAACTATAGTTTTCCAAATAAACACGTTCACAATAGAAAAAGCTTGAAATAAAAATTTTAAATGTCTATTTGAAATTGGGTGAGAGAGAGGAGCAAAAGCTAGGGGTACCAGTCCCCTATGAAACACGATTGGATATATGAGAAGACACGTTTGTAAAAGGGACACTTGCCAAAGAAGCTGTTTTGATTATCATTGGGAATGGCCAGACCAGTTCGGGGCCATCTATTTATTACGTTCGCATGAAATTGGCCATTTTTCCATTCCTCCTCCCCCTTGTTCGCAGGCAAGTACACTCCACCACGGAAACGTACGTTATACTTTTTTTGACCGTCGTTAGTAGTTGCTATTTCGATAAATAAGTTAAAAATTATGTCATTGATTCTTCTTTTATAGAAGCTCGCGTGCTCAAATTCGAAAAGTAAAAAATTGACACCAGGCTATTGTGAGAAATGAAAGCAATTATAATTAGATACAAGTCGTATACAAACGAAACTAATTCCATATAAACAAACAATAAATGTGTAAAAACAGATAAGAATAATTTCATCTGCACACCTGTCTTTCGCTGTCACTACTTTGTGAAAACTTTTAGCAAAAAATTTTTTTAATGTGAACGTTCTCACCTTGTGAACCCCCTGTTCGCTTTTATTCGCTTTTTCGGATACACCCCTACCCCCACAGTGCAAACGTAAAAATGGATGACCCCTCTACATCAGCAATTTTGGGGCTGCATTGTAAAGCTGCTTTTAGTTAGGTTCGGTTGCGTTGGTCCTTCCACTGTCACTTTTTCTTCTCGAAACACCTGCGAGGTGGTACACCTCTCTCTTTACCATTTCTGTTATTCTGTCGTCAAGGAAGAATTTATTACTATCACTGGAAATGGTCAAACTATTTCCATATCATTTCTGGAACAGCGTGTGAAGCTGCTTTTAGTTAAGTTTGGTTTTGATCTTTTCTTCCGTCCCTTTTATCTTTTCGGAACACCTGTGAAGCACGACTCTTCTATTTACCGTTTCTACCTGTATAAAAAACTAGATATGCACATTGGTAACTGTGAATGGTTTAAAAAAGCAATTGTCTTAAATGATTAATAGATAGAAGGACTACGTACAGGAGAAAATCAAAACAGAACCCTGAAGATAAAAAATCAAGAGTGACAGGCCCCACACCACTGTTCAATTAGTTATTATTATTGTTTATACTTACACTATTTAATATTTTACAATATTTATAATTACAACCGAAGAGCTTGAGTAATAAATATTACTATCTTAATTATTTACTGCAATGCTGAAACATAAAATGACAATCATGAATAGCTTTGCGTCATTTCTATTTATATCCAACAAGCTTACCACGTACTGCTGGGCATTGGCTCATGTACTTTATAAGTAGCTCGGATAAATGTAAGTGCGCCTAGTTTGTATTGTGCCTTTCAGCATTTGATCAATTTCAATAGAACAGGTCTATTGCCTTATTTAAAAGCAGTACTTGCTTGTTTAGCGTTATTGCACGTTATTCAGCTTTTTCCTGAATACTACAAAAAAGTTAAAACTACTTCATTTTTTCAACTTATCAGTAGCTGATCATTGAAGTATTTCCAATGGGAGCAGACTGTGTCATGATTTTTACAACTGAATGATGCCAAGCTTTAAGTATTCACATATAAATATAACTGAATTTTTCTCGATCATAAATTATACTGAAAATATATATATACTGAATGCATCGCCGCGGTTTAGTAGTTCCGAAACAGTTACTTCCAGCACAGTCCATAAAATGTAACGAGAGAAGAAATGGAACCGAAAAAAAAGTTAATGGCAATTATTTTAAATGTTGACGCCCCCTATACCCTAATGTTAATAGAATTGACCATGTCAATCAGAAGTAAGGGATTAATGTTTCTTTCTGGGTACTGTTTTTAACTTATTTCGTTTTCTTTTTATACTACAAAATGTCCCCAGTTATAAACTGTAGAATGACTGGCAAGACCTGGAATGATAAAATTTTAAGATTTGCCTGAAAAAACAATGCAGATGCATCTCGGATTGAGATCTATGTACCTACATTTTGTTCGGCACTTAATGATGTCTGAAAATTACCTTTATTTATTGTTTGCCCCTTGCCGAATGCACGGAGACAGGAGAGCACATATCGAGGGAAATATGTCGTCTACTTTACATGCTTTGCCAAATTTCAGACCTTCAGTAGGTGGAGAGCATTCAAGGTTTTAAAACGAAAGCTATGACAATACAGTGAAGTAAAAAAGTAAGCGTACCGTAACTCTGAAACTGTATAGACCCTTTGTGAAAAGAATTACTTCTGCTGCAAACGTAAACTATTTCGTACAGAGTTTGATCCAAGTGTATGGACCAACTATAGACACAGCGAAGGGGCAAGTAAGGACTCATTTTGGCCTTGATACAAAAATGAAAGAGCAGAAACCGCAAGGCTTGACAACAGAAATGTGAGATGTAAATGTCATTGCAGATGACCAACGTGATGAAGATAACGTAGACAACTATGACATAAAGTGATACCACAAACAATGTGATCGATAGGTTGAATAGTGTGAAGCAAATAACCAAGCTATAACAAATACATGGTTAAAAATATATCTTCATAGGCTTTGGACAAAGTAAAGTCCGGACAATCACACTGATAGTCAAATAGATTATCTCACCATCAACAAACGATTTTGAAATGGAGTTTGCCAGTCAAAGTTGATGTGTGGGAGCTTAGTTGCGAAGTGAAAACAAACCTGTTATTTAAGCAGAGTGTTGAGTTACAAAAGCTGACGCAGTCATCTATTCAGTAAAATCGAATATTATTTGAATCAAAGATAAAACTTGGATATGAACAATATTGTGTTGAAGTAAGGAATCGATGCACGCATACAGGCGAAAGTAAAGATTAATTGGGTGTTTTCATTGTGGCTAAAGATGCTACTTGCATCAAAAAATCGTAGAGAGTTACAAGAAATTTCGTGTAAATTCAAATCCCCATGTTAATTCTAATACGTGCTTTAATAGGAAATAATCTCCGTGACTTTATTTGTAGCAGTAGGTACCAGTCCTAAAAACGGCTGAGAATAGTTAAAACTGGGTGATTCTAAAGAGGCTGCAGGAAAAACAATGGGCACGACAGTAGAAATTTTGCTTAGTTGTCTAATTATACTCAGTGCGTTTCGACAAACCCTATCTTCCATAACCGAATAATCAGAATGATGTTTACTTCAGCATGTCAGTTTCTATTCCCAGAGGAAAACATAGTTTATTGAATATGAAAAGAAATGAATGGCTACAAAGATCAAGAAAACAACGTGGGCTATCGCCAAATGGAACGTTAAAAGCAAGATCTTTTTCAATCTAATTTGTATTTGGTTCCAAGCATTACAAAAAGGAAAATTACCGAACACAAGACAGCAAAATCAATTCATAATCTGGTACCAAATTTGAAAAGAACCTGCAAGCACCTGAAATTTTAAGTGCCAATACCAATTTGAAACTACTCTCAGCTGCAGCATCAGAGGCACTTTCCCCAGAGGCAGAACTTCAAAAACCAGTTAGGGGAAAAAACGAAAACTATCCCAGTTAGGTTATAGAAAGTTGGAAGTCTTATGATGATAAGGCTACTCCTTACCAAAAACATTTACTGGCTTAATATTGCCAGTGACTACGGCATGATCCATTGGACCAAAAGCATGGAAAGAACCAGCCAAACAGTTCTTCAGGACAGAAGTGAGAAAGATATTAAGGAAAGTCTTAATACTATTATCCTTGTGAATGTATCTGTTTAGAAATTCAATAAGACTGGGAGTCAGAAAGAAGTTTTGAGAGGCTTTTCCTGGTTAGTCAGACTTCATTTCAAAATGACAAACTTCATCTATTGAAAATATTAAAAAAACCAAAAACAAAGACATTGGCAGAATTACTGGTCTTTTAGCTCCAGGCAATCAGAGGCAGTAACAGTAACCAAACAATGGACACAGAAATAGAATTTTGTAGAATAAAGATATGAAGTAAGTATGTTTAAATATGTTTAAAGAAGAGGGACACTAAAACGCAAAAAAGATACATCCAGAAATTGAAAAACGAGCAGGGCAATTATTGGATGATCGGTACAGGTACAGACGGCCAACCTATGGAGATGAATATTTGGATCAAGAGTGAATGGAGCTATATACCTGTCAACCTTTAGTTCATGGTGCATGCCAGGTGAGTTAGTTTTCCCTCATAGAACAGTTTTGTCCACCATCTCTTTGTTTTCCATATTGATAAAAAGTTACTTGACAAATGTTTTCTTTTTGGGGTGTCTTTGTCAGGTCGAGTGCGAGCAAAAAGCTTTCGACCAAAATAAACCTGGTTTTAACTTTGATCATCAAGTTTTGTACCACCATTCGTTTATTTGGTAGGGTTCAGGAAAACGTGGGGACTTTAAAGGAGTACAAGACTTGTCAAATGGAACGTTTGAAGAAATGTCTTGACCATTTCTAAAAGACAGGAAGAAACTGTCTTTTTTTTTGGCTGAAAACCCTGATTTACTGACTTTTTTATAGAATTGGCATTGTTCATACAGAAAACTGCTAAACAACATACAAAATTGGTCCTTCTGAAATTCTGACAAAGTGACAACTAATTAACCAGTCACTTGCAAACTTATTTTTGTGTCGTTTAATGAGGTATGAACTTGACTTATCACTACTGAGACAAATATTACACCCGCATGGCTCTACAACTTCCGAGATTTACTCGACAGCACCAATGGCAATTGACCACAAAAGTCTCTGAGATAGCTATTCCTACGTTCGGTCTTCTAGATACAAGTAGGGAGAAGTCAAAAAATTACTATATCCTTTATCGCCTATCAAACACATTCACCAGCATGAATTACTTCAGATAGTAATTAGAAGAAAAAAGGTATTGATAAATTCCTGGAAAAAGGCCAGTACCTATACTAATGTACTGAAAAGAAGACCAAGCATTTTAGACGCCAAATAGAGGAAGATTAAGACCAAAGGCTGGTTGATAATGTACTCATTAGCTAGTCTAGACTTTAGATAGCAAGTACAGTGAGAATAAGATACCGACAGGAACAAGAGGCTGAACTAAGGCAGGCTTGTGGACAATCTGCTCATTAGCTGGCCTAGACTTTTAGCCGTCAGAAAGACTAAGATGGGAACTAGAGGCTGGCTGGTCAAACAATTACTCATTAGCTGGCCTAAACTTACCAGAAATGAGTTTTTTCATTATAACACTACCAGTAGCAAGGTTTCAAACCAAGCTCCAGGCTTCATTTCCGTAAGAGATATGAATTTATCTAGTCAGATGCCAATCCGGGTATTCAAAGTCTTGGGGCCAAATTGTCGGCTTCATTTTTCACATCTTGAACGGAATTTGAGTTATCGCAGACGTTTCAGCAGCACCTTATTCTCTGACACTTGTAAAAGGTATTGCAACAATAGCCAGTTGTCATGTGAGCATTCAATTGTTCTTGTTATCGCTCTTCCTGAAGTTTTTTCTAATTGTAACCATGTTGTTAGTAAACTCAATCAATTTCTTAATACAACTCATGAATTTTAATCATTAATTGTCCCAATGAAGTCTGTTATGCCGAACAGAAAAAAGTTCATGATTTCTCCTCGAAGTCATTCATTGATCTTGTAGATTGTTGATCGCTCATTGGTTTTCTTATTTTTGGACCATCAAAGACAGTGACTGTTATTCTTGTAAGTGCGGCTTGAAAACAATGTGCATTTATAATTAAAACCGGGAGTGGATACAACTACTGTCAACGTTGCATGACGATGAAGATTCTATTCGCAAGGTATTTTCCAAATTCTCACAACCTCTTATATGCCGTCAAAAGTTGGAAATACGTTGCTATGTAAATAGGCTCTTATAAACCGCCAGGGTATGGATCCAGGGTTTCCAGATTTCACTCTATAAAGTCCCATCATCCTTAAAAACTTCCAATCTTGGGATAAAATTCCAAATCTGGCAACCATGCTTGGATCATGCAATGAAGCTGGAACGATGGTAGCATTCTTATTGAAAGAACTTACATATCTAAGTAACTTCATTGGCTTAAAAACCTCCTGCGACAGAGTGAACAAAAAAAAAGACTTACCTTTTTTGTTAGATGGAAGAACTGAAATTATGACATTTGATTGGCTTTCTCTGGAGTAAAGAAATAAATAACATTAAAGGGATAATTTTTTCAGATTCTCTCCTTCCCATTCACAGATGGAGACATGTTTGGATACGGAGGTGTCTGCTCCTAGAGCAAATAATAAAGAGTTTCTACTGTCCAAACAGTCTGTGAGTTAAGTTGGAAAGTAAATTTAGTTGACGCGATAGGACCTGGGAAGCATTATGATTTAATTCTAAATGCTAGTAAAATGACAGCTACAAATGGTGCTGCAGAAATTTATGACTCGGAACAAGTTTAAAATATATAAATAAGATGCACCTTTTCATTTAATACTTATTACAACTGTTTTATATTTGTTTTAGCCTCACCGTCAGCTCTACAAACTAAGGCACTTATAGCCATTTTGGCCATTTGGAATTGCGTATAGCCCAAAATCTTTTTGTACTTTGCCCCACACTAGACTGGGGGGCTCACAACGCTCCCAGAGTCCCATTTGCTATAGTTGCATCCTTACTGGCGCTTTCAATCGCCTTTACCTTTCAAATGCTTTCTAATAATTAATTGCAACCAAGTAGGGGAAAAAGCGCTGTATCCGCTTTTGAAAACAAACTGCTTTTCTGTTCCTTTCGTTTAATTCTCGGTTCATAACAACCAATTCCATCCAAGAATTTTTGCTTTTATCCAAGAAAAGAATTTTTACTGTTCGATTATGTTATTATGTTTTATGACTTGTAACAGTATTTTCTCTGGCCAATTATTTTAACTCTAGGGTGTTTTGTTAGCTCTACTATCATATACGTACAACAGCACGAATATTTTCTGTACCCATGGTCTTCATCATGAGTAAAACCTGCTATCTTTCTATCCACACCGATGATCTGTACACACTTTAAGGTCTTGAAGACATTTTTAATATCTTCATATTTTACTTTGAGCTGGACAGTTGGGACCTGAAGTACATAAATTCCTGTTGTATAAAAGGACACGTCGATAAGTTTCTTTGAACTATAGAAATTTATCTTTATACATTTTGGTCATACGCTGTTGCACCCAAGATGTTTGGTGACTCCCAAAACTTTACAGTAAACAAAACACTGTTAACGAAATAATGTTTTATTCCCCAACGATTAAATTAAAAGTTCCTTTTGTGTCTCGCGAGAATAAAATATTTTCATTCAATCTTAAAGTCGGCAGTTCTAGTGACCTCTTTCAAAATGCCATGTCTCTAGCCGAGTCTTTTATATTAACCTGATTAAAATAGAAGAATTTCAAGTTGACCCAGAGTCTTCAAATTTCCAATGAGTATTTAGTTTATCGCCAGAGACTACTCTACTGTCCTCGGCTTTGTCTTCAAAAAAACCTCAACACCAAGCTTGTAGAGCCGGATCCTGGGAATAACCCGACAGGTGCTCAAGTGACGAATACAGATGTAACAGCAAGTCTGAGGTCGTCGTCCCTAAAACTACCTGGGCCACGCCTTTTTGTTCCGCTACTGGGCTTGCCAAGGTCAGTCGAATAACAAAAATTGTTACGTAAGGTCATAACGACCGAAGATTCTACTTGACATCTGGCCAGAAAAAAGTAAATCTGAATCTGAATCTGACACTTGTACCTTGGACGAAGGTCATAACATAGGGAAGAATATACCAAAGAATGCATATAAACTGGATATAAACTATTTTTTTAAAACACTCTGAAATTCAAGCCTTGACATGATTAGTACTTAACCTAGTTGCCAATAGTTACAAATAAAGAAAGTCATGAAGATATTACAGCTTCGATGTTCTAGTTCTAACTGATTCTTGGATAAGAGTGAGGCTGCCTTTTATATATTCAGACTAAATATTACTATCTTAATTATTTACTGCAATGCTGAAACACAAAATGACAATCATGAATAGCTTTGCGTCATTTCTATTTATATCCAACAAGCTTACCACGTACTGCTGGGCATTGGCTCATGTACTTTATAAGTAGCTCGGTTAAATGTAAGTGCGCCTAGTTTGTATTGTGCTTTTCAGCATTTGATCGATTTCAATGGAACAGGTTTATTGCCTTATTTAAAAGCAGAACTTGCTTGTTTAGCGTTATTGCACGTTATTCAGCTTTTTCCTGAATACTACAAAAAAGTTAAAACTGCATCATTTTTTGAACTTATCAGTAGCTGATCATTGAAGTATTTCCAATGGGAGCAGACTGTGTCATGATTTTTACAACTGAATGATGCCAAGCTTTAAGTATTCACATATAAATATAACTGAATTTTTCTCGATCATAAATTATACTGAAAATATATATATACTGAATGCATCGCCGCGGTTTAGTAGTTCCGAAACAGTTACTTCCAGCACAGTCCATAAAATGTAACGAGAGAAGAAATGGAACCGAAAAAAAAGTTAATGGCAATTATTTTAAATGTTGACGCCCCCTATACCCTAATGTTAATAGAATTGACCATGTCAATCAGAAGTAAGGAATTAATGTTTCTTTCTGGGTACTGTTTTTAACTTATTTCGTTTTCTTTTTATACTACAAAATGTCCCCAGTTATAAACTGTAGAATGACTGGCAAGATCTGGAATGGTAAAATTTTAAGATTTGACTGGAAAAACAATGCAGATGCATCTCGGATTGAGATCTATGTACCTACATTTTGTTCGGCACTTAATGATCTCTGAAAACTACCTTTATTTATTGTTTGCCCCTTGCCGAATGCACGGAGACAGGAGAGCACATATCGAGGGAAATATGTCGTCTACTTTACATGCTTTGCCAAATTTCAGACCTTCAGTAGGTGGAGAGCATTCAAGGTTTTAAAACGAAAGCTATGACAATACAGTGAAGTAAAAAAGTAAGCGTACCGTAACTCTGAAACTGTATAGACCCTTTGTGAAAAGAATTACTTCTGCTGCAAACGTAAACTATTTCGTACAGAGTTTGATCCAAGTGTATGGACCAACTATAGACACAGCGAAGGGGCAAGTAAGGACTCATTTTGGCCTTGATACAAAAATGAAAGAGCAGAAACCGCAAGGCTTGACAACAGAAATGTGAGATGTAAATGTCATTGCAGATGATCAACGTGATGAAGATAACGTAGACAACTATGACATAAAGTGATACCACAAACAATGTGATCGATAGG
>RDPX01000605.1:119592-135995 GCA_003991215.1 Morbakka virulenta | reverse complement strand
GTCCATGGTAATACACAAAAAGGATATACTACAGATAATGCCATTGTTTAAAAACAATTATTAGGTTAAAATTTACTTCATGGGTCTTAATCTTCACATCATAACAAAAACAGATGCTGTTTTCAAATAAGATCCCTAATTTGCCAAAATGATGCGCAAATGGTGTGAACAAGATGCTGGCTTTAAGAAAACTAATAGGAAGAAAGATATACATGATGTAGTTTAGTTGTATGAAAAGCAACACCTTTAACTTCGTACCAGGATTACTTACCACTGATGTCTCTACTAAAACTGGCCTGGAAAAAGAAAAGTAATTGGATAAGAATGTGAAACTAAATTTACAAGGGGCAAATTACAAAATTTTTTACTATCAGGAACTAAATTGTGGAACATGAAATATTAGCAGTGGTATATCAGCATCTGTTGACCACTTCTTGAAAACGAAAACATTTTTGTAGTCCTTTTCAGAGGTAAGAGACGATGATATTGTAACAAAACAAAGTATCGATTTTAATTAACACCAAGTAAAGTGCCGAAACCATCCCAAATCACACAAGTCTAGTAATTTGACTTTTGCATCACTCATCAGTTTCTTGAAATAAAACCCAGAAAGCGTATTCTCGTTACATGAATGTTTAAATGATCAAGTAGGGTTTGGCCCCTTGCTTCATTTGACAATTGTTCTCCAAGAGACACGATCGTTGAGCTTAGCTTCAGGATATTTTAGCTTAAATCTAGTATCATTTAGAATTTGATCTTTCCAGTGCTTCAGAAATCTTCCTCTTGGTTTTTGATTCATAAATTCGTCTTTTTAGGTTGTAAGCACGGCACAGTTTTTGGATCTTCAAACTACATGACCAATCCATCAGAGACTTCTGGCCCTAATAAAGACAATGATTGATTTTTGAGTACCAATCTTGCACGATGCTATTATTTCTGATATGATCTTTTGAAAACACACCAGTCGAAGATCTTAAGCGTCTCAATTTAAAAATCAAAAGTAGGAGGGCAACAGGTTTCCTTAAAGTACATGCTTTAAAGGCCTATGCTGAAATGGGGACAACGAATGATTAGTATAGCGTTTGTTTTAGTGTTGAGGTCTTTGTTACCTCACACTTATTT
Source organism: Morbakka virulenta (assembly GCA_003991215.1). Lineage (NCBI taxonomy): Eukaryota > Metazoa > Cnidaria > Cubozoa > Carybdeida > Carukiidae > Morbakka > Morbakka virulenta. The sequence continues at coordinate 134,873 of RDPX01000605.1, read as the reverse complement.
TCTCAGACGGCATAAGCTGGCAGCTGCAAGACCGATTGGTCTTTTTGTATCTGCAGTAGTGCCAAGTACTACGCTACCAAGAGAGATGAAGCTATCCATTTCTCAGCTTCCTTACTATTGATTCTAATTTATTTGTCTGTCTTTGAAAAGATCTTTCATTTGGTAGAGTTGATCTTTGTTCTCCCTTTCCCCCATACGTCTTCCAACTAATTAGTAGGGAGGTGAAGATTTTCAAAAATTCCAGCAACAAGGAAAGTTTTGTCAGCATTTCTTAATTTCCTTCAGAAATCTTTTTGTAGCATAACAGTGTCATTAAAGGACGCTAGCTCACACAGCACAAACTGTAGGAAGATATGAAGAGTGCTAAATGGGAGAAGCAGCCCTGTCATATACCAACCATTGCTTTGAAACAGCCAGTCAGCTGCCAATGGTAACAAAAGTACACTCTGTATTGTACAGGCTCTGAAGTAAGATGACAATAGTCGAGTCTATTTCAATTGCTTTTAGCGTCTTCTACAAGACTTTCATCAAAATGGTGTCGAAACCTGCCTTGAAATCAATAAAGGGGAAAGGAGTCTGGATGTTCCTTTCCCCAGCCTTTTCCATAACCTGTCACACATAAATGTCATTTCTACAGTGCCTCCGTTCTTTCGAAAGCCAAATTGTGAGTGTTTTAAACATGAGTCTGTTCTGTTTTGTCCACGCATTCCAGAAGGCTTCGTAAGAAGGCTATACTGACGATTGGTACAAGTGAGACAATTCGATGGTTCTCGAGATTTAATATTTTTCCCTTCTTGTGGAAAAGGTTCATAACCATTTATTTAATAGTTTTGTTTAAATAGCAAAAGGTGTATCACTCTAAAATGCATCTAGAGATGCCTTTACTTCGAAGGTAATTTCATCGATGTCAGGTGCCATTTTTATTGTTTTCATTAGATTGGTAATCTCTTCTCTGTAGATAGGTGGTCTACGATCTGAGGTTACTGGTTAGTCAGGCAGGCTTTCCAAGGCACAGTCATTGCATGTGTATTCTCTGTTTAACTGCATTTAAAAGTGTTTTTCTCAAATTAAAATAGCTGCATTAGTGCTAGTAAGCTTTATACCGTTCTTATCGTGCACTTTGTTTACGTTTTCAACGTTTTATACCATGAAGGACATATTCTGTTTAGGGCAGACTGAAGTTGTTGTTTGGAGCACAATCCTTTTCCATTCACAAAACTTTTGCAGCCATCAGCTTTTTCATGCTTTGCCTTACTGGAGGTTTTACACTTCCGTTTACATCAAAATTTTTCTATTACCTATAGCTCAATTGGGGTATTCAAGAATTGGGTTTTTGCTTCCCTACGTTTTTTACATTTGTTTTCAACATCTAAGGTCAACCCTTCAACCTTTCTGTGCATCACATAGCCATGGACGTTCTATTTGAGCTTTTCATTGGTATAAATTAGAAGAATTAATTATGGGCTTCTGAAGGACATTCTGTTAGTGATTTTTCTGAGTCGACATCTCAGCAGTTTTATATCGCAAGCTTAAGTCCTTTGGTATTGACACGAAAATAGTTGAGCATCTACAGAACAGATTACATCATATCAAACCTTCGTACACAGCCCAGGTTCTTTGGCTAAAGACATTTTGACCCCGAGCGGGTGACCATACAGAAAATTGTGTACTAGAGCGTTTAGAATTAGTCAAGCTTTGCAACCCAAATTGTCATTAAGGCAAAATTAATGCACTACAAGGACCTGTTGGGACTTTGTTAGCGAACTGTTAATTATTTGTTCATTTAATATCTGAAAGTGATACAAAATTAGCAATCATTTTTGGATTGGAAAGTTAAAGTTTTTCCAATATGAGTGGAGTATAAAAAGCCGTTCAAATATTTGGTGAAACCAAAATTCAGTGTGAATATGTGATCAAAGCAGTAGAGTGGTTTGTTATTTCACTTTCAAAATTTAGAAAAATGCAGAACGTCTTGAAATATAAGTCAACAAGTTATATTTTTGTCGAAGACATGCCATCAGACGGGTTGATCAGGTTATCTTTGTTTACTGCAAGTTAAAGTAGAAACAAAAAAAAATTGAAAAACAAAGTTTCTTTAGAAGCCCATAAATTAAATGTTATCGGCAGAAGTATATGATCTCTCATAACGAATTTTACAGCAGCCCAAGACTCCTTTACGAGACATACGTTATTTATATCGAACAGAACATTCTCTAATAATCATAAAACAACAAGAAAAATAAAAGAAACAATCCATTCCTTGCAATGCAGCAATCACATCAACAGTATATCCTACACCCTTCCAGTAATATGGCTTCCAGCACTGAAGAAAGAAACACAACAAACACAACATAGGTATGGCACCACTTCCCGAAACAACTCCAGCCCTGTCTACACCCACGTCCGCACTACCAAAGTATAAAATAGCTGTATCTAATCATTTCAGTAGCCTGACGATGGGAGAAGTATCTCTGGAAACGTAGCTCAGAAAAAGTTTACCACTCATGACATGATAAAGCTCTTACATCTAGAACATTCTCTGTTCTGCAAATGCAAGACTATCTCCGATATACTATGCAGCATATATTGCAATTCCAAAGGTTAGTGCTATAATACTAACACAGTAAATTCCATGGCATTTTCAGAAATTGCTCATTCACACTCTGCTGGCAGTACGAAAAACAGCTGAACATCGATGTTGGAGTTAACTTGTTAAGTCTCANCAACTGTATATCCTACACCCTTCCAGTAATATGGCTTCCAGCACTGAAGAAAGAAACACACCAACACAACATAGGTATGGCACCACTTCCCGAAACAACTCCAGCCCTGTCTACACCCACGTCCGCACTACCAAAGTATAAAATAGCTGTATCTAATCATTTCAGTAGCCTGACGATGGGAGAAGTATCTCTGGAAACGTAGCTCAGAAAAAGTTTACCACTCATGACATGATAAAGCTCTTACATCTAGAACATTCTCTGTTCTGCAAATGCAAGACTATCTCCGATATACTATGCAGCATATATTGCAATTCCAAAGGTTAGTGCTATAATACTAACACAGTAAATTCCATGGCATTTTCAGAAATTGCTCATTCACACTCTGCTGGCAGTACGAAAAACAGCTGAACATCGATGTTGGAGTTAACTTGTTAAGTCTCACACATGTTGCTTTGACTATTATTTTTTCTAATTGAAGCCGAATCTTGAAGTCTTTAGAAGGTTCAATAAATCATTAAAAATACTGTGGGTTGTTAGGAAAAGCAGACTAAATTGCTTATGAATAAAAAATAATATTAAATGAGGTATCATTTTCAGTTATTAAAACAAACTCAAGTTGAAGTCCCAAAGGGTTTAGCAAAGAAGTAATAAATCCTTCCAAATGGCTAGGGGCGCAAAACTCCATTTCAATATACACATGTGAACAACACGTACTTGTAAACTTTGACGTAGGAGAACAAGAATCAGCTAGTAGGATTCTGTACTGCAAAGACCAAAGTTAAGTTTACTCTTTTTACGGCACGTATGATGTTTCTTGTAGCCTCCAAATTTTTAAAAATTTTAGTGGTAATCAAAATGATACAACAAAAGAAAATTATTTCTGTATGAAGGGTTTCAAAGGTCAATTTTTTTTCTCATTTATTTCATGTCCATAGCTTCCTCTTTTAGCGATTAGAGGTCAATAAATCTCACTTCATTCATATCAAAATAATACCTGTTAACGATATGTATGTAATCTTCGGCAGTCTTTTCATAAAATATACAACGAAATTAGCTTTGCTTTTCACGTTTTTTCTATATTTTCATTGGATATTTCTTGTAATTAACTTTTACATGGTGCTAAGTCAATGGCCAAGTTTGTACTTTGTTTGACTGATTGCAAATGTCGGGCGCTTATAGTCTTGACAGGAATACAGTTTTAAACCAAGTTTTCAATTTATTTATCTGGATTTAATGTCCTATGTAGAGGTTTTTTTAATTTGAAACTTCGTCGGTATTAGAAGTAATCCTATCCCATTGTTTCAAAATTATCTTTCCAAACATGAAGATTACCATCTTGCAGACGAACAACAATGGACTAATGACAATACATGGAAGCAAACTGGGGAGACCCGCGTGTTTTTTTCTTAAAATAAGTTTCTGGATCAATTTTTCACCCTGAATCCGAAAATGATACCCATCTGTTTCTGTCATGTCTGTTTTTTTCTCCCCATGCTACTCCTAGTTTAAATAAAAAAATGCTGTTTTAGCATTGCAAGAAACTGTCTTCTTGCCATGCAATGTTCTTCCAAGCCAATGAAGAGGGACAAAATCTGGTTGTGGCCATTCTTCTTCATCTAATTGGTGTTCTTGTTGTGATTGAATAACAATTGACCCCTGGATTTCTTTGGTTCCTTGTTAATCCGTTCATAAAATTTCACAAGGCAGGCTCTTAATTCGGTTCATCTCTGTTTGGATGTTAAACAATATGAACTGTGGCAGTGTAACAATTGTCAACATAGCTTATTCATGAGATGCTATTTTGCTAATATAATATACTCTTTTCTTCAATGGTCTTAAGCAATTTTTTAACGATTTGGTGCTTTTAAATTATTGCTTAATTTATTTGTGATGCAGATTAAAGATAACTCGCAGACGAAGTAAGTGTAAAAACGATCCAGATTCTTTCTGTTATTTCTGTGGGCAATTCACATTTCCATCTCAAAGAAAGTCAATCCCCGATTTCATTAAAAAGTATTATCAGAAATACTTTGGTGTTCTACTTGCTGATCAGGGCAAAAGCTGGGCTCTACATAAAGTATACAATTGCTGTGTCACCAGGTTACATCAATATACAGAAGAAAAAAGCTATCCTAATTTTGGAGTGCTATACGTTTGGCGAGAGACAACAAATCATGTTGATGATTGTAATTTTTGTGTGGTAAAGACATTTGGATACAATAGCAAAACCGGTATAAAATTGTTAATCCTTGTGTACCATCAGCAATTTTACCAATACCACATTCAAATGATGTGCAACCGCCAATTTTCCACGACCTTCGTAGTGATGACGTCCTCCAGAAATCTTTTCATTATCTTCTTGTTGGAACTATACAAGACATGAAGGGGAGGACAAACATTGAAGATATAGTCGAAATGACAGTAATGATGCTGTCTTTGGTGAGATAACGGCTGCAAGTTTTACCTCATCAATACCTCATCAAATGGAATGTTTTTACCAAAGTGAAATAAATGATCTTGTCCGTGATCTTGGCTTATAACTGGCTGAATTGCTAGTCTTTAGGCTCAGCGAGAAACACTTCTTGAAGCAGGGTGTCAACATTTTATTTCATTGAAATAGGGATAGGAAATCTAGACAATATTGTCAAGAAGTTAGCATGTTTGTCACTTCCATAGCTATCCAAGGACATTTATAAAAACTAGGTGATGCGTCCTATAAATCTGATAAATGTAAGCTCAGAATAAAAGAAGTCTCAAATGTGTTCTCCTTTACAATGGTAAGCAGTATAGGTCAATCCCCTTTGGCCATTCCGTGACAGCCAAGGGGAACTATGAAGCCATAAGGTGCTTTAACTAATACACTACGATGATCAAAAGTGGACCACCTGTGTCGATTTGAAGATGGAAAATTTATTGACTTGACAGCAATACATCTGCACAAAATTTCCATGGTTTCTATGACTGTGGGATAGTCGTGCAAAAGACATGCATTGGGTACAACAGGAAGAGCCAAATCCTGATTTGCTTGATGTTGGCCTGTCAAATATCATAAATCAGCCATCAGTAGATCGTCAGAATATTCTTCAAAAAAGTGATTGTTCCAAGTACCTTCGACAGTCTTTTCCAACCCTTCGTGAGGAAAAACTAAAACCTGGAATATTTGATGGCCTCCAAATCAGGAAAATGAAGAATGACAGACAGTTCTCTTTATCAATGACTGTATCGGAGAGAATTAGATGCAAGGTATTAAAGTGATGGAACAGCGAGATTAGGGCAGATTGGATGTAAATACGATAACTTATTACTGTTGGTCTCCTAAGAGGGGCTTACCAGATGCCAAGCACACAAGGAAGTCAAGGAAAAGTAACTATTTGTTAGTATGCTGTTTAAATTTGTTAACGTCTCTTGTTCATTTTTTCTCTCCTTTAGTTTGCTTAAAGTTATTTTCATGCGTATATAATTTATGTAATAATTTTATGTAATTTATGTAATAATTTAATAATTACGTAATAATTTTCATATACAACAGGAAGATCATGGCCCGACTTGCCATATTTTTCATCCTATTTTACATGGGTATATTTAGTTAGCGTATGTTCTGGCGCGGGTTCTGCCCCCTAAAGCCTTATAATATATTTTAGCGGCCGCCTTTAAACTTGGTAAGATTACAGAACATGGTCCAAACAAATAAAAATAAATTGATGATATCATCAGACGGTCGATGACACCATCACCTTTATTGGCCACTGGAAGTTGGTCATTTCGACCAAAATTTAAAAATGGCAAAATCAACCAAATTTTTGGAGAGAATGACCCCGAAATGACTGATCACTTTTCAAAATGCATTTTTCAATAATGGAAAAGAATACCATCAATTTCACAGCACCCCCCTCCCTACTCGTGGCAAGACGGCCATAACTTTTGGCTGGGTCAACACATAAGCTTTAAAGTTGCAGTAAAACTCAAACTATGCCTTATTAAAAGGCAAAAACCTTTGATTTCATAGATGGTTCCATTTGGAAAATATTTGGCGGAAAACCAGGAGGCTGTAACCCACTATCATGTGACATAAGGCTAAGTAAAAAAGGAACCCTATACTGGAAAAATACGACGTTATGGGAACAAATGGATCTAATTTTTGGATTCAGGGCGAAAAATTGATAAATAACACTTATAGTTCAAGAAAAACACGAGGGTCACAAAAATTGTTCCTCTCTTGTTATGAAAATTGACCCTTTCAAACAGATTGTTTTCAGATCCGACCACACTACACACCATTATATTTATTAGAAGGTTCAACTTCATTAAAATACATCGCTAATTCAAAGAGAAAAATGAATACTTATGGCTTCTTTTAACGTTAAGCAATGTGAAAAGTTCGTCGTTGCATTATTTCTACTTAGGAAATAGTGGGGTCCAAGACCACAGGCCCTCATGACAAGAGTTCTGTTGTGATATGCAAAGAAATTTGATGCTCCATATACAAAAATATGTTTGTTAAAAATATATGGTGAAAACAAAGGTAATATTGTCTGCAAGCCCCCTTCTTCCATGTGTTTTTTTCTGTATATGTTCCTCAATTAGCCCCCCTCCCCTGCACTGTCTGCTGCTAAAAGTTTAGTTCTGTCAAAAAATTCTAATTAAGATAAAACGGATTTTTAAATTCTATTTCAAAGATAATACAATTTGCATGTACTACGATAAAATTATCTACATGATACACTTCAAGCAAACAAGTACTTTTGAAGTTAGTAAAATTATACTATCTACTTCGGGTAGCGAACAACTAAACATTTCATGCTTCAGAATATCTACCTCCTTTGTCTTTAAAAATATAAAAACAACTAGTTTTGAGTCACATCAGATGTAGATATAACAACTTTTCCTATGGCACCTCCTTTACTCACTCTCTCATATGCAAGATGGGCATCAGAAAAGCTGTACACTGAATCTACAACAGGTGATATTTGCATTTTTTCAACCATAGTTTTTACTTGCTTAAGAATTCCACTTGTGGGGAAGTAGTATCCCCAGCTGTATATTCCTTTCCCTTCAAAGAAACTAGTGTTGGCACCGATAAATTTTGCTGCCGAATCTGCGAAACCCATTGCAATCCCTTTTTGGTCCATTGATCTTAATACTGGTGGCTGGAATGAAATGTACGAAGCTAATGATTCTTTGGCTAACAACAGTCTGTATTTGTTATCATGTGGTCCTCTACGGCAGTCCATAATGATATCGAAAGGTTTACAGCTTTGAAGCTCTTTGACATGCAAAGGATCTGTGTAGTCGAAAACATCTGCAGCTCCCAATGTTTGCAAAAATTTATGGCGCTCAGCCCTAGCAGTTGATGAAACGTTAGCACCCATTGCCCTGGCCAGTTGAATTGTAAAAGTTCCAATTCCACCATTTCCCCCAAGAACAAGGACTCGTTTTCCTGGTTTCTTCACAGTCAAACCACCTCGACTAATTAAGGAAGGACAAACTGTGCAGGCAACAAATGGCATCGATGCAGCCTCTGAGTGCGAAAGGTTACTAGGCTTTTTTGATGCTTCGTTTAATTTCACACGAACATACTCTGCGTGTGTTCCTGGGCCAATAAGCCAACGTGCACACCACACTTCGTCTCCTATTGAAAATCTGCGTACTGTTCTTCCTCTTTCGACAACAGTTCCGGAGCAGTCACGTCCAAGTACAAGAGGAAACTCAGATATTCCCTGTATTTTTCTTAAAGAGTTTAACATGCCACGTCCATAGCCTTTAGCCATTTCAATATCCAAAGGATTTACTGAAGAAGCTTCAACTTTGACAAGGATTTCGTCTGGGCCAATGCGAGGGAAGTCAATTGATTCCCTTTTCAAGCAGTTAAGTGAGTCATATTTTCTTAAAGTCCAGGCCTGCATGGAGTCTTTGAGCCTTTGCTGTTGAGCTGCGGTTGACATACAGCGATAAAACTGCATTGGATGTTTAACATGCTTTCCTAAAAGCAGTTGCAACAGTTTGTTTAAAGGTACAGCAGGCTGTGCCATGATTCACATTGAAAAATTTTGGTAAATAAGCCTGTTTATGTTTTGTACTTTCAGAACTCAGCGATAACCATTACGTAAAATCCTTCTTTTCATGCTGTCATACCGAAAGAGAGACCACAGTAAAATGTCCTTCCTTCTTCCTACATTTTTTTGGAGACCAAATCATTTTGTCGACTGAAAAACTAAAAAAATTTTTTTTGAAAAAATGGGAAGCAGACAAGACTATTCCTTTATTAGCAGACGATCCCCAGTAATCACACTTAATACTGCAGTTGCATCTAGTCAGCCAGCGGCAACAGCGATAGGTTATCAGATATTGCGTCAGGGTGGAAATGCAGCAGATGCAGCAGTTGCCGTTGCTGCAGCACTAAATCTTGTGGAACCAATGAGTACTGGACTCGGAGGAGACTGTTTTGTCCTTTTTTACAACGCTAAGACAAAAGCTGTCAAAGGAATCAATGGAAGGTAACTGAAAACAATTTCACTTTCGATTTTGAGGTTGCTGCCTTGTGATGTAGGACTTCACTTTAACAGACAGCAGCCTTAGTATAGCTATACCAGTATGGTACAATCGTATAGCCATATCTTCTCCTAGAAGATGGCGGGTAACTCCGCTCTGTGTTACTGCAAAGTAATATTAATGTTTTACACTCCTACTACTGGATTTGTCGTGTGATTTTCATCGTTTTCTACTGGATTTGTCTACAGGATTTGTCATTTATTTGTTTGCTTTGGTGATTTCATCATTAACAAGTTTTGTGTCGTTGAATCAAATCGTTTTCAAGTTTTCAGTTCATATTAATCATATTTATGGGTAACAAAAAATATCGAAAAAAAGAAGTATTCACTGTAGGAACATTCAACGTTAGAGGCTTATCTGATCCCACGAAAAGAAAATCGTTATCTAAAGACATTCGTAACTATAACGTCGATATCTGCTGTCTTCAAGAAACAAAAGTCACAGAAGATATAGACATTACACTACAAGATGGAAATAGATTTATAAACATTAATTCAGAATCTCAACATTATGGTAATGGATTTAAAGTAACCACAGACTGCTGACTACGTACATTGTTATTGGAAAGTATCAGATCGTATCAGTGTAATTCAATTAAGAACCGATAAATCAAAACCTAAAAATACAATTTTTGAAAAGAATAAAAAGAAAGTTTTGTACAGTCACATTATTAACATTGTAAATATTTATGCACCTACAGCAGATCGTGCTAAAAAGTATCATCAAGAAACTGAGGAATTTTATGAGAAATTGAACAAAACATTTAAATATCTGAAAAAATTATCTACGTCGTTAGTTTTGATCGCAGGAGATTTCAATGCAAAAGTCGGAAAACCTGAGCGCACACAAAAATTGCACTGGCCGGTGGACAACCGGGACAAGAAATGACAATGGTAAGAAACTCGTACTGTTCTGCGAAAGCAATAATCTACACGTTTGCAACAGCTCTTTTGCACACAAAGCATGTCATCGCACGGCAAGGTCAGGACAGTTTACAGAACCTGATGGTAATATTCGAAATATCTACAATCAAATAGATTACATTCTTGTGCAAAAACACAACATTCAAAGCTTGATAGATGCACGTTCATACTCAGGCACAGAAACATCTAGTGATCATCGTTTAGTCGTAACTAGAATCTGTTTTGTATGGAGTAAGATTTTTCATAGTAAAAGACAAGAAAGTGTAAACATTCCAAAGTTAAACACTGATAAATTAGTAAATGATTCAATACATAGACAACATTACCAAAATTGTTTAAAACAAGAAATAGAAAAATTAAAAGAGACAAACCAAACCATTAAGATAAATGAATTCAAACAAACAATTTACAATACAGCAGAAAGATGTCTCGGAAAAATTGAAAATGTTAAAGACGATAATGCAGAAGATAATGAAATACAGATACTCTCGGCAAAACAAAAACAAATCAGATTGAAAATTGAACAAAAAGTAAGGAGTAATGAGAATGTAGACAGTTTAAAATTAGAAAGAAAAAGCATTTTGAAGGAAATAGCACGAAAAGTTAATAAAAGAAATAACAATAAAATTGACAAAATTGTAGCATATATAGATAACTCCAACGATGATAGCAAAATGTTTAAAGCCGTAAAGAAACTGTATAAACAAGAAAGTGACATGAAATTTATTCATGACAATGATAGTAAAATGATAACAGACCCACAAAGTATGTATAATATAATTGAAAGCCATTTTAAAAACCATTTTCTGAAACCAGAAATTAGTGAACTTCAGCAACTAAACAATGATCCAAAACCTCTTCAAAAACCGATAACACATGATGAGATACAAATAGCTACTAGCAAGATGGGTAATCACAAAGCCCCCGGTAACGATGGTATTCAAGTTGAATTAATAAAATATGCACCTAAAATTGTTCACACTGAACTAGCACAAATAAACAACAATGCATTTAGTAAGAATGAAAATATTGACCTTAATACAGAAATCCTCAGAGCATTACCTAAACCTAGAAAACCAAAAGGCCCCCCAAAGAACCTTCATCCAATTACATTGTTAGACAGTACTAGAAAAATATTATTAAAATTTCTCATTGATCGCACACAATTTGAACTCAATAGATATCTACCACTATCTCAAAGCGCATATAGAAAAGGACATAGCACAAGCGGCATTTTGTGGACATTTAGATAGATAATCGCAAAAGTTTTCGAAGAACAAGGCTTAGAAATATATGTTGTAGGCATCAACATGTCTAGTGCCTTCGACATTATTTTTCGTCAAAAATTAATAGACATTTTGAAAGAAATTCTCCAAGATGATGAACTTCATATACTTCATTTACTGCTTAGCAACACAACACTTGAAATCAGAATGAAAGGAGCTAAATCAATACCCTTCACGTCCAATATAGGCTCACCGCAAGGTGATGCTATCAGTGGCCCACTATTTACTGTTTACTTTGAACACTTTTTAAAATTATTCAGAAGTGAACTTAATAACATTCCGACATAGACATTACAAAAATTAACCAAAAATGGCTCCAACAAAGACGATCAGCCCTACCAAAAGAACTGACATACGCAAATGATTGTGATTTTCTTACAGAAAGTGTTGATTTAAAAGAAACAATTGTAAATACTGTGCATGAAACTTTGAAAGAAGGAAACTTACTCGTAAACACTGATAAAACAGAAATTACAGTTTTGAAACGCAATAATGATGGTGAGGAAGCATGGAGAAATACGAAAAAATTAGGAACATTACTAGGAGACAAAGAAGACATTATAGCAAGAAAACATAAAGCTACAAATGCATTGTCTAAAATGAAACATATCTGGTTGAATAAAAGGCATGTTAGTATAAATCGAAAAATAAAGTTATAGAATATGCTTGTAAGAAGTATAATGCTTTACAATTGTTCTACATGGGGGCTTACCCAACAAGATGAAAATGAACTCAATTCATTCCACAGACAACAATTACGTGAAGTTATTGGTGTAAGATGGCCTCATCGAATACGTTGCAAAAATCTTTATAAAACAACTAGTACAAAACCAATTTCAATTGAGATAACCAAGCGAAGATGGAATCTACTTGGTCACATCCTCAGTATGTCTCCAGATGCCCCAGCACGCAAGGCGATGAAATTCTTTTTTGAAACCAGAAGTAACAAAAAATTCAGAGGATGTAAAAGAGCTACACTTTACACAACTATTAAACGTGACATAAACAAAACTAAACAGAAATTTCCAAACTTTGTGATTAATAAACTGAAAACTGAAATCGACCTACACAACATTGGCTGGAAAGCAAGAAATAGAAGACATTGGAAAATCATCACAGATCAAGTAGTAGAAGCGCCTTATTCCGATACAGCATCATATGACCCAGCTGCTGAGCAAGGAGACATTGTGTTGCTGTAAAGGAGAACAAGCTAATTTGATTGATTGATTGATATCTTAATTTATCATCAGTAACCAAAATAGCCAAGAAAAGAAGGGGGGATGCATTACATTAAATGTTAAATTACGTCATTTTTTTAAAAATTTAGCAACCCAAAAACAAAAAGCTTCCAGTATCCATATGAGAACATGGAAAGCAGCAAAGAAAGAGGCTGTTCAAGAAAAGGCTGAAGTGTCATCAGATTTTTATACTAAGTTTATTACATTACATATGAGATGGTGGCTGGATGGAAGATGAATTAATAAATAGGTACAAATGTATGTTTATTGTGAACATGTGAATGTAGAGCAATATATAAAATGATTGATTTATCATCTAGAGTCTTATATAAAAATTGTAGTAATACATGTTGTGGCTCAATACAATATTTGAAGAGCAATTGTGAGGGGCTCCCTAGGATGCCTCAGGACACTAGTTTTTGTATAATATTAGCCATGTTTCTATTTCCTGTTGATTGTGTAGTAATATTTTAGGCATAGCAATGTGACAGGAAATACTGTGGAAGCAGATTTACACAAACAAGTGTGATAAGAGTTGTGCAGAAACACCAAATAGTTTGTATTGTGGAAGCCACAACATTACGTGTTTCTTTAGGGGACAATTATCTGATCCAGTAGACAGTTGGCACATTTTAATGTCCATTTGACCTTAAGATCTGGAAAGTACCATAATTGTCAGCTACGTGGAGAATCTAAAAACATTGCCCAACCCATGATCAGTTTCCATAAATATTGGAGTTTTTCTCCTGAGTCTTCAGTAATGTTTAAAGTTGGGTATTGTAAGACATTTGAGATATCTCCCAATGAAACAAGGCTTCGTCTGACAGAGGGAGAATCTGTTAGTTGTTCCCATTTTATTTTGGAGTTAATTTGTTTAAAATAAAATTTGCATGAGAAATACTTGGATCTCTGTCATTCCTGCATGGCTGCAAGTTTGTCCTGTTACACAATGGTATACCACTTATCTATTGGAATAGTGCTAGTAATAGAAGTATAGATGGAGAGAGTTTTGTTTCAAGAAAGTTAAAGTAAACACATATTGAAAATCAACACTGTGAAATTATCTTCACTTTGAATTGGGCTAATGTTCATTAGCAAAAAGGGTTTTTTTATCAATATGTAAGACCAAAAAGTTGCCACCTAGCTTGATCAGGTATTTTGTGAGTATGTAAATATTATTTACTGCAGAGCTATTCCATAAGGTTTTCTAAACCATCATATCACTAATAAACATAACACATTTTTTTATCTTTTTAAAATTTTTATACTGACAGCCTTTTTCACAAGGGTCATATATGAATTTTTATAACAGGTGAATCATATAATCGAAAATATGATTGGTCAACTGTACCAAAAACAAGCTGTTTTGGAGTTGAAACACCCCATGATAATTGTGGAAAAAATGTTCAGAAGACAATGAAATGGCTTAATGAAACTCAAAGGTATGTCACCATTTGTTTCCATACAAATAAATTTGATAGAACTCCTTGTTAATATATAAACTACTTTTTTAATGTTTTGTTTTGTTTTTGATGTCATTTTCCCCAGTGACTGAGGCTCACGTGATGCCCTTTGCAGGATTTGACAGTCAGGGATTTCTTAACCAGCAGCCCTTCCTGATGCCAAACAATAACTTTTTCATTTGTAAAGATTACAATGTCTTTTCACTCACTCAAAGAACCAATCCCAGAAACTCTTACTTACAGTGCAGCTACAGTAGCCATTAAAACCATGAAGTCTATAAATATAAATCTCCAAACTTTTAATTTCTCACTCTTAATGTATAATATTCATCAATTGCCAAAAGATACAGGGAATCAATATTATAGGCAAATAAGATTTTTTATGATGCTTGTAAAATATTTAGTGATTTTAAGAATTTATTCCTTAAAAATTGCAGTGTACTTATTTCATGATATTTGGTTTTTCATTCACTTGCCACTTTACTCATATACTTTAACAACTTGCTTATCAGAAATATCAGAAGAAAATTTTTGAAAGGAAGAAAACAGAAGAGAAAGAATTTTTTTTCATTGTGTACTTTACCCTAGTTGTAAATGCATGTCATTCTGCATTTAAACTTAAAAGAATAGGCCTGCTTTTATAAAGCACTATTGTATTTCAGTGGGGGGGGGGAGGGAGGGGTTTAAGCAATAAATTCAGTTTATGACTTCATCATCATCATCATCATCATCATATTCGGTTTAACGTCCGGTTTACATGCTAGCATGTGTTGGACGATTTCTTGAAATTGACTTCCAAGTTATCCTATCCTTCACCAGGTCTCTGCTGACACCTTTTTGTTTCAGATCCATCCTTATCACTTCCTCCCATGTTTTCTTTGGTCTTCCTCTGCCACTGGTTCCTGTCACCTTGATTGTTCTGCATCTACTTGCCCAAGCATTCTTGTCCATTCTCTCCACATGACTAAACCAACGAAGCCTCCTATTCTGCATACAGCTGCCAATACTGTCCAGATTCAATCTCCTTCTGAGTTCATTAGAACTGAGCCTGTCCTTTAGACTTACGTTGCACATCCATCTTATCATTCTCATGTCATTC
>RDPX01000605.1:56549-100514 GCA_003991215.1 Morbakka virulenta | reverse complement strand
TATATCTATGGCTTTCACTGAGTCCATAAAGTCAAGAATTTTGACAAATGCTACTGTTTAGACGAAAACTGGTCTACATAATCACCCTTAAAAATGCTGCGTTGGGCTTCTCCCATTGTCAGGCCTGACGGTGGGAGACGTATCTTTTAAAATGTAGCTCAGAAAAAGTTCAAGACTTCTTACATGATAAAGCTCTTATATCTATGGCTTTCACTGAGTCCATAAAGTCAAGAATTTTGACAAATGCAACTGTTTAGACGAAAACTGGTCTACATAATCACCCTTAAAAATGCTGCGTTGGGCTTTAATTTGATGATAAGAAAAAGGAATATCGTGTAGTGCTTTTTAATTAATGCAGTTAACCTTATTTAGTAATTTTGAATTTGTTGACTTTTTTTGTACTAGGTATTAAGCAACATGATTAACTTTGGTATGGACCCCCAAGAAGCACTTGATAAACCACGCTTTTGCATAGACGTACAAGGTGACAGAGGAATTAGGTTAGAGGATGGAATACCTGAAGATGTTATAGAAAACCTTAAAAAACGTGGTCACACATGCTACGGTCCAATCCGCAAGGAAGAGAGAACAGTGTTTGGCCTTGGACAGATAGTACAGCCTAGAAAAGCAAATGGCTCTACTCGTGTACTTTGGGCAGGGTCCGATCCAAGAGGAGATGGATGTGCTATGGGATACTAAGGGTTATCATTTCTTTAAAAAAGTGGAGATATTACGTCACTTCGCTCTTTGTTACGTGTTTGCCCTTATAATTAACACCAATTGTGTAAGATTACGTCATCAATAAGTCTTTTTGTTTAATCACAATATAATTTTAGTTAGGTTTTTCTGTATTTATGATTAGTTTTAAGCATATTCTCATGGGTAGTGATGAAACTCTACTTTCCTGACATCTTGGTGTCAAAATATAAAAGATGGGTCTGCTAATGTGCGAAGGTGAAGTGGCTAGTAGTAGCATTTTGAAAGCATTTTATCTACATCGTATCGCCTTTGTAACAGTCAGTATTATGTCTGCATTCTAGCATTTTCTTGCTAAGCAAAATTTGTGTAGCCTGGGAATTGGTTATCTTCCGTGATTTTAAAGGGATTGGACTTTTAGGATTTAAGGGGAAAGAAATTTTCGCATTTTTTCAATATACAATTTTACTATTATTTGGATAGACATTACGTCTTAAAATATGATGTATTATTTAATGGCTGCCATAAAAAAAATGGTTGCATTCATTGTAATCTGTACGATGTTATTTTGTTAATTTTTTAATTTCGACTACTGAGTCGTAAAGTGGAATCCCACATGTACTACAAACAGAATAGATCAATTGATTGACACCAATGTGTGAGCTGTAATTGGAAGCAGGATTATTAATGTGCATTTTTTGGTCTACCTGTACCTAATTTTCAGAGAAGGATGATAAAATCTCAGATAAAGCAACAGAAATAAAAGGCACTCGTGAATGGAAAGAAGGTTCATGGCATAGTCTCATAGAAATAATAGCTTGAACATGATTGAAGAATAAGAAACATTTTTTTTATGAAACTCTTACGGCAAACATTAAATGATTTAAAATACGTGTTTACAAGTACGAGTTGTAGGCATGTGGATCAACATAGCCTAAATGATTAACAGCCTAGCTGGTTTTTGTTATGTTTTTGGTAAGCCTTAGCTAGGCCATAAAGTTGACAACCTAGCCAATGACGTTACACTTGTCGAGTTCTGGATTTGTAGCCCTGGGACATGATACAGGCCTTCGAAGGCCCGCAGTGATTAAGTTTTTTGTATGCGATTTCTGTTGACCATTGCTTTTTCACCCATTTTGTGGAATGAATCTATTTTTGAAATCGTAAATTAGTCATTGGTCACGTAATACTTGAGAGGTTGCACTTTTTTATTTGTGGGGATATACATTTAAAAATTTAGATTTCGGAATTTTTCTAAGCACACATGAAGTGTTTGAGACCTCAAAGGTTGAAGCAGGGTTTTCGGCACGGGAAAGAAAAACAAGTTTTAGTTATTATTAGCTTATTTTAATCATAATATTTTGTCTATTTGAATTATTTTTATATGGTGTGAATATTCATGTGGCAACCCTGAAAAAATATTGACTCACTAGAACTCAGATTCAACTATTTTTGTTTTCTTGTTTGATGTAAACTGGCTTTTGGGGTGACCTAATTTTGTGTTTTGTCTTTCAAACATAAATTTTCTGTATATGAAGTGAAACAATTAAGAACATGTTATGATTTTGAATGAAAAGCGTTACTTTTTTCAAACCTGATTTGAGAAGAGCCCTGCTTAGATATTATGGGGCAAAGACCGCCCAACGCAAAGGTTTAACATAGTAACCACTGTCGTCGTCATCGTCAACATCATTATCATCATTTTTATTATCAGAGTCGTCACAATCGTCATCACCACCATCATCATCATCATCATCATCATCATCATCTTAAGGCCTTGCCTGATATTTCGTAATCACCAAACCTTTGCATGCCAGACAGGTGATGATTCTGATTTTATTTACCAAATTATAGGCTTCATCTCATAATGCTGTGTTGGTCATTAAATGGTGGTGAAATATTTTTTCTTTCGTTAACTTTACGTTGTGTTTTTTCATAGAATGAAACTTCGGTTTTCTCTATTATGACTTTAGCAAGAGCTCATTTTTATTAAAGCAACTAAGTCAGAAGGCCTTTTAACCATACTTCTAATATTTCGCTGAGATGATTTTACGAAATATATTTTTGGAATTTGAATCTAATACAATGACGGATTTGAACAGTTAGCTTACAAAAGTGCAATTTTTTACAAGATCTTCTAATGGAATTGAATAATACAAGGAGATAGAGGAGGTATTTTTACGATAGAGGCAAGTCTAGTCAATGCTAACCATGCTGTGACTGGTGACAGTCACGGGTACCACTTTTGCGTTAGTGATAGATGTACTACAATAGAATTCAGACGTTCAATTTTCTGTGAAATTTAGCTTGATTGGGTGTTCAGAAAGTTAGCAATAGTTTTTAGAGGTGGCTTGCTTTAAAGAAAGGACCATTGGAGTTTGTTACCTTGCTGATAACACCCCGTCTCTTAGCACGTTCATCATGGTGCATCTTGAACTGCTTATGAGGAATAAATACTTGGGATATTGCAAAAACGTTTGAAAACTTAAGGTTTATTGAAAGTTTAAATCCAAAAAAACGTGCTTGAAATTTTACCGTATTACTCCGTAAAAAGTTGTAACCTCCGTATGTTTGAATGATACTATTAATGATGCATATGTTACATATTTTGTTACATACAAAATATGTAACAGTACAGAAATATCATAGGAAAGATGTCAAACAAACTGAAAACTCCAAGTATTTTGACAATCCATTTGCTTGAATACAATCCCAACACATTTGTTAAAAATGGTTACTACACTAATGTGAAGTGGGTATTTTTTGCATGGTACTTTTAATCCACTCTTAACTTTGTTGTTTGGTTTTCCAACCACTTCCATATTACATTACATCCAATCAGTAGAAGAGCAGAAATGGTAAACCACCAAGCAATTTATTTCCCCTCATTGGAGTTTTTACCAAATATTGCAAGACTGAATTCTTTTTAGTATCACGAAGAACACTTCAAAAAAAAGTTCATCAATCCAGACAGAGATGACAATGAACACCGAAATTTAATCAGTTATTCTTTGTGCTACTATTGACATTAACTGGAATTTTTATTCAAATCCGTTTATAACATTCAGAGCTATTTTGAACATAGACGAACAGAAGGACGGACAAACGCAGGTGAAAACATAACCTTAGGGGAGGTAAATAAAGAGTAACTCGGCCACTTGGAAATATCGCATGAAGCATACCCAACAATTGAGTCATTTGTAATGTTTTTAGGGCATACTGGTCACCAACATTTACCAGTTCCATTTCACTATCATGTTTACCCAATATCAAGGGAATATTTATGACGGTATACTCGAGGGCCGCTAATTGAATTTTCTAGCCTGCTAACTTTTTCAATGCATTGTTTTAAATGAAATAAGTCGGCTATCTGAGAAACAGCTTTGTTTTAAACAAGTTCTCTGTTTCTTGGACTCTGGAAGTCATTGACGCTTGAGCTTCATCATGTGGTGAGTCGTAAGCCTCTTCTAAGCAAAACTTCGTCGGGCTGCTGGAATTGAGGCAGTACATCTGTTTTATATTTAAATGTCAAGGAGCTGTCCTGACGACACATGGCATGATCAAGAACTAATATATATATATATATATATATATATATATATAACTTCTTAGTTTTGGCTTTTAAATAGTCTTTGTTTTTGGGATTAATAATGGGAGGTCGAAAAAGTTGTTTGTTAAATTTTACAGCTCGATCATCGTGAGTTAATGAAGGACAACGATGGGATTATGCGTCGGAACTTACAAAGGTGTGTGCACCAATCTGATAAGATTTCGAAAGCTATTAAGCGTCACGGTGTAAACACCAAAAATACTCGTTGTATGCATTGTACCCTACGAAATTAGTTACATTTACGNATATTGCAAGACTGAATTCTTTTTAGTATCACGAAGAACACTTCAAAAAAAAGTTCATCAATCCAGACAGAGATGACAATGAACACCGAAATTTAATCAGTTATTCTTTGTGCTACTATTGACATTAACTGGAATTTTTATTCAAATCCGTTTATAACATTCAGAGCTATTTTGAACATAGACGAACAGAAGGACGGACAAACGCAGGTGAAAACATAACCTTAGGGAAGGTAAATAAAGGCCACTTGGAAATATCGCATGAAGCATACCCAACAATTGAGTCATTTGTAATGTTTTTAGGGCATACTGGTCACGAACATTTACCAGTTCCATTTCACTATCATGTTTACCCAATATCAAGGGAATATTTATGACGGTATACTCGAGGGCCGCTAATTGAATTTTCTAGCCTGCTAACTTTTTCAATGCATTGTTTTAAATGAAATAAGTCGGCTATCTGAGAAACAGCTTTGTTTTAAACAAGTTCTCTGTTTCTTGGACTCTGGAAGTCATTGACGCTTGAGCTTCATCATGTGGTGAGTCGTAAGCCTCTTCTAAGCAAAACTTCGTCGGGCTGCTGGAATTGAGGCAGTACATCTGTTTTATATTTAAATGTCAAGGAGCTGTCCTGACGACACATGGCATGATCAAGAACTAATATATATATAACTTCTTAGTTTTGGCTTTTAAATAGTCTTTATTTTTGGGATTAATAATGGGAGGTCGAAAAAGTTGTTTGTTAAATTTTACAGTTCGATCATCGTGAGTTAATGAAGGACAACGATGGGATTATGCGTCGGAACTTACAAAGGTGTGTGCACCAATCTGATAAGATTTCGAAAGCTATTAAGCGTCACGGTGTAAACACCAAAAATACTCGTATGCATTGTACCCTACGAAATTAGTTACATTTACGAAAAAAATAGGGAAAATAACATATATAAGGGTCCCTGCCATTCATAAATTTGGAAAAAGTATTTTCTGGTGTTGTATCTTGAAGTCCATTGGAGCTTAAAGGCACCTGGTGGTATGTGGACAGATATTTACGCCGTTAACAGCTTAACAATGCACCGTGTTGTAGAGTTGGACAGAAAATTTCATATCATGCACTGAGTTAGGCGAGTATTTTCTAAATGACATAATCATTTTGGGTTACTTTGACCTGCTTACTAATCATGTATTTCGAAGGTGTTGAAGCTTTTCGAATGCCAAGAATTGGCGGAGAAAATCGTTGTTAAACCGCTGTATTGACTGTTGATATGTATTGCAAGAACGAAGTTTAGTGTAAGGTTTGCGTTTCACTCTTATCCCCATATGTACTTTAAAAATGGCCGCAGGCGGCAAGTTTCAGCAAGATTTGTTGAACCCTGGCAGTACAATGACAAAGGAGCTTATGTGCAAATACTTCATTTCAAAGATGATATCACACAGGCCAACAGTTTTTTAATTCAGGAAAAAGACCTCTGTCTTTGAACTCTACTGCATGTTGTAGGGATGGAGATCTTAAAAGGGTCTTTGAGAAAGAGGGCATTGATGTAAAGTTAATACCTTAGAAAATGATGCCAATACTGCAATACATAGACACCCATTTTATTGAAGGTTTCAACTCAACCTTGCGTGAAAGCTGGGGTGACTCGATCAAGGTAGGTGAAGGACAGTATACGCGCATAGGGAAGCGGAAACGAGCTTCCTATAACACTGTTTTGCAATGGGTGAACAATACTGGGAGAAAATAAGATTCTGATAAAATCGTGAAGGATTTCGAGGGAAATTTTTATATTCATTATGATAGGAATCTGAACAAGCATTATTAAATGTTACAAGAAACCTGTTAGAAGCAGGAATGCCTCTTTGTGATACTTTATTCAACTTACCCAAGGAACTAAATATAGCTGAAATATCAATTTCATTCACTTATGAATAACTCACGTAGATGCTATAATTTCAAAAAGCATCCTTATCGAGGATTTTCAAAACTCAAGACAGCAGAGAAGGTATAAAAGGAGTCAAATATTCTTATTTCTTTTAAAGAAAACTTGTTATTTACATAGTGTGGCTATGAAAAAGCCGAGCTAAGAGCTATTTTTCTTACAGTTTGATCATGAAGATTTGGCAATTAGCATAGTAAATCCCGTCTTAAAAAAGGCCGATAATGTGTTTTTTCACTAAGGTTATCAGGCATGTTCTTTATCGTAATTTGATTGATATCGTATTGGGTCTCAAGGTCCGAAATGCCGGGGGTGGTAATTGGACGACCTCCTATAACCTGGAAACACACAGAAAAATATATCAGACTGGTACAAGATATGTACAAGGATAGTATGACCACTGTTCAACGTGCTACAGGAAGGATGGACTACTTCGAAGTGAACGTAGGATTGCACCAGGGCTCGGCTTTAAGCCCTTTCCTATTTGCAGTGGTAATGATAGTCTCATCGATGGTGTAGGAGGAGATGCTTCCAAAAATATGTTTGCAGACGAAATTGTACTGTGTAGCGAGAAGACAGAAAAAGTTGAATTACAGCTGGAGAGGTGGTGTTATGCTTTGGAGAGACGAGGAATGAAAATAAGTCGGACAAAGACAGAGTACCTAGTATTGAACGGAAGCCAGAACTATAGAATACAGCTGGGAGGGGTGGAAATCCCTAAAGTGAGCAAATTTGAGTACCTCGGGCCAACTTTACAACCAAACGGAAACTTTGATAGAGAAGTAAAAAGGAGAGTGCAGGCCCGTCGGACTTTACAGCATTGTCATGCATAGTTACGTGGACTTCAATAGAGGAAAGGAAAGTTTTCGAAGAGAATTGATGATATTAAAGTCCGGATAATCGATCAAGTCCAGTTTAGAATTACTTCTTTCAATCTAAATTCTGTTCGATCACTCATGTTTTGTAACACAGCAATAATAGTCGGAGTGCAGTATATAATCTTTTTTCTTTGTTGTAACAGCTTGCCAATTCTACTGAATAGTTTGACTGCTGTGCATATTTCGTTCCTGCACTGTCAAAAGTTCATTTTTTCCCCAGAGAATTTCTTTACAGAATGAATTATTTCCACATATGTCACAGGCAGTAGGTCGTAGTTTCTGTTCAGCGTGTGCTTTAGTAAGTTCTGCTTTCTCTTGCTGGTCTAAATGATTAACTTGTTGATTAACTCTAGTATCTTAAGAGTTAATTCAATTTAAAGGTAACTTTTCATTAGACATCAGTTTGATGGAGGATAGGCTGTCCTACATTGTGACGTTTTCCTGCATTTATGGAGAANTGCTGTGCATATTTCGTTCCTGCACTGTCAAAAGTTCATTTTTTCCCCAGAGAATTTCTTTACAGAATGAATTATTTCCACATATGTCACAGGCAGTAGGTCGTAGTTTCTGTTCAGCGTGTGCTTTAGTAAGTTCTGCTTTCTCTTGCTGGTCTAAATGATTAACTTGTTGATTAACTCTAGTATCTTAAGAGTTAATTCAATTTAAAGGTAACTTTTCATTAGACATCAGTTTGATGGAGGATAGGCTGTCCTACATTGTGACGTTTTCCTGCATTTATGGAGAAAATAAGAAGAGGTTTATCTTTCTTTTTTTCCCTCAGTGTATGCATTTGGGTCTGCTAGTTCTATATTTTTATTTAAGTACTCAAATTTGCTTTCGGTAATATGCAGACTACATGCGACCTTTCTGGCCACGATATCGTATGTACTAAGGACTGTTCGAACTCGTCTGAAATAAGTTGTTTGCTGGTTACAAAATTCAATGCATGATCTCCTGAAAGGTTGAGTGTTTTGAATTTGAATAAAAAATACAAAACATTTCCCACCAAATGAGTCACGCTTTTAGTTTCAGCAGGTCAGTCATTATAATGGAGCTCCATTTTCTCTAGCATCTCTTTTTCATTTACGCTATGTATTGTTAGAACCTATCTTCATGTTCATCACTGGCATCTCCTGTTTTTTTTTGAAGATAAATGAAAATGAAAGAAGCTATGTCTTTAGTGATATATTGTATCCAAGGTCTTGATACAAATTGATTAGACTCTTCACTCTATCTTAAAAGATGGGTATCCTGTTGCTTTTCCAAAAGTCCTTTGCATACGTCTTTGAATACATGCCATGCCACCAGCTCCATTTTGTCCATTGTCGCCTCCTTGTACTCAATAGCTTTATGCTGACGAATCTAAAGCTCAAGAAATATGTCCTTTTTATTTTTTGCATCACTAATTTTAGGAAAGATAGCTTTCAGGTACAGAAAACATGGCTTTCAATGTTGCAGTGCTTTGACTAATTGCTTCACTATGCCGAGGTTTATATGCAGTTGTATTTCTCCTTTTTGACTTGTGGCTCCCAGAATATATTATAGCCCCAAGGCATCATAGTTTTCCTATGTGGCCGTTCTGAGTGTATGTAATATTCTGACCTGTCCGAACTGTTCCACTTGCAAAGAAACTTGATGTTTACAGTTTGGTGCGCATGAAATATAATTAGTACTTTCTATTATGTGCAAATTAACCACTCGGGCTTCTCATAAAATACTTATGTTACTATTTCAGGCGAATTAGAAAAATATAATACTGAATTCACTTACATTCTTCATCCTCAGGGGGCTTCGTATATATATATATATATATATATATATATATATATATATATATATATATATATATATATATAACATAAAAGTATCAACTAGAGAATTTTGAAGTACACAGTGGAAGGGAAATGGTAAGCAAAAAGCAAAAAATTGAGCTTTAATTTCATTAAAAAACTGAAATTTTCGTCTAGCTCATCTGCTGATTTGATCAATAGTATCTCTGCAAATAACACATATACAAGAAGCTATATACTAAACATATCGTTTCAATTATGAGAAGCGATAGTCATTGGAATAATAAACCCTACAAGAAGAAGATGATTATATGGAAAGTTGTCATGACGTAGACAAAATATACACATGATATAGACAAGGCAGCCATAGACAAGACCTGAATATTACAGATAACAAACAATGAAGAAGGAAAGGAGAATTGATTTAAAGGTATTAGTAAAATTGAACAGAATAATCAGAACAGAAAACCATGCTTCACAGTAAGTGTACACGTAGAGTCTACTTCTTAAAAAATTGTATGTCCTCTTAACTTCAGAGTTCCTCTTTAAGCTTTAAGAAAACGTCTTGTGTGCCTTACCCTACATGAGATGTTGCTTATTTCTGTTTTGCATATTGACAAGTGTCATAAAAAGTGAACCACCAGAGATACTAGAGGTATGTGAATAGTAGCAGAAAGACTAAGACAGGAGTGCCAGATCTGGTGAATGAGGCAGGGGAGTTGACAATAAAAAGCACACAGAAGGGAGGTGTGCTGGCATTACTCAAGTGTATTCACACACGAGGACCAGTCAATAATAACCAACGTAGAACAGAAGCATATAAAGCATACTCTCTGTATTGAATTAATTCACAATTGTGTCAACAAGAATATTAAGTCAAAGAAAACGGGGAAATCACCAGGAACAGACCAGGTGCATCTAAACATTCTACAGGAGCTGTCAGGTGTTATTACGTTGCCACTCACAGTGCTATACACCAAGAGCCTAGAGCGAGGGAAGTCCCGCAACAACAGAAACCTACCACCGTCAAATATATTTGTAAGAAGATCATCAAGACAATGCCATTGTATTACATGCTCGTTTCATTTACCTCCATCGTCTGAAAGATCATGGAAAAGACCGTCCCAAAGAATGCCCTGGAGCACCTCCGATCCAACTGTCTATTGTGCAACAAACAGCATGAATTCATTGGACTAAATCGCCAGTAACTAGCGTGTTAGAAGCACTATAGATATGGGCAGGAGGACTGAGCTATGCAGTGGTGTCTCACAAGGTTTGTTCTTGGGTCCTCTGTTGTTCCTCCTGCTTGTGTGTGATATCCCACAGCTGTTAAACAATCTGAGTCCGATGTTTGCTGATAACACACAACGATTTTGAAGGCCCCGATGTTCTCTACGGAAGATGACGGAGCCATGAATACGTAAAGTTATCTAATTAGCCCAACTGTGTACCAATGAGCTTTACTTAAGGTAAATATTCATATATCTATTTTTGATACAGTACCTATTTAACTCCGGCTTTAGGCCTCTTGATGGTGATACGAAAAATAGCGATGCCTATACTCAGCACGGGATTGCAAAGTACTTTGAGAATTGTCTCTTTAAACTCACTTTTTATTTGTTGAACTTTGTCTTTGAAAAGGGATCTATATGATCCTCTTTTCGGTCTTAAGAGCTGCCCCAGCGGTCGTGTTACAAACTAACAAAGTCTATGTTTAGTGTGAAGCTGTGAGGTATCCTGACATTAAATTTGACCTTCCTTCGTTGCCTAATTAAATTTATTTTTCGATTGTGAGTCTTTATCTTCTATAACAGATTCATAGCCGCCGTTTTAGATATCTGTTATGGCGATATTGGAAAAATTATACAGCCTATACGAAAAATAGCGATGCCTATATCCGAAGATTGGAAAACATTCGAGCACCAAAGTTGCTATTTTTACGTTACCTGTTTTTTTCCTCTGTCATACGTCTTTATCTGTGATAATCGGCACAAGCATCCCCAATTTTTATGCACCTAACGACGGCCTAAGCGGTCATATTACGATGTCACATAGCCCATTTTTAGCGGAGAACTGAAAAATGCACTTGCACCAAATATGAACTTTCTACGTTGCTTGGTATTGGGTTACATCAGGACCAGACACACTCAGAGACGTGAAATTTTATAAATATAGATTGTTATGATATGTTTTAAATGATGTTTGCTGAAACCAATTGGATGAAGTTTACCCTGAATGTGAAAAAAGTGCAACAAGATATTGCAAATATGGTTTGGATTAAATTATTTCAAGATGTTGTTGTGAATTGCTTTGCATAAATTATAAACCAAAACGAGACAAAACGGCTTTCAAGCGTGTATTCCATTTCGTTTTCAAAGTTGATGATATGAACTTGTGGAAGCAGCTGATCATCTGATACACTCCAGTGCAGTTTACTTTGCAAATAGATTTTATTCTCTTGATACAAGAGAAAGTTAGTAAAGATTATTGTGTAAGAGCATGGAGAGGCACACTAAGGGACGAATAAATGGTTGGCTACGGATTGTAGCTACATTCTGCTACTTTGTTTATTGGTAGTCATTGCGGTCGTCACACGCTTTGTGGTAAAATTGTAAACAAACCAACGGTATTGTACAGAAGCAGTTGTAGATCACTTACATCAATTAATATGACAATAAATCAGGCAAAGGTATTAGACCAAGCAGCCAGAAACTGCGTTTTAAATTTCGGACGTACTGCGACTTCCACGAGTCTTCCGTTTTTGGAGTGGATGCCCACTTCTGCTTAGTTGCACTTGTGTTTTTGTCTCCAGTTTGCGGAATGAATTTTAAACTGTCAGCAAATGTACCAGAATTCCGTCCAAGAGTGAATATCAGTACACACAACATACACAATACAACCTTTCGTATACCGGAATCAGCTGGTGCCTCAAAGTCATTGAATGCATACTCATCGAAACTATGCCCTGATGTTCCAGAATTCGTACCAAGGTGGAACATAAACTCAAGCAAATCTCACGTAGACCAATCAAAAGAAATTGTCAAATCTGAAATAAAAAATGAATATAAGTCTGAATTTGCAAGGACTTACTCTTTAGGGTCCAGTGAAAATACAAGCAGTGCAAGATCTTTGTCAAACTGTCCCTCCATTTCTGATTATTCAATTGCGAAGAAAAACAATGGAAAGCATAATGCTACAGTCAGGAATAATGCTGTACTTACAACATTTGAAAATTCAAGCAAGGGAAATGGTGTGCAGCAGCCTGTTCGTGGCAGAAGGAAGAAGCCCAAGAAGAACAACCGAGAAAAGCCATCACAACCGTCACTCGGCAAAGTAAGCTAATGATGTCATATATATTTAGAAGATTTATCTCAGATTTACATTAATAGGTAAAAGTATAGGAAGATGAAATGAGTCATAACGTTAACCTAAACACCATTTGTATTATTTCTTCTTAAAGTCAAAAACCACAGACTTAAAGAACCATGGTTTTGATAGGGTCCTTTTCCCAATTCTCTACCAGTTATGATGTTCTTGATTTGCCTTTAAAGAAGAAATAAATAGCTTTTTAAGATGGGTTCTTTTTTCCAAGTCTAGTATAGCTCATTTGTCGTAATCCAATTATATGCCTTACTTGAGCATTAGGTGAGAGTGTTGGCTTTAAAAATGTCATTTTTAAATCGTACTCTCATTTAAAGAGTAAAACAAAAACTTGTTCTTTGGTAAGTCTTTACATGATCAGGTCTAGGTAGTCATAGTTGGCTTCTGCGACTACCGTCAATCCACCGTCAAGGCCAGATACAGAAGTGAAGTACTAAAATTGAAAAGGACAAGGAGCATGGGAAAATGGACCGGTAGTGATGAAGTGAAAATAGGGAGGTGAGCACCATTCGTTAGAAAGGTTTAGAATATACCATTCTTGGTCTGTGTATAAGTTTAAGTTGGTGGCATCTCAAGAGTTAGCAAGTTGAAAAAAAAATTGATAGGTGTGTAGTGTGATTTAGAATATTTGAAGTACAGTAAAAATGTGAGAAGAGATGATGAAATTTAAACTAAAGATGACATTTTCATTCTAGACTCGCACTGAGATCAAGGTCATTTAAGGTCTTTCTTTCTTGTTTGCATTTCCTAGTACCTAAAGGGAGAGAAACCATCATCACAAAATCTTAGCTTTCATTTTAATACCTTCTTTCACTTTCTCCATGATATAGTTTTGTTACTGCCTTCCTGGAGAGTTTCGATAATCTTTGGATGACAAAGTTTACTCATCTGTCTCAGTTCCCATTGACCTGCTTGGAGCCTGCAAATGTTATATGTGGTTACGATATAGCTGTTAGTTTTCAATCTCTTAGTCATTCTCCTATGTTTTCAGTTGCCTTTGTTGGATCAACTGGGGCCATCCCCCAAAGTATTAGGATAGCTGACTGAGTAGAGGCATCAACTGAGAATGCCATTTGACCATTATTATTTTTGTTGGTAAAGTGTCATAATTAAAAAGACTAGTGTACATATTATCTGTCCGTGTCTTGGTTTGCATATGTATTAATTCTTACCCATGATTTTTGTTGGCATCAGTTTGTGTTGCTAAATGTAAAATAATTATGTTACATTTAGCAACACAAACTGATGCTTTGCATAAATTATAATTTATGCAAAGTTGCTTTTTGGACTTAGAATTCATGAAGGAGAAAATTTTGATTATGTTTCCAGTGGCCCAGTGTAAATTACCATGGGGTAACTAGGGCTGGTTAATGTATTCTGAAAAGATGTTTCTTTAAGCAACCTAAGTCATTTTCATTTGATGTTTATCTTGTATGTTATTAGTTTGCCTGCCATGATATACTACAACATATGTCTTTTCTTGCTCTGCCACCAATTATTTTGGGCATGAAAAGCACATATTTTTATTAAAAGAGAGAGCAGAACCAATTTTGAAATAGGGATCCTGACTTGGGGACAGACCTAAATTTTTAACATTCACCAAGAAGATAAGTTAAGGGTAAATGTAAAAACTATCATTAGCTAGATAATTGATACTGACCAAAGTTGCCCAATATGTTGTTAAGATAACCATTACCTAAAGGAATTTGCAGTAAATTTGAACTAAAGTTTTTTAGACCAGTTGTAAACTGTATATAACTAAACAAGGTCCACTACATGTATTATTTAGTAAAGGTTGGGTTTTGAAACATGCTGGTTTTGAAAGAGTTGGGGATTTTTCTTCTGAAACATCGTAAAATGGTAAGGTACTATCTTATTCTGTAAGATAATTTTTTCACTTCCACTTTCACTTTGCGAATATTATTTTTTAAATTTTGTTTTCTAGTATCAATTTAAATATTTTGTGAACCTGAAACTTTATCATTATGCCCTGATAACACTGATCTACAAAAACTTAAAAAGTTTTTGGTTCTGGGTGCAAACATCATTATTACATGGATTTTGAGGTGTTAAACATGAAAATGCAATGTTTAAGATTAGTTCTCAACATTTTGAACATTTAATAATATACAGTTAAATGGTAATGACTGAAAATGGTACTTGATACATAAGTGAATGTAGTAAAATGGCACAAAAAGAGTGTAAAGGCAGGCATGATTGGGTAAGAAAAAAGATACATTAGGAGTTATGCAGGAAATAAGGCCTTGAAACGAAAGAAAAACGGAATACACATGAACTGCAAGCTGTATGGGAAAACAAAGGACATAAAATTGTATGGGACTTTTCAATACAAACAGACCATGTCACTGAAGCAAGAGTATCTGATATGATTACATTGTACAAGAAAAACAACAAATGTCAGATTATAGACTTTGCTGCACTTTGCAATACCAGGATTAATGGGAAAGAAGGAGAAAAATATTGAAATACCAAGGCTTTGCAAGGAAACTGAAAAAAACTATGGAACAAAAAAGTAAATATAATCCCAGTTATAATTGGAGTGCTAGGAGCAAGACCTAAATGATTGACAAAAGATTGAAGGAGATTGGGATAGCTACTAGACTGGTTGTAATGCAAAAGAATGTGTTACTATATAGTAACACATTCATTAGAGTATATACTCTGCCAGAATCTTGCAATGAGTGCTTGAGATTTGAGGAAACTTGTTGTTACCAAAACTGAAGAACATGAATCCACTGATAATTAAAAAAAACAACAACAATATTATTTGAAACCAGTATTGAAATCAGTGTATAACAGGGGTAGAATTATGCGAATGAAGGAACTGAATAAAATAGTGATGAAGTGTTATTTGAAAAGTTGCCCCCAAAATGGGGCTACCATGAACAAATGCATAAACTTGTAGGATATGCCCATGTTATCAGGACAAATGGATGGATTTCTGAGTTATAAATCAAAGAACTGAATAGAGGGGTAGAGTCAGAAAAAACCTGTTAGGAAAATACAGATGATGATCATGAAATTGGTTAAAGTGAAAGAATAATGGACCAGAATGAAACATACAACAATAAAAAGAGTAAAAAAATGGAGAGGGCTCACAGCACAGATGATGAAAATAGTGGTCTCTAGAATGCTGATGAGGTAAGGGGAAAAATGAAGTAGATGGTTTAAGAGATGATGATATAAGAGTGTTTGAAATGATTTTGAATGAGATTGAAGAAATTGAGAGGTCTTAGGTTTGTAGACAGGAAAAAGCTTAAAGAACTTTCATCTAAGGTTAAAAGGACCCCCTACCTAGAAAAAGAAAATTTATGCCATTGTAATAACACCCCAAAAGCAGCAGCTAATGTTGTAAGAAACATGCTAGCTATTAAGAAAAGGGAACAAATTAGACAAAAAATTGACCCATGGTGGCAATGATGCTTGGCTTCTCAAATCAGAGAACTAAGGAAGGACACTGATAAACTTGAAGCTTTACAAAGTAACTCTCTTAGGAATCAAACCACTTGAGAATGACTAATAAAAAAATATAAGTGAGTTGCAGCTAAGTGCCAAAATCAAGAGATATTAGGGAAGGATTTCAATCAATACCAACAAAATCAAGTGTTCAGTAATATCCTGAAGATATTTTTTTGAGAGATTAGAATGGAAAACGAGAAGCAATGATAACATACCTGACATGAATGAAGCTAAAACTTTCTGGAAAGGGGTTTAGGATTATAATAATGAAGTGTAATAATAAGGCAGAATTGATTGTGTCATTTGAAAATGAAGTTCATGGAAAGACAGAACAGCAGGCCAATCTGAATATTAATTGGAACATTCAGAAGGTTAATGAACTGTCAACTCTTAAGTCTCCAGAGCTGGATGGTGTCCAATGATACTGAAATGAGAACTAAACAGCTCTTTACTTGTTCCTTTCAGCTATGTTTGATGAATGCCTAGCATCAGTTTATGTACCAAAGTGGTTAACTAAGGGAACAACAGTGCTGAAAATTAAGGATAAAAACAAGATAATACCTTAGCCAATTACAGGCCCATTACTTTCCTTTTACTCTGGAAGCTACTCACTGGTATTTCATTTAAAAAGATTTATGATCATTTCAAAAGGAATGACCTGCTTCCTGTTGATCAAAAGGAATATCATAAGGGAAGCCATGTAACTAAGGATCAACTATTAATAAATAAGATGATTTTTAGGAACTGTAAGCAAAGACACAATTAACTAGGCATGGTATGTATTGACTATAGTAAGGCTTTTGATATGGTACCACACTCATGGATATTGCCTTGAAATCTTTAAAGTGCTGATAACATCAAAATATTACACAAAATGGCATAAAGAACTGGAGGACTGAATTGACATTAGGCAGTGCCACTAGGGGAAGTAAAAGTAAAGGAAGGAATTTTCCAAGGAGGCAGTTTATCACCACTCTCATTTGCACTTAGTTTGATCCCAATGTCTTTTGTTTTACTTAAAGTGAAAGGTGGCTATGATCTGGTCAATGATGAGCTATCAATAAATCATCTATTTTTCGTGGATGATTTAAAACTGTTTGGAAAAAATGAAAAAAAGCTTGATGAGCTAGTTAATACAGTTCATGTTTTTAGCAATGGCATCTGCATAGTATTTGGCATTTGTAAAGATGGTATGCTAGTGACAAAAAGAGGGAAACTCTTTAAGATGAAAGCCATAGAGACACCATCATGTGAGATTATTAAAGAGACTGACACTGAGGGTGGACCCCAATACCTGGGAGTACCAGAAACTGACAGCATTTAGGGTAAAAAGATGAAGGGGAACTTACAAACTGAATATCTAGGGAGACTTTGAAACATAGTGAAATCTCAGATTAACAGTAAAAATATTGTAAATGCTTCCTGGCTGTGTAAGCCATCAGATATTGCTTAGTGATAATTAAGTGGGATCTAACTAAACTAAAAGAGTTTGATAGGAAAACACAAAAAATTTTGATAATCCATAGCATGTTTCAAATAAGTAGACAGATTCTAACTTGAAAGACCTGAAGGTTGTAGAGAGATGATAAGTGTTGACTCAGTTGTTATTGAAAATAACTGTTTACATGAGTATTTCTCAGAAAGGAAAGAATCTATGCTGAAAGCTGTGATGAAGGAGCAAGTGATTGATCAGGGTAAAGCAAAGAGTGAAAATGAGCAGGAATGAAAGGAAAACTTGAACAGTAAAGAACTGCATAGTGTTTTCCTCAAGAACATCAAATTTAGAGACAATTGGTCATGGAACTAGTTAAAGAGTTGTGACCTTAAGAAAGCAACAGAGGGAATGATGATGACTGCATTGAAGCAGGCTTTGAGAACCAAATTCAGTTTCACATTGACAAAACAGAAGCTTGCTCCTTTGTAGAGTTTGTGGGCAACATGAGAAAACTGTTGTAAATATCAGAATATTCTAAGTTGATGCAGAAGCAATACAAAGAATGGAGCCATGACACTGTTGCCAAAGTTATACACTGGGAACTATGCAAATGTAATAATTTGCAGTGTGATCATAGCCCAGAATGAGTGACAGAGATCAATAAGTATAAGGTACTTTTGGATTATGAATACAAACTGATAAAGAACTAAACCATAAGCTATACATTCTAATCCTAAACAAACAAACAAGATGTTGTTTGATCATTGACATTGCCTGCCCATTTGACACAAGGAACTAGATGAGACCCTTGTGACAATGAAAAACTTACCAACTTTCAGGGGTTAAAATGAGAAGTGATAATAATAATATTAATTGCCCTGGGTATGATGATAAAGTGCATCTGGTTGTGGGGTTTCAACCATTGTCACAACTACCTCCAGGTCACCCTTTGTCAAGTTGTAGCATCTGTTAGCCTGCTCTGAACTCTTGAAATACTGGGTTGATGTCCGGTGGAGTTAAGTCTGACCCTTTCCTCTTTGTGGCCAGGATGTGGTTGTAAGCCTTGGCTGGCAATTGTCTTTTGAGAAGGAAAGGTCGAAACAATAAACCAACCATAGTTGTAAATTCCAGGTGGGATGTAGCTGTGTCACATGGTCAGGATTGGGTCTTTAGTTTTGAATAGCATAAATTCACTAATCTTCTAATAAATGTTGAATGCAAAATTGTAATAATGAAAATTATGGTGTGAATGAGACTGGAAGAGTATGTTAAGGTCTCTTGCCTGGCTGGTGTTCTCTAGCACTGCAGCGGTGACTTGGTCATCATCCTGTGATTGCTGTGATGAAGTGGACAAAGAAGTTAACAGGATCATTATAAAATGCTTCTATTGTAGTAAACTCTTTAATGAAGAAGGTAAACCTGTCAGAAGATACTGACAAAGAATATTCCATGAGTAGAAAGATAGAGATTTCTTTGAATCAAGTGAGCAACATGTGTGTGATGAAGCAAGGTCTATTAGAGTAAATGGATGATCAAATCCAGAACTAGAAATGGTCAGAAGAGGAATAGAAATTGAATCACAAACAAATAAAACTAGATTAAATGATGTGTTGGATGAAGAGAGAGCCATAGATGAAGGTGGGGATGAAATTGATTTAGAAAATGAGAAAATACCCAAGCAAACAAGATGGAGATAGGAGAAGTAGAGGAAAATGACATAAATGAGGAACAAAAGCAAATTATAAATGAGCTTAAAGAAATTCTAAGAGAAGGAAAAGATGTGATGGCATATCCTTCTAAAAGCTTGATAAGAAATCCCTTAAGAAACAAACCATATGTATAAGCTGATGGCTGGAGTAATATCAGAAGAAATGAATGGATATTTGGAAAGAGAAAAGTTGTTGCCCAAAGAACAAAAGGGTTGTAGATACAAGAGTTGTAGGACAAAAGATGAACTATTAATTGACAAAACAGTGTTAAAAGAATGTAGGAAAAGGTGCATAAATCTAGCTACAGTGTGGATTGATTATAAAAAAGTCACGATTTTGTCTCCCAAAGCTTGATAAGGGAGTGCATGGAAGTGTTTGGAATAGCAAAAAAGATCAGAGAATTTCTAGAGAAAAACATGGAAAAGTGGAAGCTTTG
This sequence comes from Morbakka virulenta, assembly GCA_003991215.1. NCBI lineage: Eukaryota > Metazoa > Cnidaria > Cubozoa > Carybdeida > Carukiidae > Morbakka > Morbakka virulenta. The sequence continues at coordinate 80,926 of RDPX01000605.1, read as the reverse complement.
TCTTGCATCTAATGGAGAAGAACTTGGAAATGTAGAGGTGAAGCAAGGAATCTTTCAAGGTGACAGTATTTCTCCATTGTTTTTTATTCTTTGTAGGATACCAATGTCTCTTATTCTTGGAAAAGTGAATACAGAATATGAATGGCATAGAGGATAAGTACTTGTAAATCACCTTCTTTTTATGGATGACTTAAAACTCTATGGAAAAAATGAGGACAATATTGACTTGTTACTGAAAATGGCTCATATACTTAGTGAGAATATAGGGATGGAATTTGGAATAAAAAATGTTGTGTGTTGATTATGAAGAGGGGTAACTATACTAGGTGTGAAGCTGTAGAATGGGGGGAGGGGGGTGATGGAGGTTAAAGTGGATAGTTGTACATATTTAGGAATAATTGAGGTAGACAAGATCAAAGAGGGTGAAATAAAAGACAAGACTGTAAAAGAGTATAAGAGGAAACTGAGATTAATTTTGAAATGCTAGTTGAATGGAGAAAATAAGGTAACAGTGATAAACACCTGGAGGGTAGCAATTTTTAGTTAAGGGGTGGGGATAATTGAGTGGAGAGACAGTGAGTTAAAAAGGATTGACCTTGAATAGACCAAGTTCCAAATTTCAGGTTAAACACTTTAAACTCTTCTCATTCTAAGCTGGCTTTGAATTTTAATAGATTGATGACGGAAACAAATTCAACACCTAAATGGTTCTTTCAAGGCACTACCTATTTACTTGCAAAAAGTAATCACATTGCAAACCGAAAAAACTACCATCCCATTACTTGCTTGTCAACCTCCTATAAGTTATTGACATCTATATTATCTGAAAGAACATATACACACATGGAGGAAAATAACATCTTTTCAATAGAGGAAAAGAGCTGCAAGAAAGGTTCCTATGGCTGCAAAGACCATCTTCTTATAAATAAAATGATATTGGAAAGTGCAAAATCAAAACATCAAAACTTGAGTACTGCATGGATCAATTATAAGAAAGCCTTTAATAGTGTACCTCACACATGGATATTGCATTGTCTTGAACTGTTTAAAGTATCCCCTACCCTTATTAATTTTATTAAAACTTCTACGAAACTATGGGAAACCAATCTTCTTCTTTCTCACTCTAATGGTGTCTTATCTTTCCTTGATATGCGAATCAAAAGTGGAATTTTTCAGGGTGACTCTCTACCTCCCCTGCTATTTTGTATGGCACCTGATACCTTTGTCTCGACTATAGAATGGAACAGCTTATGGATATAAAATCGATGAAAGTAGAATAAATAATCTCTTTTGCATGAATGATCTGAAACTTTATACTTGTAATGATGGAGAACTTGAAGGACTGTTGAAAACAGTAAAAGCATTCAGTGATGATATAGGAATGGAATTTGGGTTGGACAAATGTGCAAAAACCACATCTAAGTGCAGAAAGTTAGTTAGCACCAACAACATTGAACTTGATGACAAAACAGTTATCATGGAACATTGACCAAGAGGGGAATACCTGGGAGTCAATGAAGGAGATGGAATACAGCACTCACAAATGAAAGAGAAGATCTGAAAAAATGTATACACAGAGTTAGGTCAATCTTGAAAACAGAAATGAACTCAAAAAATAGAATAACAGCAATCAACACCCTAGCGATACCAGTAGTAACATATAGTTTTAACATCATTAAGTGGAACCTTAGTGACCTCCAAAGACTAGACACCAAAATTAGAAAATAGTTTACTTGTCACAGGATGCACCACTCAAAATGGGACATAGAATGGTTATATGTTCCTTGGGTAAAAGGAGGTAGGGGATTGATACAGTTAGAGCTCTCATTAAAGACTTCCACTATAGGGCTTTCTCAGTACTTGGACAATGCTGACTATTGGAAGCTCCAATTGGTGAATTTGCATGAAAACTAAAAAAAACCTGCACTCTGTTGTCAAAGAATCCCAAAAATTTTCTCAGGAACTAAATCTTAAAATTGAAAACCGACAGCCTTACAGCACTAACAAAGATTGCAAGCAAAATTTTTTTAGATCATTGTAATTCAAAGTAACAAAATTTACCCAAAGTTAACAAAAATCTTTTGATGTTTTGACTGCATAAAACAAAAGTATCATTATTTAAATGTTTTTAATTTAATTTAATTAAATAAATTATATTAAAAAATTAATTTATTGGGATGGTGTCTAAAAATGATAACCCTGTATTGGTATTACATTAAGAACTAACTTAGCTTTGCTTCATTCAAAATTTTACTCTATTCAGTGAAAGAGCAAAACTAATTTTGTCCATCAGACATGTTTGATAGAATGATACCATGTTAAATATTTGTTAGATGTTTTCTTCATTTTTTGAAATATAGGACATATTTGAAGGTACTTCAGCAACTCCAGTTTATGGTATGTTTCTTTTTGAAGTCATTTTTGTCTTTTTTCTTGAAATTAGTTTGTATTTTGCAGAATTAGACTGTGTTTAATTAGATATTTTTATTACATACAGGTTTTAAATGAATAATATTAAGATACTCCATGACTTTTATAGGGTATTATTTACTTGCATTTTTTTCTATACTTGTTTAGTAGAAATTGTTAATTTTTGGTGAAGTGGATTTGAAACTTATTGAAAAAGCAAACAAGTTAAATGGCAACCCCGTGCTATCCCACTTTGGCACACGACAGCTACGTAACAACATTTTTGTTGAAGTGGATTTGAAACTTATTGAAAAAGCAAACAAGTTAAANTTTTGAAGTCATTTTTGTCTTTTTTCTTGAAATTAGTTTGTATTTTGCAGAATTAGACTGTGTTTAATTAGATATTTTTATTACATACAGGTTTTAAATGAATAATATTAAGATACTCCATGACTTTTATAGGGTATTATTTACTTGCATTTTTTTCTATACTTGTTTAGTAGAAATTGTTAATTTTTGGTGAAGTGGATTTGAAACTTATTGAAAAAGCAAACAAGTTAAATGGCAACCCCGTGCTATCCCACTTTGGCACACGACAGCTACGTAACAACATTTTTGTTGAAGTGGATTTGAAACTTATTGAAAAAGCAAACAAGTTAAATGGCAACCCCGTGCTATCCCACTTTGGCACATGACAGCTACGTAACAACAGGTTTGACAAGATGGTGGTTGAAGGCAATATTAGATGTTAGCTTTAAAACCATTTTAAGGGTTCATAAGCTTGTGATTGTCACAAAGAAAAATGGATTATTTAAAATGTGTTTGGGCCCAAGAAACTTGAAAAAGTATCTCATAAGGAACATATATTGCTTAACTAATTGTAAGGATGCTAATTTTCTTAATGGAAACTGTTTTTCTACTTTGAATGCAAAGAGTTCCTACAGGACAAAAAAGCTGAGCCCTTCTTGCCATCTTTTAACAACGTCCAACATCATCTACATAGAACATTGTTTTTTTGAGATTACCATTTAGACTACCTGTTTTTGGAACATTTCCATAGTGAAACAGACAATGCACTTGTAGAACTAGCTGGTGACAATGTAGAAGTACAAGAATCAAGTGGACTCTACTATGATACAAGTTTTGTAGATACCAAAGAGGAGGGTGTGACTGAAGTTAATCTGGATAAAGATATCATTCTTTGGAATTCTTTGGGAGAATCATCTCTTACACAGGTATTACAACCACCAATATCCAAACAGGAACTATAAAGCTCCCTTGTAATTATGGACTTTTTGTCCAGTTTTGTGCCAAATCTGACAGAAAATAACACATTTAATGAGAGGTATCCTTAAAAAGGATCAGCACTTTAATACGGTTGAAAATCCATGTCCATATTGAATATGGACAAAGATTTTCAACCAATTAAGAATATAATCAGCTAAGAAACCAAAAATCAAAGAGAATACTAAGGTAATGATTGCCACATACAAGCAATGGCAAATCTAGAGAAATAAACCTGGTAACTGCAAAAAGATAAATCAGTGCAATTCACCCTATGGAGATTGTTGAGCATGGATTTAATGGAATACAAAGAAGTCTATGCCTTATTTATCATGCATTATTATTCAGGTTGCTTAGCATATGACATTGTAATAATTTGTGTGGAACTTGGAATCAGAAATTGTAGGGTTCTTGTTATTAAAAAAGGAAAACTCCCATGTTCTAAAGGAATCGAAGTTTCACCAGGGGAGGTATTTAAGGAGATTGAGACAGAAGCAGGGCATAAGTACTTAGGATTGCATGAAGCAGACTCAATTAAAGATGACTTCATAAAAGAAAACATCAAATCCGAATATTTGAGAAGACTGAGAAACCTAATAAAATCTGACCTGAATAGTAGAAATACAATCACAGCTATTAACTATAGTGGAGTCTCCCTTGTTAGGTATTCAGCAGGTTTAATACGGTTGAATGTGGATGAAATGAAGGAGCTTGATAGGAAAACCAGGAAGATACTTACAACTTATTGTATGTTCCATTGCACAAAGGGATATTGATAGATTATATCGAAACACTCTAACGGAGGTAGAGGGCTCATTAGTGTGAAGGACTGTATTCTGATTGAGAAAAGTTGCCTTTAGAAGTACCTGTGTGAAACTCACGAGCCAATGCAGTACTCAGCAGTACTCAGCAGTACTCATAGAAAGGGCAATTGATCAGGGCAAGCCAAAAAGGGAGATCCTTGAGGAATGTCAGCATAGTCTTCTTGAGAAGAACCTCCACAGAGTGTTCTTTAAAGCCACTTCATTTCGGGATAAACCTTTTTGGAATTGGTTAAAATCTGGTGACCTTATGAAAGCTACCAAAGGGACAATACTTGTCGCACAAGGACAGGCTATATGAACTAGATCCATTCAATTTTTTATAGATAAAACATCCAACAGCCCACGATCTAAAGTTTGTGGCAAATGGGATGAAACTACTTCTCATATTGTCTCAAACTGCAATGTTTTTGACAAAGTTATTATAAAACTTGGAGGCATGATGTCATTGCTAGGGTATTGCACTGGGAGCTATGCAAAATTAACACTTTACCCTACAGTGAACTGTGGTACGAACATAAACCAGAAGCACTAGCCACCCCCACCCCCCACCCCCCCAAAAAAGCCCATGATGTTAAATTTCTCTGGGAGTTCACAATACAACAGACATGATATTTTGATTTTGTACAAGAAGAGTAAATCTTGTTTAATTATTGACCCGTGTGCTTCTTTGACACGAGAATAGAGGAAAGACAAGGACTTATTGGGAACAGCGAGGATTATTCGTTATGTACTAAACTTCTGACGTTACTGGTAGTAACTTGATGTTTAGTCAATTCTGGCGACCTCTACCATCTAAGAGTTATGATATTCGGAAGAAATAATAATAATAAATTGCACAATAAACTCCACCCTGTTGAGGAGTTTCAACGTGGGAGAATGGGGTTACACGTTGCCACAACTATCTTCAGGTCGTCATTGGGCAAGGCGTAGCACCTGTTAGCCTACTTTGAGCCCTTGAAATACTGGGTCGATGTCCAGTGGAGTTAAGGCCGGCCCCTTCCTCTTTCTGGCCAGGATGGAATCACCAGCCTTGGTCGGTAGCTATCCCAGGAGAAGGAAAACTCCGAAGAACAAACCAACCGTAGTTGTAAATTCCAGGTTGACGTCTGCCAGACTGTAACTGTGTCTTATGGTCAGGATTGGATCTTCAGTTTTGGTTAGTGACTTCCCTAGAGATGGTGTCTCGATAAAAATACTGGTGGTTATGACACCTTATTACCACTACCTTATGAATGTGAAATGATAAACCAAGAGATTAAGAATAACGGCGTGAATGGTACCGAAATATTTTGTGAAGGTACTACGCCTGGCACGTGCCCCGTGGCGCAGCAGCTCGGGCCCGGTCGTCATCCTGCGACTGCAAAGAGAAAGTGGACAAATGAGGCGAATGCACTTGTGATTGTGCTTTATTTCATGAGCGAGCCAGTTGGCAAAAATGGTAAACCCAAAAGAGGATATCGACAACTAATGTATCGAAGCTGGAAAGATAGAGGGTTGTTTGACATCTGTGAACAAAATCTCTGTAATCAGGCAAGAGCAATACGCAAGAACGAGTGGTTGTCTTATACAGCTTATATATGAAAGGACGTTGACAAGATTCTCTTCCTAAGTTTAAGCTTCAATCCAGACGTCAAGTCCCATATTAAGTCACTAATAAAGTAACAAAAATGTAGAGAATCACTCCAGTTCATAATCGTTCCGTATCTGAGCAGCAAAATGAATGACCTTGGTTCTCGGAAGCATATAATCCACTTGGATACGTTCAAGGGGGAAGACCATTGTGATATGAATCAACTTTCTCAAGAAAGTAACAGTGATGTAGTTATAGTGCTACACAACTTAACTAACAAATTTTAATAATTGGCTATTAGTAAAACCAGTCAGCGAAAAAATTCATTTCACACATATCTAAAAGCTGGTAATACGATCGAGTGAGCAGGTGAAGTGGAAATATCACTGTTCTGCAGTCAAGAAGATCGACATAAATCAATATCAACAGTCAATTAATATCTTAGTGTGTTTTTGCTTTCTGCTTTTGAGTGCTTTTGAGTGCTTATATTTTAAAACATGTCCTTGTCAGAAGAACTTGTCAGAAAAGAGTTGTTCAGATTGAAATGATAAAAGAAAAGTTTACGACAGTGATAAAAATGATGACGGGGTTGAGGAAACTGAATCTGAGAGAGGCAACGCTTATGAACACGATGTAGTGAATGCAGTAGGAGAAATTGAAAACTTTGTTGTAGTTGAAACAAGCAATCGAGCCCAGGAGAAAAGGGAAATGATTCTGGAAATTCACGAAATTTTTGCAAATGACGAGAGTGATTCGTACTTATCAGGGTTTAAAAATGTAGGTAGGAGAAGCTTGTCTAAATTGACGGGAAAAGTCAAAGAGTTTTACAGAGACAGAAAAATGCAAATTTTATTGGATGGATAAAACAATTCGCACCAAAGACCTGATTTATTCATTGTAAACAGGACTAACAAGGAATGGTACAGATAGTACCATCTAGCTTTGATTTGAAACTATTTGCGTACAAAGACAGTAAAGAATTACATATAAAATTACGGTGTTATCGTTAATTTTGGTCTATTCTTTCTTTTAAGTAAAATCTAAAAACATTTATCGCAAAAGCTTTGCATTTAATTTTGAGCTTGTGGCAGGTCCATATCTGCATCTCATATGTTTTGAGCAAGACAGACAGGGTCAAAAAACTCCTGCTTGTGAATTTGACTTGCGACTTCGTGAAGAATAGGGCTGCTTATGCACCTTTGTAAGACTCTCGACTCAGCAACAAAAAGATTGTAGGACATTTAATCTGTGTGCTCAGTCTTGATCTGAGGGTAGAGTAATGCAAAACAGTATTGTATGTCAGGATTGACAGGACAATTTTTATGTGTATTAAGGGTTGGTTTTTTTAAAAAAGAAGCTTAAAACAGTACCGCATTTAAGAGTTTTTCTTAACTCTACTTGCGAGAGAAAGAAAGTTAAATCTAAACTTTGTTGCAATGTGTCAACAATGTGTGTTTTTTACGATGATAAATTGCCGGCGCCCTGCTTTAAAGATATTGCTAACTATTGGCCTGAATAGGTTTTGGGGATAATTATAAATTAACTGTTTAGCTATTGTATGAAAAGATTTGTGGGACACATTCAACTTCACCAGGCAGTAGGTTTATATTTAAAAAGCACTTTTTTATTGTAAACTTTTGTTTCCATGATACTTTGCTTGAAAATAACATCACAGCACAAATTGAGGTAGGATTATTTTTCAGCTGTTGGTACCACCCTTAAAATTCCGTTTTTGAATTAACTGATATTTTTTGTACTTTAAGTGTATGAAATTTTTAAACAAATTGCTTCCTGTTTTTCTGGTGATATGTCAGAATGCTCTTCTAGTATATTGAATTATGTATTTAAATTCTTATAATTCTTATAATTATTATAATATTTGAATTATTATGTCACTAGAAGTAAGTAGCACAGGAAGAAATTTGCAGATACATGTAAATAAGAAATTGGTTTGAGAATAAAATTTCGCTTTGTTTGTTTTTATTTGCAGGAAATAGTGCTCATACAAAGGAGGAAAAGGAATACATGGCATACAATTCCTACAAAATTATTGACATACAGAAAGAGGCAGCGAATACAAAGAAGGAAACAATGGACATTAAAAAAGAGCCTGTGGACCCCCCAGCTTCATGGAGCAGTTTGTTCAAAACGTCCACAAAGGTACCTTCTGTGAAAGCCAAAGTTCAAATTGAAGGCTCGTCAGATAGCTCAAGTAGACATTGCGATTCAGATAGTAGTAATGCCAGTCAAATCAATACGACGAAGAGGTTATTTGGAAGAGAAACGATAAATGAAGAATTGAATAAGCAAGAAAAGAAAAATTCTGTAAAAGCTTTAGTTACCAAGTCGACATCTGCTGTAAATGGCGATAATCAAAGTAGGTTGTTAACAGGTATTGGCAGAGGAAAATCTATACATCCTAATGGTGACATTATTGTACAAAAAACTAAAACATTTTCACGAGACGTACAAAGACCAGGGTCGTCTAAGAATTCTACGTTTAAAGAAAATTACCCTATCGATACATCAAATAATACGAAGTTGGCACTACTGAAAAGCGATGCTAATATAGAACGGGGTGTACAGAAACGCTTTTCAGGATTTGGAAACAGCCAGAGAAGTAAGAAAAGAAGTGACCTCGTAAGGGGAGCCAAATTTAGGCAGGGTGACCCTCATGAAAAATCGCATCAGCGGGGAGATTTAGAAGTAGCAGTAAAAGGTTTAATAGATGAAAGTGTATCGCGTAATCTTGTGAAATTAAAGGCAAGTAGTAAGAGAGCATCTTTGAAATATGCGACATACGGAATCATAGATTCGAAAGTGAATCAAACTAATAACTTTACTATTGATTGTCAAAGTAAAGATAGTAATGTATTTTCAATTAAAAAACCAAACCTTTTGGAACCAGAAAAAGGGCTCCCCACACCCAGGCTACCAGAAGTGAAAGATGAGGAACAAGAATGGCCTGGACTTGGAAAGCCTATTACGAAACAAGCTGTTGTTTTTTCGTACAGTGACATATTGCGACGAGAAGTGCGGAAAACTTATAAAGAGGTATGCCAATATTGATATTTATAAATTATTAGTTAATACTTCAAAATATAGTGTAATATAAACACGTCGTATTTTAGTATAGGATAGTAATTAGTATTACATTTTTGTTGGACACTGAAGGTCTGGCACATACAGGGGACCATTCATTTGACTGAAAGTCTCATAGAAAAAACCCCGAAAAATAAACGTCAAAATCATCACCTAGACGGAAATTATGAGCATGCTGACTACATGACCGCCATGATGATGGGGGTGGTATCACACGGAGCAACGGCAGACACTGTCTACCACACATTGCTCCCCGTAACATGAGTGGTGATGAGGTGACACTACCACCAGTGCTTTTATCGAGACACCATGTCTTGCTTGGCTAAAATGGCCCTGCACCCCATAATATAGACCTAACTCCACAAGACGTATGCCCCCTATTTTGAAGATTACGGGGCTTTTCAAGGTCTCAGGGCTGAACTGGGTGTAGGTTTTTATAGACAAGAAATAGATTTGCATAATTTTGTTTTCCACCCTTCCTTCATAAAATATTGTACAATATAACCAGTTACGAAAATCAGCATGCAAACCAGTTCCTTTATTTCACATTGTGATTGTTATGTCAAATAATCGATGCGTTGTACAAAAATTGAAAATCGCAGTTACAATCACTTTGAATTTTGGTGGAAAGGTTTTTCGCTGGCACTCACCCGAACCAAGACCTTCGAATAAGAAAACGGAAGTGAACTGGGTTTTATCAACACGGAAAACAAAGAGAGGATAAAAAAATCTTGTCATTTTTTGTGATTGGCTATGGAAAACAAAAAAGGTTGATCGAGAAACACTTGACTTTTGATTTCTTTTTCTTGCGACCAGTTAAGTTCCAAGTCAAAGAGCTTTTGACCAAAAGGAACCTTCTTTTAATTACGATATTATTTTATTCCGTCAAACTGGCATGTGGCATCAGGGATTTTGCATTCATTTGTCTCTTTATCGTGTAGGACAATGTCAGGTCAGTTGTGATTCAACTGCTGATTTGTTTGAATTCTAAAATTTGCACAAAATCTTTGACCCTCTGCTCACTGAAACGCCAATTGGATTATGGTCATACCGTTTCTCCGTACATTCAAAACCATACTTTTTGCAAAGCACCCAGTAGATTAATTTCCGAACCCTGTAGTGTCGCTAATTCTTGTTTCAAATCTGGGCCAGTTTGTCACATTCAGCCACTACATGCACAATAGTTACTTCTCGTTTTTCACGCACTCTACAAACAGGTGAAACACCCTGATTATCCATGTGGCTCCTGATAGCATTTGTTCTCAGCTCTTGATCTTGAGCGGCCATCAATATTCCCTCTGTCTCCTAGTTCATCGTACCTTTAACTCAGCCGTTTCCATGACTCAGCACTTTTTATTCCTTCAGTCAGCTTTTCATACTGACCATGCAGCATCTTCTTTTTATAAGCTTCTGTCCTTTTCGCCATAATTTTTTCCTTTTCAGTTCCAGAGCTTAACTAGTTTTCTTTCTAAATGGCTTTTTCAAAAGATTCTTTGTTCAGTTCTACATAGCTGAACCAACTGTTTACCTCAGTCTCGACATAATCCTCCTCAACACTGACTAAACCTCAACCACCATTCGCTCTTTTGTAATTGAGTCTGTCAACATCCACTTGTGGGTGCAGTGCCCTAAAGATTGTTAGGACCTTTCTCGTTTTCCTGTGCCTTATTTGATGATTGAGATAACCCTAGCATTTATTGCATGGCTAATGTTTCCACTATTTAGTTTAGGTTTCAGTATCTTTCTAAGCCGCCTGAAATATTCTCTCGTAAGATTCTCCTTTATTTCTTCGTCCTTTACATTATCAATCTATAAAATTCCGAAATATTTGTAATCCGCTTTTTCTAGACCTTTCACAATTTAATCACCAAGCAGAACAATGCCATCACATTTGACAATCTTTCCTCGTTTTAAAACCCCATCATTACTTTTGCTAAACTCCATCGCTAAATACCTTTTCTGTGTTGAAAAGTGTATCTATTTGTTTTTCGTTTTTGCCATACAATTGCAGGTAATAAAAGATGATTTATCCTGATATTTTTTCTCAAATCATGACCTGCTTTAACATCTCTCAAAATTAGAGGTAATGGAATTGAGGCCAATACAAAGAGGAGAGGAGAAAAACTGCCTCCCTGAAATTACCACTCTTTTTTCTGACTTCTCTGAGGCCTTTTTTTCGATGTCAAATTAGTTCGCCAAGTATTCGTACTATTTTCCAGTAAAAATAACCAATTGTTTTTATTTCAACAGCCATGTATTGGGTATTAAATCATATACTTTTCTATGGTCAATCCAAGCCATTCCTAATCCACATATACAGCTCATGCAACCTTTCATCGTCATTTTTTCAACCAGTAACTGATCATTTGTACCTCTGGCTTTCTGCAGCCATTTTCCTCACCTGCAAGCAGTTCTTTTCTTCAAAGTGCTCATACATTGCATCCGCAAAGATTGCGGTCAACAGTTGCCACATAATGTTAAGCATGTTATCGGGCTAAAGTTGTGTACTACAGCCCCCTTTTCTTGTCTTTCCTTATTAAGGTCGTTTTACCACTTGCCATCCATTGTGGTACATTATACTTGACCAAGAATTCTTGGTGATATTTAGCAATCTCACCTACACATAAAGTGAAATTCTTGAGCCAGTAACCCTACAGTCCATCTGGACCCAGTGATTTCCATTTCGGTATATTTCTGAGCTGTAATCGAACTTTTATTGAATCTATAAAAATATCATCTTCCTTCTCAATATTATTCAGAAATTTCGCGAGCTTTTAAAGCCATTTTGCACCAACATTGTGATTAGCTACTTTACTCCATATTCCACTCCAAAATTCTAAACACTTTCCAGCGCTGGATGTTTCACTGCTGTTCCTGTTGACGCCATCGTTAATTTTATACAGTCATTTTGATTTGTATCAAACATTCTATTTTGCTTGTTCACTTCTATCCTCGTATCTCTTTATTTTGTGCTGGATAGCCTTCATTCTTAACTCCTCAGTCACGACATTTATTCTCTTCTTTTTACTAAAAAACCTTCTTTTTAACTCTTACTTTAATCCACCGTTTTCTAATTCACCTCCTTTCCAACACTCAACATGGCCAAGGTGTTTTCTGGTTCTTGACAGCTTTCTGCTTCTTTTCCTTTAATGGTTCCTTTACCCTTCTATTCTCTTGTTTCGTCTGTTTTACACCTTCTTTCATTTGTACCACTCCTCCAGCTGCAGGCAGTTCACATTTGTCACTTCAGTTATATCTTATATATTTCATTACCTCATTGCTTTTTGCTACATGTTACTTTAATACCTTACGGTCAACTTCCCTTAGGTTGTCAGGAGGTGCGTTCCCTTTTTCTCGCTCCTCAAACACTAATTTTACAAGGTCTATATCATCCTCTGACCCTCTCTTCTCAATGTATTACACATATCTTGCACAATTTTCTTATTGCCAATACTGTTATTTTCAGCTGTTGTTTCGTGCTCTTCAATCTCTCCTGATGTTTTAAGTTCGATCCTCTGAGCGAAATCATGACTGCTACCAGTTACTCTTACATCAGTTTCCATATGATCGCTTTCTACGTTTCTCCGTACCATGTTTTGGATAAACCATCCATTTGTTCTTACCACTTCTAGTTAATCAATGAGTCGCTGTTCTGTTATTTCGAAAACACCAAAACCTTTCCATTTACTAATTATGGTTTTACTATAATCTCTCTTGTTTGGCACTTGAAATCCTGAACTACATTTTTGAAATACCATGTTTATAACTTTTTTTAATAATAAAGACTGTGGTCCTGTTACCTATTTTGTGCTGTTGGATACCTCTTTAGGACCCTGAGCCAGATTTCACTCAAATAGAGCCAACAAATTCTGAAAAGGATTGGCAAGAACAACGGAGGAAAAAAAAGAAAGAAAAGAAGAAACAGAAGAAGAAAGAAAAAAAGATGGTAATTAGAGCGGAAAAAGAAAGGTTAGGGTTAACCCCAAAACAGCCAGAAATCACCCAAAAACTGACACAGTCTCCTATAACGCTGGACTTTGGAAACCTATTTGAAAAGCTTCTCAAGGTGTGTGATGCTTCTGTATCGATTTTATTACTAAGTTCAAATGGAGGATATATATATATATGCCCATAAGGTAAAACACGAAAAATAAGAACTATGATTGCAACTAATAGTTCTTATTTTTCGTGTTTTTCCTTATGTATATTGCTCTGCTATATGCAATGAGCACTTTTTGATACGAATACACAAAATTGCACAAATATATATCTATAGATCTGTATCTATATCTATATCTATCATACATTTTAAATTTATTAGTGCATACATACAAACTTGAAACAATGTAAAAGATGAACAATGTGTGTATATATGTGTAAATATATTTTTTCCTTATTTATTTTTGAATTGATTTCATGCTTTTTTGTATCAACAGACTTAAATCACCATTTTGACGATCGTTTTACAGCAACAATTTCATAGTCTAGTTTGATTTTTACCCAAAAAATACAGTCAACTACTACGCTTCTATGCTTTACAAATAAAGAATAAGCGACGCTGGTATTCAGCGCGAAATCTTGGTGCTTCCCCCATAATATGACATCTGGTACGAAATTTTGGTGCTTCCCTCGTAATAGGATATCCAGCTTGAAGTCTTGGTGCTTTCCTCATAATAAGATATATAGTACGAAATTTTGGTGCTTCCCTCATAATAGGATTTCCATGTGTGAATGTAAGTTAAACAGCCGAAGAAATAAAAGTTGAGATAATTTTTATTGTATGTTTAAAAAAGACGTTATGAAGAAAGTTGATTTTTTTTGTCATTGTTGAAATAAAACCAGTGTCAGCTTAGGGATAATGCCCTAACTATATATAATAGAAAAAACAGATACAAGAGAGATAAAAAAAAAGCCGCTAAATATTTATACAGGTCAGCTCTATTTCATTGCTCTCGAGTTTATAAAACTTGATCAGGATACAGGCTTCTATTCTTCCAATTTTATGACATGCGAGTTTATGATTTTCCCCATCTTTTTAGCATATGTTATAAGTACAAGTAGCTTGGTCTTGCCATTATGTTTTTTACATTGTTTCTAATAAATATTTTTTCAGAATCCTTTTTGAATTTAAGGGATGTAATATATTTCCACTCTATATTGGCAGCAATCTGGTAGTTCACCACCATGTGAAGATAACAAGATAAAGTCTACACGAAGACGGCCTCTGCTTACCACAGGAGTAGTGTCAGTCGCATCAGGTCTTGCAAAGAAGAACGCATTAGACGGAAGGAAAAAAGACAGCAATAAGGTGATAATGATTATCCTGCTTTTATTTATATCTAGCCGCAGAAACATTTGGTTTGCTAACATAGGACCTACATATTTACAGTTGCGATCAAACAGTGAAATATTGCAAACTACGCACTTTAAGTAAATCAGTTTTATGTACAAAAGGCACTTAATTGTCATTTCTATACTTTTCGAGCGTTTTGTTTTTGTAAGCTTATGAAACAGAGTTGGACGTCAGCATCGCGAAAACCACCAGGTAATGAAAACCAGGAGATCCCTTCTGCCTTCCAGTTTGAGATTCTACTCTTTGCAATTCTACTTTTCAGTGCTTACCGTACCAAGTTGTTGGTGCCAACAGCAAAGCGATGGTCGTTGACTACGGGAGATTTCTACCTTACAGTGCGACAGTGGTGAAAATGAAATCAAGATTAAAGGGTAGTCGGACTAGTAATAAAGTTGGGCGTCAACTACCAGTGGAGCTATATATGCACATATAGGGCTATTAGACTGCATTTGTAGCAAATAGTTGGAAAGGAGAATCGCGTGGTTATTAGGACCGTGCTCAAGCTATGTCAGTTTGGACTTTGGCCCAGCCCATATCCTAAGGAAATCCAATGACTGTTCAACCATAAATCCTCCAGGACCGACTGCACCCGATGTAGAAGGACCGAGATACTTGTCTGTACGAGGCTGTAGTTTATGATTGCTTTTGTCTTTATGAAATAAGCAAATACCGTCAGCAAATAATTAGAAATCAAACAGATTTGAGGCTCTGTTAAAAATCGTTTCTATAAATTAGAAAGAGCATTGCAGTGAGTAAAAATCCTTGGGGAACACCACAAATGATCTGGTGCTATTATTTTATAGCTACAAAACTCTTGTCGGCTACTTCGGAAAGAAATGGAATAACTTTTGGCAGTAGGTTTTATTCCATACTACTCCAATTTTTTAACAGAATGGCATTATCGAGTTTGATAAAATTGAAAATATTTAACAAGAAAAATTACTTTTATCGTAGAAGTTTATCACCTTTATAAAGAATGAGTAATAAGTTGATTGTTTTGCCCAAACCGAAGTTTTTGATCGAAAGTAAAAAAATTTTTACGCCAAACCCATTTATTACACATAAGCTTTTAATTAAGTTTATAAAATTCAGATAGTAAAAAGGGTCGATGATAATTACTTAATAGTGGTGCTGAGTCTTGTTTTATACTAGTATGACATTTGCTACATTGAAATTAGCTGGGATTTAACACTTTGAGAAATAAATGTTAACTAGAATTTGGGACGGTTGTTAGCACTGGTTTTAGATTTTCAGATATAGAAGCTGGTATGCCAAAACCACATTGGTTTTCTAATTTTAATTATAGGAATTTGGTTATCTGTTTCTTTTGATGTTGTAGGAAAGAGACGAATACTGGTAGATATTAAATCATTTAATTTATCCAGGGCTTAAGTCATAAGTTTTTGGAACATATTAATTGGCATTTCCTATATTGGCAAAATTAGTATTAAGAGGGCAGTGCCCGGCATTTAAAACTATGTGCAAAGCAGTTCGGCTTGGTTTTGCCTAACAATGAACTATGTTTTGATTTTTTTTAGACTCGTTTGTATTTTCCTAAAGCCATAATTTTTTTTTGTCAGTAACACTTGAATTTTTGCATGATGATAAAGAGACTAGGATTGTTATGCAAATTGCTTTTTGTAGTAATCAAAATTTTTATTACAAGGGTACCAACATTTTTCCTCGCGCGTAAAACTTTTTAGGATCTGTCCTGCAAGGATTTTCGTCATTGCGAAATGCATGCTTCGTCTACCCTATCCATTTCGATATTCCCGCTTACTTTCTTGCAGATTTTACTCCTCAGATCAATTTATTTCATTACCGTTTAGTGTATGTAGACACTATATAACATACAAATCTGATTTAAAGTACAATATTTATCAAGGAAAGTTTTGAAATTTCTAATTCTTTCGATATGAACGCGAAACAATTTACTAACTGTCTTGAAACTTGGCTTCGTTTTCCTGGTAGCAGTTTCCAGTATTTTTTTAAAAGTTTTTCCATTCTAAGAAAGACTGGAAGCCACTTCAATGCAAAGGGTTGCCTTTCTTATTTGGCTTTTTTCTTTTAGTTTTTTATCGTTTTCTCTATTGGTTTCTTTCCTTTTTTTAATTGTATCTCCGAAAACATTTACAATCTCAGTAGTATGACACCTGAAACGGAAAAACGAATTGAGCGCAGTATTTTCAGTGATTTGCCCGAGGCGCGAAGCCGGAACCTCTTGCATGGTAATCTGGTGATTTTATCCTTCGGCCACTACTGCTTAACTAATAATTGCAACAACGAACTGGTTTTCTCGTTGGTATATCTGGGTTACACCACCTCACAAGTTAAAAAGTATATTATATTTTTGCTACTTAGTTAGAAAAATTAGATAGCATTAACATTAGGTTATTTCATTTCCTATTTCTCATATTTTTCTGCATCAACCTTTTGTTTTTAGATATCTCTCAACACACTAGACTCAACCCAGCCGATAAGACGCCGAGGAAAAGAAAGAGAAAAGCCAAGACGAAAGAAGCCAACATTGTTGAGAAAAGTAAGTTGGTTCTCAGGCTGACAGTTTTTTGAAAAGGAATTTAACATACAGTTCACACCTGTCACGTTAACGCTTGGTGGTACAAAACTTGATTATCATTATTAAAATTGCGTTCATTGTGGCCGAAAGTGATTGGACCAAGACTCCAGAGTAAGAATGTACAATACAGTGAGTTTTTTTCAATACGGAAAACAGAGAGGAACCTTGCCACTTGAATTAGTAGCGTGGTTTTTCGACCATCCCATTGTTTTATTTACCAATGCCACTTACTTTCTGGGTGTTTTTTAAGTTGGTATAGCGAGAAAAGACGAGTGATTTTTTTCTTGCAGTCTACCATGCATTCTAATTTGAGACATTTAGAACTACTTCTTTATTTCTACTTGGTTTAATAAATATGGCCAACAGAGTTTGAACTTTCCTTTTGAATTCTGTCAAAAGATTGGTATGATCTTCATACAGAGTGTCATTTATTTTCTTTTTACCATTGATATCAATGACAATCCCTGTGTATTTCTCAATTTCATTTTGTTGTATAATTGAAGCCATAGCACATATCCTTGACGAACTCCTTGCTTTATACCCCGCGAAAGTTTAGAGTTCAGTCTACTTTTAAGGATTGAATAAAGGTGTGGCTGGAATAAGCCGGAGAATGGAAGCAAGTGACAGTTGAAAAATGGACAGTTCAATGTTTTTTATTGAATCTACTTATTAATCTGAGTCAATGTAAAGGGATTGACGACGGGTACAAGAAAGAATTAAATTTGATCTGTTCATAAATTTGGCATAAATTTCCGAAATTGTGTTGGTTGTTCTCAGGTTCTTCAATATCAATGAAACAAAGTTCCACTCAGCTATCACTGACCTGTCAGTTTTGGTTATTAAAGGGATTATCTTACTTTACCTAATTCCGTGAAACCATGCCCCATTTTTTGTTTCGAACAGGGCGATGCGTCTTTAACCCCCCACCCACCACCCCATCATGTGTCATTTTTTTATTTCTTTTAACTCTGCTTTTGTATTCTTCGTCAAGGTGTATGGCCTTGACGGATTAAATTTCCATCATTAAATTCTATCGGTTTTGGTTTGATGTTTGATATTTGTTGCTGCCAAAATTCAATATGTAATAAACGCGAGAAACTTGCAATCTCCTAAAAAAATTGTTAATCCAGAGAACATTTATTTCGTATTCTTAAGGACCTTACTTTTACACCGTTTTGCTCTTACATATGTGTTTTGTAGATTGAATAGTATTTTATCTATCTATACTTTGGTGAGCGCTTTACTTTAGTCAATGAACCACATTCAGACATCGTTTTGCTTATCGGTAGGAGGTTTACCGATTTTACCTTAAGATTGAATTTTTTATTTTGGCCCATGTAAGGTGTTTCCTCGTTAAGGTCACTTGCTTTATCTCCAGACTTTTTGATAGGTAGCTAAATAAAGATTTACTGAGGTCGTTTTTAATAGCACCCGTGACATATGTTTCATTTAGAAATTCGTCTACCCTCGTTAAAGTGGGGTTTTTTTGTCGTTTTGTTGAATACAGCTCTTTTCTTCATTTATGCTCCAAGAAACTTAATGAAGAAGGATGATGTCAAATAAATCCTGCATTCTTTTTATATGATCATCCTTAAGGAAAGATATTTGCTAATTTGGCGAGTTAAAAGCGTTCAAAATTTTCTCATCTCCTTATGCTTTTGCAGAGAATAATGATTTTTCTTGGAGTCGTTGCTAATAGGGCATTGTGTATCTCTCCAGGATGAGAGTGTTGGACACTTCATGTTCTGATAGAAATTTTTTTTCTGTTACCGACAGTAATTGGATGGTTTTGAAAGTTCCCCTTTCATAGGTCAACGTCCTGACCCAGTAAAAAATTCCTCGGGTAAAATCTGCACAATTTGGACCAGGCGAGTACCTTATTATACACAGTATTCTATGACTTCCCAGTTATTTAATAGCCTCTTGGGGTAAAAAAGAATTTGTTGTGTTTTATGGCACCTTTAGATAATTATGAAAGAAAGAGAAGCGAAAAGAAAAGCAAGGGAATTAGAAAAGAAACGTAGTGAGAATCAAGAAGAAAAGGCAGGTGAAGGGACTGATGCTGACAACCAGAGGTAACCCTCTATTTATGGTACAATCGTTAGAAATTTAAGCAAATCTAATTTACATACTTTTTTTCATAGTTAATTTCATTGTGGCCAATTGACATTCTTATTTTCATTAGTTTGACTATCGCTGCATTTTATTGTGGTTATATTATTGATTTTGTAAATATCATCATTCTTTGCTACTTATTTACTTAGCTACTCTCATAGCGGCGCCTGATGCATTGGACAGCGACGAAATCTCTCAAGCTTTTTCTACACTCTGCCCAGTCATGGATGGTCTCCTATGTCTCTTGTAGGAACCTCATCTCTTTCTCGACTGTACGTCGCCAAGTTGTGTTAGGTCCGACTCTCTTCTTTTTACCTTCAAACGTCCAATGGGTAGCTACTCTAACAATGTTGCCTGGCCCCACTTCTAAGCACATGTCCATTACATCTTTATTTTCAGTTTTATAATTGTCTCCATCTCCTCAAGCCGACAAAGTTCGAGAAGTTCTTCGTTGGAAATTGATTTTGGCCAAAATATCCTCGAGATCTTTTTAAGACATGTTGTGTGGGGCACTGACAGTCTTGCCCTATGTCCCTCTGCCATTTGCTAGCACTTCAAGTCATACAATAAAGTTGACAGCACACATCTTGTGTGTATTTGCAGCTGTGTTTCTGCTGTACTGTGCCGATCTCCAGAGATCTTTCATATGTATAAAGATTCCCTTTGCCTTGTTCAATCAGTTTTGAATGTCCTTGTCGGCTCCACCATTGCTTTTAATTATAATTGGTAGAGGGATCTGTGTAGTTAATTTCGTGGTAGCTAATCATAATGGGTATTGGATTGATATCAAAGAACGATTTGCTCTCTGCAATAAAGCAAGAGAAACTGGTAAAAGCTCTTGATCAAGCTGACAATTTCTTGTGGGATGCTGTAATACCGTAAGATCTGCAATATATTTTACCCCGTGCAAACTATCAAAAGCCTTTCAAAAATCAATAACATTGACATTTGACAATCGCGTCAGCGTGAAACTGACAGTTATGTACTTTTAAACATATTTTAATTCCAAATATATATATATATATATATATATATATATAACATTGACATACAGTTTTCTTTTCCATTCCGTGCACCGTTCGATAAGCGCAGAAGTCTGGTTTATGCAACCGTTGCCCCGTGGAGAGCCTGCATGTCTTTGCCGACGTGAGTCATAAACAGCATCTTTTAGCCTGTGTGTAGTGATCTTTGCAGGAACTNACTTTTAAACATATTTTAATTCCAAATATATATATATATATATATATATATATATATATATATATATATATATATATAACATTGACATACAGTTTTCTTTTCCATTCCGTGCACCGTTCGATAAGCGCAGAAGTCTGGTTTATGCAACCGTTGCCCCGTGGAGAGCCTGCATGTCTTTGCCGACGTGAGTCATAAACAGCATCTTTTAGCCTGTGTGTAGTGATCTTTGCAGGAACTTTGTTTGTAGCGGAGAGTAAGTTGATATTTCTCCAGTTATTACAGTCGCTCAAGGCTCCCTATTTTGGTATTTTTATTGTGTTGCCTCGGGTCCAGTTACTGGAATTACCTTGCCATCCCATAAAGCTAAAACAAGGGTTCTAGAATGTTTGCTGTAAGCACGAAGTCAGCTTTGTATAGCTCAGTACTAAGCTTATTCAGCCCAGTTGGCTTTCGGTTTTTAAATTATTTAATAACAGATATAATTTCGGCTTTGAAGGGGACACCGACTTTAACTTTTAGATCTATTTCTGCCAGTTGAATGTCAGCATCTTACTTTGGTGCTGGTCTGTTAAGTATTTCCTTGAGGTGTTCTAACCACTCTGCTCCTGTTCCTTCTCAATAGTCAGCAGTCTGGCAGACTTTTAAGACCTACGGCTGTTTAAGATTTTCTTTGTCGAGCCTTTGTAGAACAGCCAACACTAGATGGTGGTCGCTTCCACATCCGCTCCTTGCCAAAAGCGCTCACCCTGAAGTGACCTTTTCCAGACCCTATTGGACATTTTGTGATCAATTTGATTGTTGGTTTTTCTATTAGGTGAGCGTCATGTCAGCTGGTGGATTTCTTTGTGGGGAAGAATGGTTCTGCCTGTTATGCAGTTGTTTATGCCACAGAAGTCTACAAGCCACTCATCGTTGTTGTTTTTGTTGCCATACCCAAACTTTTCCATTACGATATCATTATGGCTGTTGTTACCACCCGCTTTGGCACCAAGGTCTCCCATTACGATAGTTGGGTCATGGTGAGTTACATAGTCAGTCTCGTCACTGACGTGTATGTATGTAATGTAACCAAGGCCTCCCATTACGATAGGTCATGGTGGGTTACATAGTCAGTCTCGTCACTGACGTATATGTATGTAATGTAACCAAGTTCCTAAGAGTTCTGTACCCGGTTGGTTTCTTCGTCTTAAATGGCAGACCACTGATTTTGTACATGCTTTCGGAGATAAAAGTGAGAGGGAAGGAAAGTAATAAATGTAGTAATAAAAAGTGTGAGCGAAAAGAAATTATCAAAAAGAAGAATAGTCCTTCTCACTAATTTTGTTGATGATACCCTTTGTTAGGGTGAAGCCCAATTTTGAAAAGTCCTTATAACTAGATACATAGGCAATGGATAGTTCAGCTTTAACTATAAATGTGATCATCAGAATGTAAAACGTCAAGAAATAAGTGCTGATGTGCGAACCTTCTGGTATTCCTACCCTGCTGCACTGACTGGGAAATTTAATTAGAAATTTATCCAGTTATCGGTCGTTACACTGCATGGAAGCAATGGCAACAAAATATCCAAATAATAATAATACCTTGTTGTAGTTAGTGCACACATCGTTAATTATTATATTACTATGCGAGAGATTAATAGCTCAAGTCATAATCAGATCCCCTCAATATTGTTGCATTCAAATATTTTCTCCGTTTTAACCATCAGACTACTGATTTTCTACATGTTTTCGGAGATTCTATGTAGCTGAGATGACCGATTCCTAGTTGTAGGGTTCCAATTTTTTTGTGTACAAGAACCAGCTTCTTTGTGAAATACTTTGACCAATGAAGCTACATTTTGCTCTCCGTGTCTTTCGTGTTTCAGTGAACCACAGGAGGATAGTACAGTAACGGACCCCATGGAGTCAACAGGTAAATGTGAAGGTGAACAAGTTTACATTTTGATATTAGAGGAGGGATCTAAATTATTACCCTATTCAAAAGGGGACACGTATTCAACAAAGCTCTTATTCGACGCACTTATTCCAAAATTCATAGAAAGTGGAACGAGAAAAAGAGTAAATGCCTTACAGAGTTATTTCATTTACCAGATATGGACATAAAAATACAATGTAAAGAAAAAGTGAAAAAGGTGGCGCCTAATCGAGGGGATGCATATTGCAAAAATAGTGTTCTGAGGGACCTGTTAATTGAGGGTATATACTGTATTCAGAGAAGTGTAGTTATAAATTCTGCTTAGGTATTTCATGTGGTAAAGCAGATCGTTGTGATAATGACAAACGTCGGCTCAAATACAGGTCGAAGCGATTTAACTTTTTCCATATTTTATTCCTTACTCAAGATGAATATTAAAAATGAAACTGGTATATAAAAATTAAAGGGGGCTAAACGGGATTTATAGATATTTTGTTGACGATAATATATTTGATAAAAGGGAGTATGATTATGACAGTAACGGAGATAGGGATAGATGCACTGTATATATCTTTATTATTTTTTTACCGCAACTGTAGTATTTGCGTTACAGTTTCACGTGGTTTCTTGACGAGTGTCACAGTAATGACACAAAACGTAGCCACATTGTTGTAGCATTTGGTATTTTGCATTAGTTAGAATATGATTAGAAGGGAGTATAAAGAAGGATAAAAACGAAAAATTGATCAAACTCTTTAACCTAGTCAGTTTAAATAACCCTGAGTGCTAATGAGCTTTAAAAGGTCTCATTCTTCACGGAGGAAATTTATACTACGGACGGAGGTTGCCCTTGTTAGGTTGCTGATGTATATTCAGCACTCATTAAATGACGTGTATTGTTATTCGACAAACGAGAAGGTTGAATTCGAAGTCATTATTCATAAAAGAAAGGTAATTTTGAATGCAAGTAATTTTATCTGCAGCGGTATGGCAGTTTATGAATGACTCAATATTCTTAAGTAAACATTGGAGGATAGAGGCTTGGTATTACTACTACATTACTGCTAATCGACGAATCAAAGACTGCTTGTCACATTTGCATTGTAAAGATCTAGACATACCTCGGGTAGGAGACATAATTAACATCACTTGATATAATTAACAATTATCCTTAAAAACTGTCTGTGCCCTATTTTTGACTGCCTTACAAAACTCTCGTAGCCCTTGGCACTGCATTTCCAGTGGAGCCAAGTCAACATCAGGGGCAATCGGCTTCTGAACTTCTCGCAGCTCTTTATTAGCGACTATGAACTTGGTAAAGGATGAGAAGAATTTGAATTTGCTTATAATCTTGCGTATTACCTACGTTGTTGTGCCTGTCTGCGTTCAATCAAGTGTCACTTTAGTTACTTGATTCAGGTTGTAACTCACCCCATTGCCACAATGCCCCTGCATAAGACCTGCACAATATAAAGTTCGTTGCAGCATCAAGGTGAAAAGACTGAAATATTAAAAGCTAATGAAGGAAGAAATAAATTTCATGTTGAAAAATATTATTTCATGTAATTCGTTAAAGGTATTGTGAACTGTAAATGATTGGAGCTTACAATTTTTTTAATGCACCAATGGATACCAAATGTAGAACTGTTGGACCCATCTACTTGATACTGTGAAGCATAGTTTGTGTCATGTCATATGATGCTGTTTTATTTGGTATTTGTTTTTATGCAACAAGCATCCTTATCTCATGGGGTAATTAGTTTCTCCTTAATGTGCTTATTCATTTTTGGTCAAAGTAAAGGTTAGAGTGGCTTAGCACCACACCCTAAGTAGATAAAGGGATCTTTGACTTCGAGCACCTCATTTTTAATGGCGCTTGAGCGTGGTGTCTGGGCGCTCTGGTGCATGGCTTTGATTATTTTTATATTTATATCCGCTCAGACCCGATACAGGGGTCGGAAAACGTGTCTATCGGTTGTTGAACCTGCCCTCCTGTGTTTGTGTGTGTGTGTGTGTGTGTGTGTG
>RDPX01000605.1:28244-52555 GCA_003991215.1 Morbakka virulenta | reverse complement strand
AATAACTCCCATTTCTTTTCAGACTGTCTTTCCCATACATACATACATACATACATACATACATACATACATACATACATACATACATATATACATACATACATGCATTCATTCATACATACATACATACATACATACATACATACATACATACATACATACATAAATACATACAAAGATATTAACAAACATATATGGCACAAGGCAAATTTTAATTCTTAGTTGTGAATCATATCTGGTTTTAATTCTGTAGGCTCCATGAAAATTAATAAAGTAGACTTTCATGGATTTTTGCAAGTAAATAAGTCAGGAAAAACTGATATGAATAATGGACACATTGTTGATGTGACTGTAACAATTCGGTATCAGATAAATTATCAGGAGAAAGACTTGGCTTTAATGTTAAAGCTTGACCCAAAGACCCTAAGACACTAACACAGTTTCCGTTTCCGTAAGTCGCACACTTGCACAGGAGCTTTGATACCTAGCCTTACTCTCATGAAAAGACAAGACCGAAAATAAGGCACACATTTAAGCAAAAGACGCAACCTAGACAAGGTGTATTTTAATTCCCATTTTGTATTGTAGTATTTAATGCCTAGAAAAAATATCTTATGTATCTTTTACACAGGCAAATGCAAAACGTCGTCTTGTTTCTGGTCTTAGGGAGATAAGCAGGCATGTAAAACTCAAAAAACTCAAATGTATCTTTTTAGCTTCCAATTTAGAAAGAATTGCGTCCGAGGGTAAGTTTTCGAGTTAATATTTGTTCTCTGTTTTCATTTTTATTTTAATACACCAAACGTTTAACAATCTGAAAGAATAAATTTGGTTATTGGTAAATCATACCTAATTTTAAGGAACATTTATCACCGCACATTTTGGTTACAATAGGGGTTTGGGTATGCGTTGTTATGAATTTTTGACCACGCCTTTTATTTTGGCTATTAATGTGAGTACCTCCATTTAGCCACAAAGTTAATGGAATAAACATTGATTATTGATTTGTTTATATCGGAGTTAAAATCTCAATCAAAGCAACTAGCGATACAAAATGTCAAGTACACTTTTAAAGAATAATTTTTAAATAAACTTTTTTTTAATTTCTTCTACACAATATCGGAAGAATGATAATGGTTAAAGCTTAACATTTTCTGAGGGGTTTTTTATCTTTTCTTTTTTTTTAATTTATTTTTCAAATCAGTTTCATTGTTTTCTTCAGTGTGAAATACCTTTGAAAATCACTCTTGTTTGGCTGCGTTTTGAGTATCTTTCCCTCGATGTCTCATTTTCAGCCATTGCAACGTTGATGGTCGAGGATGAAAACCGAATATTTGCGGCATATTCACATTTAAATACAGATAATCATTGACTGTTTCTCGTTTGAGAGAAGATCTGCAGATAGACTTTATCTTGTTGTAGATTGAGATTAACCTCTCAGAGTCAATTGAATGTGACTTGAAAACGAGGATGCGAGCAAACACCACAGTTTCCGATAGCTTTCTTTGCCTGCTTAGAGATTATCCTTAAGAACTGTCTGTGCCCTATTTTTGACTGCCTTACAAAACTCTCGTAGCCCTTGGCACTGCATTTTCAGTGGAGCCAAGTCAACATCAGGGGCAATCGGCTTCTGAACTTCTCGCAGCTCTTTATTAGCGACTATGAACTTCGTAAAGGATGAGAAGAATTTGAATTTGCTTATAATCTTGCGTATTACCTACGTTGTTGTGCCTGTCTGCATTCAATGGGTTTTTTCTTGTGTTTTCTCATAAAAAATCAATCTTACCTTGCTTTTTGTGAAGCATTTTGTAATTTGTTGTAACTTGCAGTATAAACAAAGGTATGTCAGTAAAGTATAATCAAAGGAAAGTTACATTTAAAGACAGCTAGTTATAATATGTCAAGTATAGCTCTAAAATTACACACAATAGGTATCAGTTGTAAACATTGGGGTGAAGCAAATAACATTTTATCACAAGGGTGTAGTTACCCATCAGAAAATAGGTTAACATGTTTCTCATGACCAAGTATCCACCTTGCCAACTAACATTTTTGAAAGGAATGAATAAATTGGAACGGGGAGAATATTTGAAGGAATCGCATGTTTTTATTTCTAAAATTGAAAATTATTTCCTTTAATAGCTTTGTTGCTTCCCACTAAAATAAGGTATTTGGTGAATAGATTTATCGATTGATTTCTTGCAAAAAAATTTTCTTCATTTATTATCTGTAAAAGTTATTAGGTTGTAAGAAGTGATTGTTGAAAAGGCTAAGATATCGAAAAGCTGTTTGATTGTTTTTAATTTATTGTTAGATTTGGTTGTGATATAAAATAGAATACTTATTTATTGTTTTCGACATCAGAAGGCGCCTAAGGTGGCACCAGTTAAAGTAGTATTTACGTTCTCTTTACATTCTCTTTGCGTTCGCTTTATGATCTCTCTATGTTTATGCGTAATAATAAAAGGAACAATATTTATGCACAATATTATCATGGCCATTGTTCATGCATAACAATATCACGGATATTGTTAATGCATAATGATATAACGGACAATATTCATGCATAATAATATAACGAACAATATTTATACACAATGATGTAACGGACAATGTTCATGCATAATAATATGATGGACATTGTTCATGCATAATAATATGATGGA
The DNA here is from genome assembly GCA_003991215.1 of Morbakka virulenta. Lineage (NCBI taxonomy): Eukaryota > Metazoa > Cnidaria > Cubozoa > Carybdeida > Carukiidae > Morbakka > Morbakka virulenta. The sequence continues at coordinate 49,889 of RDPX01000605.1, read as the reverse complement.
CATTGTTCAAGCATAATAATATGATGGACATTGTTCAAGCATAATAATATGATGGACATTGTTCAAGCATAATAATATGATGGACATTGTTCATGCATAATAATATGATGGACATTGTTCATGCATAATAATATGATGGACATTGTTCAAGCATAATAATATGATGGACATTGTTCAAGCATAATAATATGATGGACATTGTTCATGCATAATAATATGATGGACATTGTTCATGCATAATAATATGATGGACATTGTTCATGCATAATAATATGATGGACATTGTTCATGCATAATAATATGATGGACATTGTTCATGCATAATAATATGATGGACATTGTTCATGCATAATAATATGATGGACATTGTTCATGCATAATAATATGATGGACATTGTTCATGCATAATAATATGATGGACATTGTTCATGCATAATAATATGATGGACATTGTTCATGCATAATAATATGATGGACATTGTTCATGCATAATAATATGATGGACATTGTTCATGCATAATAATATGATGGACATTGTTCATGCATAATAATATGATGGACATTGTTCAAGCATGATAATATAGCGGACAATTTTGATGCTAAATCATTATACTATTTTTTACCATTTTTATAATATTTTAAAGGTGGCATTGATGATTATTTGTTTAAAATAATTTCATGGAGCAAGGAGTGCAATATACCGATAGTTTATCCAATGACCCGACAGGGTTTAGGAAAGGTTTTAAGGAAGAAGGTTCCTGTAAGTGCAGTTGGTATCTTTTCTTACGACGGTGCTCAGGTATGTTCACAAAAAGAGTGCAAAGTGTTTTTCTGAGAATATTATTCTGTTATTGCTTTATATCGTTTTGCATTAGTTTCGTCATAAGTTTTTGAAGAATATAAAAGGCATATAATTTACACAAACTATTAAGTTGACTGGTATTTATTAGGATTTATTAATCTGTTGAAAATTAGGTGTCTGGAGGGCAATAACTGTACTGGCACATGGAGCTTTAATACACTTCTTGATACAATAAATTGACACCCGACTCCTAACCCATGTACGAAGTAGAACCTTTATAGAAAAGTGCGAAATTGTGAGTTGGGTTGCTGTTATACACACAACCGTGACTATTTTTCAGCAGAATTTGTTATGTATGTATGTATATATGTATGTATGCATGTTTATATGTATGTATGAATGTGTTATGTATGTATATATGTATATATGTATGTATGTATGTATGTATGTATGTATGTATGTATCTGTCTATCATGTGACTCCATTGTCAGTTTTTCTACCACCCAAGATTTTTTATTGTTTTGAATTATATCCACTATCAATACCCTCCATTTCCGTTGTATTTTTTAATTATTGTTATATAATTCATTGATGTTTTTAATTGCTTTCTATCACATGCATTTATTTGGATAATAGTTTGTTGGTCTTATATTGTCACATATATTGAATTTGTATAGGGAAGTGGTGTTGTTGGTTGGGGGAAAGAAGGGTACAGGAGATATTCAAAAATTGTACTTTTTGTAGTTTGTTTGAAACGGATCAAAATTTGCGCCTGTGAGCTTCAATAGGCGCTGTGCATTGGTGGTCTAATAAGTATTAAATATTGCTTTGACCCTTTGAATATTTTTTGTTTTATATTACATTATGCAGAGAGCTGATATTTTTTTACCGTCGTTTAAATACTTTTTCGAGCACAGTATGTAATGATACCGTTATGTTATTTTTTAGGATAAATATAAAATGCTGATGGAAAGTGTAAATATTCAAAGGCAGGCTTACCAAGATAAAGTTGCGCAGGTAGCGAATGAACCTGCTTCTGGTGAGACCATCGTGGGCAGCGAGATATTAAAAAAACGGAAAAAAAGGAAGCCACGAGATAAAACCCAAACACACAAAGCTAATATTTTAAGGCTGTAGCCTACTTTTGATCAATAAAAACTGTCGTTCTCCAGATCGAGTATTCCAGTAAATGTTTATAAGCAAAGAAAGCTTTTGTGTATCTGGTTTTTTGGTCATGCGGTATTTTTTTTATGACTGTTGCACTGAGTAATAATTAAAAATAGGCGATCATTTGAGAAATGACGAAGTACTCGATATTATTCACACCAGGTTATTCAAGTTTACATTGTATTTTAACTCATTTTTCGTTGCTATTGATGGATATGTACATAGTGTGATTAGAAAAACACTTTGCTGGTCACAGAACACAGAAAATAGAAATTAAGAATTTGTAAGAAACTTGGTCAATTCTCATTTTGATTTAATGTCTTAGAAACCCGTCTGTTGCAGTTATTACACTGCTTACCATAGCCTTCCGATGTTATTGTTACTCTGGGTCTACCAAGCGAATTCCTCCTACTTGAGAGAATTTTACCTGTAATATTTTTCAAGGAATACGCAACCCCAGGAAAAGCGCAGCCACTTCTTCTGTTTGACACTTATGCACTTACTTAAAAGGCTAGCAATGGAAAAGAAAGTTCCATGATGCAAGACAGCAATGTTGATAAGCTAATTACACCTACAGATGCTCTATATTTACTTTAAACTTTAAGCACCACACTAGTACATCAAAAGGGAAGTACCGACATTACTGTCTTCTGATATTGCCAAGTGTAGTGAGCATAACGGCAAAACAACTATGCTATGGTGTCTGCAGGAGTTATTTGACACTCGCTTTTGTCAAGAAACGATTTTCTTTTGCACCCCCATCTTCCTAGTACCCTGTGTTGCCATCATCCTGTTGCTTACGTCACCCCATTGATAATCGACCATGACGACACCCCCTGTGCTCACATGGCGCCATTTTACGTAATTTACATAATGTCGGAGGAGCATATCCTAGCTTTCATCCTTAATATTGCACAGTTCTGGAGTTACTGTAAAAAGCTTCTTTGTTTTCTTTGTCCACCATGTTTTTATGCCCAACTTCTCATCAAACTTATACGCGCAGTCGCCCAGCTGGCGCAAATGGCATGTCGCTGCCATGAATTCATGCTGATAACACCTGCTTGCACTAGCAGGGTGCATTTTTTGCCATTTTTCTTGATGAATAGGATTTGCCATATACAGCCCTTGTAAAAAATCTCCAGTTGCTTTAAATATCTACGGTACATTACCCGATCCTGATAAACATACCAAACACACGGAGTGACCATGGCGCGACAAAGCATAACCCCCTCGCAACGTCTAAGATGGTTCTAGTCGAACACACTTTCCTCAGATCTCAGCATGCCATAAACGCATAGTCCAGGCGGCAGGAAATATCGTTGTTGGCATTTGGATGAAACAGAGATGGCTACCAACGACTTTTTATGAAAGCCGTTAATTTTGATAGCAGTAACGAATGATGCATGAAATCTTGGTTGTGCTTGGTTCAGAACCTTGATCTGATTGACCTTGAGCTTCAAGAGTAGGTTCTTAAAAACCGCTGGAAACAAGACAAAATGAGTTAGGTTTTAACCGTGTGAGCAACAACCGAGTGGTCATCAACGTTCACCTGATCGAGAATCCTTATACAGATTGTCTTTCGCTTGGCACGAAGATGTAAACACATTACCTTATGACAGAACTTCTTGGAAGGTGGTGGTCAATAATATAGAATTAAGCTGTACGGGGAGAACGGGGACATTAGAAACGTGGGCCCCGATTTATTACTTTTACTGACAATACATCTGGCGACCAGATCGTAGTACAAATGAACAAAAGAACGTTGGACACGTGTGTTAAAACAGCCACTGGTAACTTGAACTACCGCAAAAAGCAAAAATGAATTCTACGCCAACAAACTCAAAAGAAAGTAGACAACATAAGGCATATCAAGACTACTGAGCACTACGTCATTGATGATTCAACACCAAATCCATCTGAATTCCGAAAGAAAAGATCGCAAAGTAAAGCCGAATTGCAGTAAAATCAGAAGATCATCGGTCGACGCTTCGCAAATGCAAGGGCATTTCGATTTTACTGACAGTTCTCATCCACCAGCGTGACGAGGCAGACACAGAAAACGACGATATTAAATTAATTTATAAAACAAGCTGGCCTTAACATCAACGCCATGAAGACTTGGACTGCGTACCAACCAGATCGATGACGATTCCACAATTGCCGATGATTCGATAGTCATAATACCTTCATTCAACTGCCAAGTACAGTCAATTTAAACAACTGAGGCCAAGAGCATTAAAACGAAATTTGATGAAGCAGACATCTTATTAAGATAAATCAAATATAGGACCTAAGCAGGCCACTTAACATTCAATATCGGCTTCAATCGGTCAAAAGCTGTATTCATTTAAGTTGTTGAATATTAAGGCGGCACAGAAAGTGAAATGTAACAGGTTGAAAACTACAAATGTCACAAAATCATACATGGCATTTTCTGGTCCGTAAAAACAGAAACCTGAATGTACCAGTATCCTTGGTGTAAGCAATTAGGCTCCCGAGATGTGGGCAAAGATTGAGTTTAAGCACCTCAGTTGGGGCTCACTTTGGATGTTTGAGATACGGTAACAGAGCAGCCGATGTCAAATGAGCCTGTGATTCAAATGTCGCTTGTTTTCTTAAAGTTCAAATGAACAACCCTATTCTAGAGGTTGGTCAATTTTCTCTTTTGAGTGTCAGATCCATGGTGGACGTGGGCAATCATAGCATGCCACTTCATTTTATACTCAGGTTTCAATCACTATACTACAAACAGAAAATTGAAGCGAATTTTCTTTATCCTTATTAACAGCGGCTGGATAAATATTCGATCGAATCACTAAAATATTCGATGAGAATGGCAAAATATTCGAAAAATATTCGATACCTAGGGAGAAAAATTCGAAAAATATTCGATCCCAAAAACATAAATTTTGTTAGCAAGATTATGCATGTAATACTCGTATATGGTGTACAATAGAGAGAAATGTATCAGTAGGGTACAATGGTACTGTACAAGGTAATAATGTTGAAGTGCGTGATGCAGTACATGGTCCAATTTCTCCAGGAGTATCCATGCCAGCAATAAAAAGTTTTCCCAAAGAATATTCACAAATGATGAATCGATTTCTCTAAGATTATCTACTTAAGCAATGCGACTGTTTCTCTTTTAATGTCTGTACAATACACTGACCAGATGTCCTTTATTTCAAAGGACAGTCCTTTATTTCAGAGCCTTGTCCTTTATTTTTTCCTTGTCCTTTATTGTCCTTTATTTTGAGAAAATCCTTTAAATTGTCCTTTATATTTTAGAAATTCGAGGAAATGTCCTTTATTTGAAATAAAATTCAAGGAAGTTCATTCCTAGCAGTTTTAGACTCTTATAACATACCAATGACGCATTAAATGAGTCGCAACGAGCTCCTGGCACACCTGACAGTTCTAAAAACAAACCATTTATCATGAAAATGACTATCCATTATTTTCCCATTAGGCCGGGCTCAACATCGCTACATCCTCCAGATGTGATGAGTTTTTTCTTTAAAATAACTTGAGACTGTGTCAATCAAGACCAAGATCAAGTCGTTTTAGATCCGATCGAAGATTTAATATCGCATTTATTTCGTTACAATGAAACTTCTCGTCATTCAGAGTTTTAGTATACAACTATACATACGAGTACACTNATTCTCTACCTGTAGACTTGGAAGCTGTCTTAATTAAAATCTTTGGCTATTTTCAACACTATAGCGTGCGAGTTACAAAGCTCAAAGAGTTTTGTGAGAGTATTGATGTGGAGTACAAAAATGTATTAAGCTACTGTGGCACCAGATGGCTTTCTCTCCTTCCGTCTCTCGAGCGAATTCTGCAGATATTTCAACCATTGAAAGATTACTTTTCTGTCGAACCGTGTCCTACGATTCTATACGAGTTTTTTAACAATCCGCTTTCTGAAGCATGGCTATTTTTCGTTCATGCACAAGCTACAATATTTCATTCAGCAGTTTCTAAACTAGAAGGAGATGACGTCAGCATGGTCGAGGCTTGTCTTATTGTTGAGGAATTGTTATCATCAATAGAAGATCGAAGCAGCACTCATTTCCTACCTCTTGAGGTACGAAGACAGCTAGCGAAAGTAGACGACGAAAAATCTGCCTTTTTTAGTAAGAAGTGTCAGGATTTTTTTGCAATATCCAAGGATTATTTGCGTGTGTGGACTGCCAACCTAAAGGAGTTTCAAACTTTTGAGTGGATATTACTCAGAACCCCTGTATTTTGGGAGAAAGTTCAAGTTTCTCTGGAATCGAGTTCCACGATAATAAAGAAACTTGGTGTGAATGACAATCAATTGTTTGAGGAAGTTCGCCATCTGAAGAAGTTCACGACAGTTGAAAAAATAGCCTCTTGGAATGAAACAAAAACTGCACCTGCAAGTAGGTGGTGCGAGTTGTTCCGCTTGTTTGCATCATCGGATATTGAACATTCAGAGCTACTTAAAATCATCGAGTTTCTGTTTAGCCTCCCAGCCACAAATGCACCCGTCGAGCGAGTGTTTTCATTGATGAATAACTTTTGGACATCGGATAAGACGCAGATGACAGTCTCAACCGTAAAATCAGCGCTATTTCTGAAGTACAACTGCGCAAAAACGTGTACAAAATTTTACGATATGCTACTATCCAATGGGCAGCTTCTGGAGGAAATACACTCATCATCAAAGTACAATTAAAATCTCGGTTAGTTTGCGCTTCGTACAACTAAACTATTCAATGCTATTTTTCATTGTTTATTATTTTTTTTTTGGAGAGCGTATATGACTTGAAATTTTGAATGCACAGTTTTTAAGGCTACGTGTAACGCGTACGTATGTTGATACATGTGTGACGTCACAAAATGTGACGATCGGAAGTGTCCTTTATTTTTTTTAAAACTGTCTGGTCACCGTACTGTACAAGGAAAAGGTGATTTCTCTGAAAGTATCCATGCAAATTAATGCTGCGATGTACTGATGTCATGGATTTCTCTGAACAACAAGTTACATTGCAAGAGCATATGGGACTTCAAGTTCTCCTATGTAAATGCTTCCCGATTCTGTCGTAAAACAGTCTTGTAGCGGGAAAAACTCTTTTCAACGTCTACCGATAAAAGTGGGTCAAATTTTTTATATGCCACAATTTCGCAGTCAGTCAGACTGTTCATGTAGCTGTCGTCGTGTGAGATGCCAAGATCTGGTGATTCCGGGTAGAGTACTTGCATTAGTGGCATTAAGCTTCCCAGCCCAGCGTTCCGAGAAATCACTGCTGGCCACTTGTCTTTCAGTTGAGGGGGGTCTTTGGTACACTCATGAACTGAGTGAAAAGCACTCAGCTGTTCAAACAATAGGCCATCCTGCTTTTCGAGAACCAATAGGCTGTTTACGAGCGACGCACAGTGAGCTGCGACGTAAGCGATATCACTCTTCAGATCAGCAATGGATAGTAAATGTTTCAATGCTGTTATGGATGCTGCATCTTCATCTAATGCACCTATGACTTCCCCGATATCTTCCAGGTGGTCAGCATAATAATTGACGGCTGTTATCCAAGTTCCCCAAAGGGTGATAACAGGTCGTGCTGGCAGAGGTAAAGAAGGATTGAGTTCTTGAAACAGTCGCTGTCGTGAAGCAGCTTTCAAGAAGCCTATTTTTCCGTTGTTGATCAAGGAATCAACATTTGGAAAAGATGATCGGATCTTCTCTGCTAAGCGATGTACCCCGTGTGCTATACAAGTGACATATAAGGCTTTGGGTAGCAGTGCCGACATACCAGATGCTATTTTCTTCATATAAGCGGCGCTGTCAGTTGCAAGCAAGAGAGCTTTCCTAAAGTCCGCCCTATCTGGATACAACAAATTTAATGTTTGTAACAGAGTACGACCAACAACTGTGTGGTTTGTCGCCTCTAGAAAGTGTACATCGAGGAGATATAGACTTCGACTCGTTCAGCAGACCAGCCATGATGTTGGTAACTATACGGCCACACGCATCAGTTGTTTCGTCAATCTGAGTCCAAATAAATCCCCGTCGCACACTTCCTCTAATTTCATGCATTTTCTCGTTCGACAAACCAGGTACGTAGTTTTTTCTCAAATTGCTCTCATCTGGTAGCTTCCGTTGGAATTCCTTCTCAAAAAAATGCTGAAATGCAAAATGATTAACTTTTTAAAGAGGAATATCAGTAGCTAGTAGCATTTTAGTTAGTGACTGATTGAAATCCTTTGAATCCCTTTGTTAATGAAGTCCTGATTGTAGCAATGTTTTGGCTCCTCGCTCTTTCAATCTAAGTAATTCTTTATGCTTGATCGTTTTCAAGTGTTGCATTACTTGATTACTTGCGAGCGCGAAGCAATTTAAACAGTGGTGTTGCATATTTTGCCTAATAATCCATTATTTCGTGAAACGAGACATGGAAATTCCCCTGTGTATAAAAATTGTTTGGTGACCAAGCTTTTCGCCATGCTGATGCTTGATTCCAAGATGTGCGAATGTACCTTTCTATATTCGACAATAGCCAATTATTTCGCTAACTTGCTACAAGCGAGGTGCGTTACGAGGGGGTGGTAATTGGCTGTGTGATAGGCTTACTAGGGATGAGGAAGGGCAATAAACAATCGAACTTGTGAGTGATTAACAGCTCTTTCAAACATTCATTTGATACTTGCATCGAAATATCAGGCAAAACTAGCACTGATAGAGGTGCCCAGTACTACGGCGCAGGTGTTGTTTTATAATGAATTATAATTTCATCAAATTGCCTCGCAGTTCTATACGTCGGGCCGATAGGCTTAACACTACAGGCTATTACATAACTTATTCATCAACAAGGAGCGGATATCGAAAATATTCGAATATTCGATACCCGCTTCTTGCTAATTAAAAGAGTCGTGATGTACCAAAACTGTCGTATGTTAACGACAACCAGCTGGTGTCTCCAAAAACGTTGGATAAAAAAAAAGAAAAATTACATATCCGCTTTGATATGTTGTATCAAAAACAAAGGTACAGTAAACATACAAGCAAACAGCAGTTAACATGAAGTGTTTTAATCTTGAAGTCAACTTTACAACTGCCATTTAATTGGAGCATTTTTAAAACCAATTACAAAATCCCTGAAAAAAAAAGTTCAGTCAGAACAAATATATCTTACATCTAATACTGCCTTTTACATACCATATCAAATCAACAAACAGGTTGAAGAGTTATTGGCGACTGCCTTAACATAAGTAATAACCTTGAATTCCTTTTAACGTGGAATTGTGTACGAACCCCAGGAGTAGCTCTTAGCAATAAGGTGAAATTATTAGGAGCAGGCAAGTCAGGACCTCTAGAACTAGCTCTAAAACACATTCCTACGGTAATTTGTGAGGCAAATAACTGATTTATGTACAACGCAACTGTTACTAAGATGAGTACAAAACAATGAAAACTTCAAATACTATCTTAATTTAACAAACATGAAAATACAACCACTTGTTTTTTCTTGCATACTATCCGATGGTCAGTACTTCTACTAGGGAGACCTGCAATCTTCTACTTGGGAGCCCCGCTATACATCAACTTCTGAAAAACATTCAAATTTTCCTTTATCGAAGTCATGAATATATAAGAATACTACAGATATTAAAAAGCTTATTTCTGAAGTGTCCAAAAGATATGACCTTACACACTGGTATATACGTTATGTTTATAAGCAAAAAAAATCTCCAGAATATTCTTTAAAAATATATCTCGTGTAAAACTGCAAACAAAAACTGATTTCTGTTTAACTGTGTCTTTTACTCTATTCAATTAATCGATGCGGTTAATATTATAATCTTAGTTTATTTTATTTATTCTTTTCTTGTATATAACCTAACCAATATTTCAACTTCATACCATAAAGATTATGATTATCTTCAAAGATAAATGTTTCATTTTAACCTTTTGGAGTACTCGAAAACTGTACGTTATCGGTGGTTTGTGTTACCTATGATATCTCATAACTTTCTATTTAAATTAACAATGCAAAACAGTTTATTAATGATTTCATTTGATTGAAAGGTCGTAACCTTGAGGCTGTTTCTTGTTTACAATTGCATATTGCATCACTATTCCGGCGAATTCTTTTTTTAGGTAAACAAATTAGTCGGTGAACATGATAGCAAATTGTGATTGGCTAAGGAAGTATAACGTTGTTCTCCAACTTACCAACGTATTCTAGAATATCTGAGACAATTCTGCAGTGCTGGGTTATAAAATCAACGAACTGATCAGTGTTGTCACAATTCAATTGAACTGTAAATTCCATTGAAACACTTACTTACGTTATTGAAGCTGAACATTAAAATATATTACAAGAAGATTCACTGGATATTGCAAAGATCTTTAACATTATTCAACTGAGGACTGGTTATCGACAGAATTTGGACATTTTTCGTTAAACCATCGATTATTTGCTTCTGTGTCAACTCATTATATCGTTACTGGTGATTGTTATCCCGACGCCAAATGAACGGCCACTTTGTTATAATCGAATCACCATAGCAAGAACATCACAACACCGTCAACAACCATTAACATTTTAGCATAAGCGCCGAGGACATTTGGTAAGTAGAATATTTTACCTTTGGTCACTGACTTGTAACACAGTTGTACAATTATCAATATTATATATATTCATTTATTTTAATGAATCATTGTTAGTTGTAAGGAAAATCTCATTTGCTGTGTTTCTTCTGTTACTCTTTAAGTCGCTAACATCTGAGATTGTGAGTTGACTGCGAGTCTCACGTGGCACATCAATGTAACCGCATCTCAACAACAAAAACATCTTTTAAAAATCGGTAGTCAAAAATGAAAATATATTAATGGTCTATTAGTGGTCTTCCAGTCAATGAACACCTTCCGGGCTGAAACTTCAGTAAAACAACAGCAGATCTTCTAAATTTCTTCGTCAACTGTGAAAAAAACAACAAACTCGGATAAAAACAGTATAGACTATATAGAGTATAGATATTCAATGTGATTTCTTGAAACCAACGCAGCCTGGTCATATTTACAATAACATGGCGTATTTTAAAAGTCATTTTAATCACTTCATCTGGCGGACAAAGTGTCAATCTGGATTCCGTATTCAAAAAATGCTTTGACCACCAAGACACAGGTTCACATATATCATAATCAAATTACTTGTAATGTTTGTATTGATCAAATGGCTGGGATGGTAACGGGTTTTCCTGGTAAAATTCCTATTTAATTACCCCCATCTAGTAGTAGAACCCGTGTCTAAAACATAGAATGGAAGAGTGTGAAGAGGTACTATGCATCTTGGGGTGAAGATGATTAGACCAAAACTGGCTGAAAAATCGTCCCAAATATCTAGATAGAAGCCTAATTACCTTTTATATACCTCACGAGGGTCTTAAGCCTTCTGACGAATATTTGTAATTTGCAAAATAACTAAGTAGCAAAAACGTCCAGTTTTAGTAAATAAAAACAACAAAACATTTTCTGCTTGTAGTACTCGACATCTTACTTGTCTTTGCGAGTGAAAAGTGTGGAATAAATGACCATATAAATATATATATATATATATATATAAATGCAATGCTCACTGCGCATGCGTGGTCTGAGCACTCTGACAGGATCCCACAATAACTCTTTTAGGCTGTGTTTGCTCCGGCCAGAGAGTTATTTCTCAGAAGCTCTGTGCTGCACTGATGAGCCCACAAAGGGCGAAACGGTACTGTCTGCAGATTGAGTATATATATATATATATATATGACGCTCGGTGATTCACATTATATGCATAGTCCAGCTGGCAATAAATAGCTGCAATTGTATACGGAAAAATTCGTATTTATTAATCCCCATATGAAATGGATCATTAGTGGGAAAAAGTCGGCTAAACATGTTTAAATGATTGTGGCATAAAAAAAAGCAAATTCACGCATTATGTACATNGCAAAACAGTTTATTAATGATTTCATTTGATTGAAAGGTCGTAACCTTGAGGCTGTTTCTTGTTTACAATTGCATATTGCATCACTATTCCGGCGAATTCTTTTTTTAGGTAAACAAATTAGTCGGTGAACATGATAGCAAATTGTGATTGGCTAAGGAAGTATAACGTTGTTCTCCAACTTACCAACGTATTCTAGAATATCTGAGACAATTCTGCAGTGCTGGGTTATAAAATCAACGAACTGATCAGTGTTGTCACAATTCAATTGAACTGTAAATTCCATTGAAACACTTACTTACGTTATTGAAGCTGAACATTAAAATATATTACAAGAAGATTCACTGGATATTGCAAAGATCTTTAACATTATTCAACTGAGGACTGGTTATCGACAGAATTTGGACATTTTTCGTTAAACCATCGATTATTTGCTTCTGTGTCAACTCATTATATCGTTACTGGTGATTGTTATCCCGACGCCAAATGAACGGCCACTTTGTTATAATCGAATCACCATAGCAAGAACATCACAACACCGTCAACAACCATTAACATTTTAGCATAAGCGCCGAGGACATTTGGTAAGTAGAATATTTTACCTTTGGTCACTGACTTGTAACACAGTTGTACAATTATCAATATTATATATATTCATTTATTTTAATGAATCATTGTTAGTTGTAAGGAAAATCTCATTTGCTGTGTTTCTTCTGTTACTCTTTAAGTCGCTAACATCTGAGATTGTGAGTTGACTGCGAGTCTCACGTGGCACATCAATGTAACCGCATCTCAACAACAAAAACATCTTTTAAAAATCGGTAGTCAAAAATGAAAATATATTAATGGTCTATTAGTGGTCTTCCAGTCAATGAACACCTTCCGGGCTGAAACTTCAGTAAAACAACAGCAGATCTTCTAAATTTCTTCGTCAACTGTGAAAAAAACAACAAACTCGGATAAAAACAGTATAGACTATATAGAGTATAGATATTCAATGTGATTTCTTGAAACCAACGCAGCCTGGTCATATTTACAATAACATGGCGTATTTTAAAAGTCATTTTAATCACTTCATCTGGCGGACAAAGTGTCAATCTGGATTCCGTATTCAAAAAATGCTTTGACCACCAAGACACAGGTTCACATATATCATAATCAAATTACTTGTAATGTTTGTATTGATCAAATGGCTGGGATGGTAACGGGTTTTCCTGGTAAAATTCCTATTTAATTACCCCCATCTAGTAGTAGAACCCGTGTCTAAAACATAGAATGGAAGAGTGTGAAGAGGTACTATGCATCTTGGGGTGAAGATGATTAGACCAAAACTGGCTGAAAAATCGTCCCAAATATCTAGATAGAAGCCTAATTACCTTTTATATACCTCACGAGGGTCTTAAGCCTTCTGACGAATATTTGTAATTTGCAAAATAACTAAGTAGCAAAAACGTCCAGTTTTAGTAAATAAAAACAACAAAACATTTTCTGCTTGTAGTACTCGACATCTTACTTGTCTTTGCGAGTGAAAAGTGTGGAATAAATGACCATATAAATATATATATATATAAATGCAATGCTCACTGCGCATGCGTGGTCTGAGCACTCTGACAGGACCCCACAATAACTCTTTTAGGCTGTGTTTGCTCCGGCAATATGGCCAGAGAGTTATTTCTCAGAAGCTCTGTGCTGCACTGATGAGCCCACAAAGGGCGAAACGGTACTGTCTGCAGATTGAGTATATATATATATATATATATGACGCTCGGTGATTCACATTATATGCATAGTCCAGCTGGCAATAAATAGCTGCAATTGTATACGGAAAAATTCGTATTTATTAATCCCCATATGAAATGGATCATTAGTGGGAAAAAGTCGGCTAAACATGTTTAAATGATTGTGGCATAAAAAAAAGCAAATTCACGCATTATGTACATTAAAATATTAAACTGAGAAACCTCCAGTACACCACCTTTTCTTGTTGTGTGTTCAAGTACCGTAAAATATATTTTTCGTTCATTTCGGGGGTATTTTGTCTACAATTCTCGGCAACCTAATTTAAATCAAGGGCTTTGGTTATAGGCGTTGCAAAAACGGAATAACACCATTAAAGTACTTCTTTCACATTTAGTGAAAAATCATTGAACAGGGGTTCTCATAGTCAAAAACAGTTACTTTAGTCACAAAAACTTACGTTTCATCTGGATAGAGATGAAATAACGGCCAGTGCTGATATATAAAATAAATTCTACAAGAAATTCCCTTATATTTTCTGACGGCAATTAAATTTTCCAGGGGTCAGCAAAGGTTATTTCAGTATCTCCTCACATGTCGTAGATTAGAAAAGGAAATAAAATAAAGAGGAAATACTAAAGGTAAAAGGTAAAATTAAGAAAGAAAGATAAACACGAGAAATCAGACGTACTTTTTAAGTTTTAAGTACTATTTAAGTCTAACACACGCGCTTGCGCGTGTGGTTTAAAAAAATCACATGGCATGGAACCAAGGGCCAGAAAGCATCTGAAGAATGCACGGTGAAAACGCGAAATGCAGCAAACAGAAATGTCAATGTAACGTTAACTTACGCCTTTCTTTTAAGCCTTTCTTAAAATTTATAGTGACCTTGATCTTCATTGAAACAAGAACAATTCGAACAAGAAGTCCAATTACTCCTGAAACAAACAAAAAATAATAAAACGTAAACATGTCAGTGTCTTAGCTCAAGAATGGAGAAAACCTACAAAAATGTCTTGTTTGTTACTCGTGTTATATTTGTAGACTTGGTTCATTTCTTTCTAAAAAGAGTTCGCCCCTTTTTCTTGGGCTCAGATACTCTCCATAAGGTACTCCATCACAGATGGATGTCAAATATTGACTGCACCTTCTCCCTCATGTTAAAAGGTATTTTTAATTGAGCAACCCCAGTTCTACTTCCCATATTATTTAACTTCCATCACGCTAGAGAACATACTTATTTTCATTGCTCTCCGTTTGTTTTACCAGATACTCCTGTCATTTCAACGGCCCTTTTCCCTTTTTTGTAGCCCCTCATATACAGAGATGTATCAGTGCTATGCCATCTGCAACTATATGTTTTCCAAGTCGAAGGCGATTGGGTAACAATTCCCTTAAACAACTCAATGCAGCTTTATTCCAACAGTGTTATTCAAAACAATTCTCTTAAACATTCTACTACAGTTCCCAGTTCCTCGAAGTGGAGTAGTTGTATGTAAATAATGTGAATGGCATTGTTTGGGTGTGAACTGGCTTCCTGCTTCCACGTCGCGAAATTTTAAAAAGTTTAGGGCAAAAAATGAGGGTTTTGAGTCCGTTGTGGTTCGATCTATTTAAATCCTTGAAGCAGTAAGAAGCAAGTGAAAGTTGCGAGTCATATTTGTGCTGTGGCAGAAAGTGAATATATTCTTATGCTTTAATTTTTATCAATAAAGGATTCGCAAAGTTGAAGAAAGGTATTGAAAAATCCATATAACCATGCAACTATCCCTACTTATTGGTGTATAACTTAAGTGCCATAGAGACTTGCAAATGTAGAACAGCAACTGAGCTCGGCATCACTAACCAGAAAGTTAACACTTAACTGTGTCTACAGAAACTCCCAAAATATTAATTTTGGGTGTGTGTGGGGGGAGGGGGCGGAAGTGCATAAAATTAGCGTAATGGGAAAATTGGAATATAGTCGTCTGCAATTGTTATCAGATGTCAGTCCTTTGATCGAAAGATAACCCCCTTTACAAATGGTTCAAAAGCAATCACGAATTTATGATACGCCTTTTAAGAATCATGCTCGGGATAATATTCTTCAACTACTTGCTCTCAAAAATCTTTGCAAGACAATTGAGTAGCGGGGTAAGAAACAACAAACGTCATGTGCACACAACAACATGTAATATCTATTCACTGGGCCATGGAGTGCTGAAACGGCTTAAGTCTTGTTTGGAATCCATCTATTGAGGGTGATTAAAGTGTAAACGATTGCGTTTACTGTAAAGGGTGCGCTACTGTTGCTAATGAAACGGTGCCGTGGTATTATTGATGAGTTGCAATGACTGGCAATACGAAACAAAGAATCTCCATTTCTAGAAAAAAAGATGCATCGCATTGTTTCTCACACACTCCTATTGTCATGTGTAAAGGAAATTCCAAGCACGACGTCATCAAACTGTTACAATATTCACCCAAATATGAAAGTGTTCTAATGTGAAAACAAAATGTATTGGTGATCCCAAACCTTCATCATACATACTGGTGCAAAATCAAACCGCTGTGTCTAACGAGGTGGACTGTGAAGGAAAAAGACCATACATTCAGCAGCCGGTTATTATCAAGCCATTCAAGATAGGCTTCAGTGGTGTGAAGATGCAAAATGAACAAGAGATTCCGAGATATATGTTGTGGCTAGAGGGGAGAAAGGAGGATTTCCAATAATGGGGAAATTTTATTTCCGGTGCGTTTCTACTTGTTTATGCTGGTATTAACAATTCGATAACCTCAGTGGAACAATATGGGGTCCAGGTTTGTGTCTTCAACATTTAATATCATTGCAAACTATGCCATATCTATCATAGANAAAATCATTGAACAGGGGTTCTCATAGTCAAAAACAGTTACTTTAGTCACAAAAACTTACGTTTCATCTGGATAGAGATGAAATAACGGCCAGTGCTGATATATAAAATAAATTCTACAAGAAATTCCCTTATATTTTCTGACGGCAATTAAATTTTCCAGGGGTCAGCAAAGGTTATTTCAGTATCTCCTCACATGTCGTAGATTAGAAAAGGAAATAAAATAAAGAGGAAATACTAAAGGTAAAAGGTAAAATTAAGAAAGAAAGATAAACACGAGAAATCAGACGTACTTTTTAAGTTTTAAGTACTATTTAAGTCTAACACACGCGCTTGCGCGTGTGGTTTAAAAAAATCACATGGCATGGAACCAAGGGCCAGAAAGGATCTGAAGAATGCACGGTGAAAACGCGAAATGCAGCAAACAGAAATGTCAATGTAACGTTAACTTACGCCTTTCTTTTAAGCCTTTCTTAAAATTTATAGTGACCTTGATCTTCATTGAAACAAGAACAATTCGAACAAGAAGTCCAATTACTCCTGAAACAAACAAAAAATAATAAAACGTAAACATGTCAGTGTCTTAGCTCAAGAATGGAGAAAACCCTACAAAAATGTCTTGTTTGTTACTCGTGTTATATTTGTAGACTTGGTTCATTTCTTTCTAAAAAGAGTTCGCCCCTTTTTCTTGGGCTCAGATACTCTCCATAAGGTACTCCATCACAGATGGATGTCAAATATTGACTGCACCTTCTCCCTCATGTTAAAAGGTATTTTTAATTGAGCAACCCCAGTTCTACTTCCCATATTATTTAACTTCCATCACGCTAGAGAACATACTTATTTTCATTGCTCTCCGTTTGTTTTACCAGATACTCCTGTCATTTCAACGGCCCTTTTCCCTTTTTTGTAGCCCCTCATATACAGAGATGTATCAGTGCTATGCCATCTGCAACTATATGTTTTCCAAGTCGAAGGCGATTGGGTAACAATTCCCTTAAACAACTCAATGCAGCTTTATTCCAACAGTGTTATTCAAAACAATTCTCTTAAACATTCTACTACAGTTCCCAGTTCCTCGAAGTGGAGTAGTTGTATGTAAATAATGTGAATGGCACTACTTATTGGTGTATAACTTAAGTGCCATAGAGACTTGCAAATGTAGAACAGCAACTGAGCTCGGCATCACTAACCAGAAAGTTAACACTTAACTGTGTCTACAGAAACTCCCAAAATATTAATTTTGGGTGTGTGTGTGGGGGGGAGGGGGCGGAAGTGCATAAAATTAGCGTAATGGGAAAATTGGAATATAGTCGTCTGCAATTGTTATCAGATGTCAGTCCTTTGATCGAAAGATAACCCCCTTTACAAATGGTTCAAAAGCAATCACGAATTTATGATACGCCTTTTAAGAATCATGCTCGGGATAATATTCTTCAACTACTTGCTCTCAAAAATCTTTGCAAGACAATTGAGTAGCGGGGTAAGAAACAACAAACGTCATGTGCACACAACAACATGTAATATCTATTCACTGGGCCATGGAGTGCTGAAACGGCTTAAGTCTTGTTTGGAATCCATCTATTGAAGGTGATTAAAGTGTAAACGATTGCGTTTACTGTAAAGGGTGCGCTACTGTTGCTAATGAAACGGTGCCGTGGTATTATTGATGAGTTGCAATGACTGGCAATACGAAACAAAGAATCTCCATTTCTAGAAAAAAAGATGCATCGCATTGTTTCTCACACACTCCTATTGTCATGTGTAAAGGAAATTCCAAGCACGACGTCATCAAACTGTTACAATATTCACCCAAATATGAAAGTGTTCTAATGTGAAAACAAAATGTATTGGTGATCGCAAACCTTCATCATACATACTGGTGCAAAATCAAACCGCTGTGTCTAACGAGGTGGACTGTGAAGGAAAAAGACCATACATTCAGCAGCCGGTTATTATCAAGCCATTCAAGATAGGCTTCAGTGGTGTGAAGATGCAAAATGAACAAGAGATTCCGAGATATATGTTGTGGCTAGAAGGGAGAAAGGAGGATTTCCAATAATGGGGAAATTTTATTTCCGGTGCGTTTCTACTTGTTTATGCTGGTATTAACAATTCGATAACCTCAGTGGAACAATATGGGGTCCAGGTTTGTGTCTTCAACATTTAATATCATTGCAAACTATGCCATATCTATCATAGAAGAATGCTTGATTAAGTAAATGAATAAACAGGTATGAAAATTACAACACTGAAACATCACAAAGGAACAATAGCATTTCATAAAACGTCAAACAATGCCAAACAGTGACAAACAGTTACAAAAAGATAAGTATATGTACATGACTGCAAATATTCATATTGCTGTAACTAATGGTTGTCTCCTTTATCTGTTTCAAGGCAGTCATTTCCATAACAGCACCGAGATCATCTAGTTTCTGATTGGTGCATTCATCAAAGCCACTAACACTAGTATAATGACCCAAAAGTTTCAGTGCACGTTTTGACTGAGCAGCTGTTGAGACAGGCGTCCTAATTTCCTCTTTATCATCCTCTGAATTTTCTTTTTTAAAGTCTTTGGTACCTGCATCCAGTTTCAATCGTTCGCTGGCTTGGATCGATCCCACGATGTCATCTGTTACCTTATCATCCTGCATTTTCCAGTGTCATGAATTGTCAGGTAGCTCGACACGTTTTCTGAATCAGATTTTTCCCCTTCGTTTTTGTCGTCGTCGTCGTCTTCTTCTTCTTCTTTACGTAGCAGCGCCTCTGTGTCATGTCTTATGAAACCAGCCTTCTTAAAGCAACCAGTCATGGTTGTAAGCTTGACAAGTCCCCAGTTTTTTTCCACAAACGGGATAGCGTCAAACAGTAACTTTTTTGCTCACATCAAGTGCAGTGGTGGCAGGAAGAAGCAAGTCTTTCTCGTTGGTTGGAAGAGTAAGATTGATAAGCTCTGCTCTGAATTCCCTTTTTAAGTTCATGATGGCACCTTGTGTGAGCCTTGGGCTGGATGACATATGTTGTTTTAGGGATGAGGGGGCAGGAATTCCTGTGAAATGCTCTATAACTTCGCTGAATGGTAGGCAGAACAGTTGTCGACTAACAGCTCCTGGTCCCATTCTCTCAGCCATTTTTCAACCAGGGTACCAGGCATCTACGCGCGTTTCTCTGATTTGTAGGTGAGTGGGAGCTTGTCAATGTCAATCTGTTTGAAGTATCAGAGCTTTGTAGTCTTGCCAACGACGAACAACTTTCTCTTGCCTGTTCCCTTCATGCTGGCACAAAGAAGCACCGTAATGTGGCCCAATTCCTTCTTGGACCCAATAAGAGTTTGTAGAAAAGCAGAGATAAATGTCTGGCGTTTCTCGGTAGAACAGACCAGTTTCATCTGCCCTACAGACGTTCTCGTCGTCATACATTTTCTAGAAGTTCTGGAAGCCTGGACGAAATTCATTTGTCTGCAGCAACTCCATCAGCAGATGCTTTTCTTCTTGGGCTCTTTTAAATCTGATTGCATTTCTGGCATGCCATCGGCAGATTTGGCCAATGGAAAGGCTGAAATGCAATCAAATTCATCGGAACCCAATTTCTGCCAAACTTTGGTCTTGGGCTTAAGCATGGGGGAAGTTAGGGGCAATTAGGATTTTCTAACTGCTGAGAACTACTGTTGAAAGGCATCACAAACATTGGCATTTTTTTGAGCACGCTGACGTTTTCTTGTAACTCGATTTGTTGATGCTTTTTTTCTAATTGCATCCTGTATGGCGAGCATGCGCTCTATTGTTCTCACAGAAGTGCCACTCTTCTTTCTGATTTTTTTTCTGTCTTCGCCTGCTTTTATTTGATTGAGAATTTTGATTTTTTTTCTCACAGAGACAAATTTACTCGTTTGGTTGGCGTGGCCATTGTCTCTGCAAGCATGTGCTTTTTGTCTGGGGGCCATTGAAACGAGACAGGATTTGCTAAAGACCAAATTAATGAGTGAGTGCTCCTTATGCTTCAATCACTGCGAATAAAAGATCAAGTGGTAACACTCAACCAGAGAGTCAAAGAGTTTCAAGTGCTGTGAACTCAAAACAACTCGTATAAGGTTGCTACGTTGTCAAGTGTTGTTAAGGGCTAAGCTCCCGATATACAAGCGGAACAGGCCTCCGCGAACCCGACCTCTCAAAATTTAAGTCAAACAAAAAAGAAACAGATTTCGTTCCACAGGGTCACAGGGTATATAAGTTGAGCGACATACACGCAGTATCAACTGTAAAATTCTTAACAGAAAACACATATGTCATATTTTTACCATTCACATTAGGGACACTCCTCCTACCGAACTCTGTCATATACTAAAATCTAAAGAGAAATATAATTTATTACCTGCGGCAATGATGGCCTTCTCGCGGATAACAAGCTCGTCTCCTCTTGGTAACAATTTTTCCACATCCATATTTTCGGCAGCCTGGAAGGAAATAGTATCTTCATATCACAATAAGGGCTAGATAATGGTTTTCTATTTAGAACTACACCTAGCACATGTGTATAATTCAATTATCTGGCAGTTTATGCTGCTCTGCACTAAACAAACAGTTTTGCAATATATTGTAGTTAAAGGTAATCATTTACCTGTAATTGACAAGTGCCTACTAAAAACGTCACAATAAAATGAACTAGTTTCAAGACACACCTGCTGAAGAATTTTGAACTCTGCGAGTTGACTGAACAAAACAAAAATACCAGTTGAGTTTACAATTATCACTCTTGGAATTTGCCCGTAAAGTGTACATAGATTTAAAAGCAGAATAAGCTTGTTCAATCCTGATGTCAATTTCGCTATCATCATACAGTTATTTCTGAACATGCTATCTATATAATAGATCTCCAGGATGGTTTTATTTTTCTCATTGTTAACCATCAGTTTTGTTTAGTATCATTTATTGCTACCCCAATTGTTTTGCTGACATTTACTGAGGCCAATTTTTTGCTAGGAGAGAGAAAGAGAAAGAGAGAGAGAGAGAGAGAGAAAGAGAGAGAGAGAGAGAGAGAGAGAGAGAGAGAGAGAGAGAGAGAGAGAGAGAGAGAGAGAGAGAGAGAGAGAGAGGGGAGAGGGGGAGGGAGCGAGGGAGGGGGGGGGGAAGAG
>RDPX01000605.1:3664-26451 GCA_003991215.1 Morbakka virulenta | reverse complement strand
CATGAAGTCCGTACAATGGTTTGGTAGTATAGATTCGAAATCAAACAAGTTCAGTGTTGACAGTACTTCCTGCCAATGTTATGTCTCTTTAAAAATAAGTCAATAACAATGTCTTGTTGTTACCATGACACAACAGCTACGTCAATCCATACCCACCCCAACGTCAAAGCCTCAAGGTCAAGACCTTAAACGAAGAAACTGGGTCCTACTCAATCGGGCTTTGACCTTCACGCATTCTTTATGCACAAGATCCGTCTTAGCAATAACACATACTGTGTTTGTGGCGATGTACAAACTTCTCAACACTTTCTTGGGTGCCCCAAGATAGGGATCACAGGTGACATCACAAGAGTTGATGAAGAATTCAGTAACTGGCTTGACAATAATGTCCTTGACATAGTTTCTATGTCTTCATACGCATATATATCTACATATGATAACTCTAATATTCTTATATTATTGAGCACTGTCGATGGCTAATAATTACTTCGATGGTATATATATATATATATGTTGTTCCCATACAAAAAGTGTAGCAAACGAAACTTGTTAAGGAAGGTATAATCCTGCCGACTTTAAGCTTATTTTTAACATGTCGCATAAAATAATGTCTTTCCAAAACTTCGTTTGGAAGTTACATTGACAGTTTCTACATTGCAAACAGGTGGGACCGTACATTTCATTATTTTGCCAAAATGTAATTTTCAGTAATTTAAAGCCTGGAACTTTTTACTGCTGTGGTTTACGAGGCTTGGTTACTTATCTCGAGTATCAGGTCTTTGGGGCACTTTTCCATACACCCCTCTTAAATAAATGAGTTAAATGTCACCAGTATTGCTTTGCATATGTATTTCAGAAATATAAAGGTCTGTTGTAAAAAATGGATGGGATCAGGGTTAACTGGGCGTTTCAGAAAACGTATATTATTTGATATAGTATTTTTACATTTCATGCGGCGATATTCGGGTGAATGCGGAAATTGTTCGGCAAAGGACCAGATATACAAAAGCACTGCGTCCTTTTATCTGTGAGCTGGGTTTGATTAAAACTAGGGAAGGGTTCCCAGAAAATTCAGCCCTTTAAACGCTCAACAGAATGGATAACCTACACTGGTTACAGTGTTCATTTTTTGGCTATGATGGGCATTTCTGTGGTAGGATAGAAAATAGCAAATATCATGTGATCAAATATCATGTGACTCAACGTCATATTATTGCCTTTCCTCCAAAAACTGATATTGTTCCTGGTTATTTGCTACGAAAATGTACCACACTCAGTTGTCTTAGATACTAGGGAATTACTTGTTTTTACCTTAACTTTACACCAACTACTTTCTACATTATACTGGGAGTTCCAAGCAAAGGTATTATTATTTATAGATTATTATTAATAATCTTATTACCAAGTATTCATTTTATTCGATGTTTATTTCTCCTCAATATCTGTGACAGCTTCTCCTAAATTCAAAAAGCACCTTTTTCAGGCTCATCGGAGAATGCAATATTACAAATTTCTGCATCTCTCCATTTGTCCAGTATTTAGTTGTTATTTATTAATTTATTTATCTGCTCTTTAAGAATTGGATAGTTGTAATTTTAGTCCTCTTGTAATTTCCTTTCACATTTTTGTCATCCGTCAAAGTAATTTTTTTACATTTTTAAAATTTTATTTACCGAAAATTTATAATAATTTATAAGTTATTTATAGAGAATAAGCCATTTAACAATAACATAAATACACTATATGTAGTCAAAGATTTCTTTTCCAATGGTTTCATGCCATCAAACCGAACTATTTATCCTTTTCCCCATGACGCGACGCACATTTTTCGATACTAATTTCATTCAAATGTCTGAACTATATATACTCATTATCATATTAATACTCTTCATGAATTTCTAATTTCCAAGAAAAAATAGCAGTAAAAAGAGATTAGTTTTTTATGAAATTACAGAGATTAGAAAATTCATGGGGTGTCAAATTTGAATATAAATTATGTTAGTTTAAAATTTACATCTTTATTGAAATACTAGGAATTAATTAGGTTATAGTAGAAATTGACTAGTTGTATTGCTACCTTAGTATTTTTATTATGTTAGGAGGAAGATAGGTGTCTCCTGGCTAACTTGAAGCACTTCCTTTAGCGCTATATGGCACCTTTATTGCTTTATACGTTTCACATGGTCTTTTGTCGGCTACTTCAGTAAGAGTTAATGCAGGATATGAAACTGAATTTGGATCTTATTGTCAGTAATTAATAATTTTGGATCTTTCAGGGTCTTTTCGTTTAATTAAATCAAATTAATTAAAAACATTCTTTTTTCTAGACGTTTATGTTTTTTTGGGACCATTGTAAAAAAAGTTTAGCGCCACAAAGACAAATATTGCTTTTTAGGAGTTTTCAAAAATCTTATTTTTTGGGATTCACGAAAATTAATACCAGCGAAAATTTTTACCCTTAAGGTAGGTTCGTAACTATATTGAATACTGATGCAATCGTTGTTTTGATTTAATCTTTTTTCGAGTACTAAACAATACTGACTCTGTTTCGTCTGATTTTCGGTTGATGACAAGTACGCTTTTTGCAAAGAAATTAGACACGTTTTGTACATCTGCATGCAGATCTTGTTCTATTTAATCTCTGACTTTCTCAAAGGATAAGTGAAATTGGGTCGCGTTAGAATAATTATTGGAGTTGCCCTCAGGGGCTTTCAGAGGCAAATACAGTAACACCTATTGTCTCGGGTATTGCTAGCTAGTTCTGTTGCCCTTTGTAATAATAATAGTTGGCTGTACATGAGGTTCTGCATTAAGTTTCATTAAATCAGTTGGTCAAAAGTAACCGCAATTAGGAGTTTCAACAAAAAAGATGATCCGCTGTTATCAAGCAAAGAAAATGATTGGGTGGGAGTGGTGTTGAGCTTTACGGAAGCAAATAAATTTACCCCGATTTTTATTTTGAAAACACATCAATAAATTTATTCCATTTTCTGTCGTTGTGTCTTGGTATTTCTTATGAGGAAGGAAAAACGCAATATCGTCTTTATGAAATTATCAACCTTCAGTTCTCTCACATCTCACAGATTTCGGATCATTCTGTACAGTTACATTAGTTACAAAAGAACTAAGAAGATTCCTTTTTCATACCATATCACAGATTATTTATACCAATGATATAAGCTCCTATACTATATAAAATTTTCCCCATTGTAATTTGCGACTTACGAGCTTAGCGAAAGTCTACTTACACTAAAGCTTCGTTCACCTGTTACAGTGATAACATGAAAAACGTTCCGACATATTAACAAGTTTTTAAATTGTTGTACAAATTCATATACACTTCCTTTCCCGTTTTTGTAACTATTGCAACTCGTTCACATTCAGATATCTATGGAGTCGGGGATACTTCAAATATAAAAACACCCAATATCTATTAATACTCTGTATCTGTTTATCAAAGAAAATGTTAACTGCTGATGACCAAAATTTTTCAAAAAACCCCAAAAATCTGCATCCAAACTTTATGGAAAACATCTTCGTGGTAAAATAGAGAAATACAATGTAAGAGGGGTAAATACTTCACTCATGCCAAACTTTAGGGTGACGCCATATGGAATCAAACCGTTTATATTTCAAGACTACCAATTAAGCACAAATTACATGACAGTGTGAAACAATGCAAAAATCTCAAATATTCAACAAAGTGAACAAGAAATTGTAATGGATGAAACTGAAAGTGCCTTTAGATTAAATACAAGAGATGATGATTCGCTATTGAAGGTTTGTATTTTAAATCGCTTTAGTTTTTTAAATGACTATAAGTAGGTGAATAGCTAGCTTTCATTAGAAATCAATAGCTATCAACTTAATATCTATATCTCTATATCTTTACAACTGTATACTATAGATAAACTATTCAATATTATTGAATTATACTACATAACAATTGTAAAATTAATATTAGTGCATAATTCATAGAAAACGCTAATTATTTGCACTAAATGGAGCTATCTCTGTTTAAATCGTGACTGATCTTTTCAGTTTTACTGAATAACATAGTAAGTTGCCATTGAATTTACGGGGGGGGGGGGGGATCAGCTTCTCGTGTTTTTATTTTTGAAGTATCTCCGACTCCATCTCCGCTAAATCGCTCTCCTATTTCTACATTGCATTGAACATATATTTATCGGAATACACTGGCGCTTTCTGTGTTTTCCGATAAATTAAGTAGGGGTAGCGACCTCCCCTAATTGCTTTGTGGCCACCATTCAGTTTTTCATTATTTTTTGCCCTTAGTTATATTAAAGGCAGAAAATAACTCAACAATGTGTGGGCTCTTGAATTTTTTTCTGTAATTAAATAGTAAATTATATGTGTTGTCTAGGCGCCCTGTCGAAAATGTCATAAATCGTTAAGAAAAAAATCCGATTTGTAAGAACAAAAATCTAAAGAATAGGAAATATTTTAGAAAATATGGGCAAAACTATGGGATTTCTAAAGGCAATATCTCAACAAAGTCCAACTTTTTGATGATTGCTGTACGCAGTACCTTTTCCCGTTTGCATTAGGATCAGCATCAGATGCTTGGAATTTCCTCTGAAGTTAACTAAAGACTCAACGGCATAAAATTTCTTCATATCGACCAATGCATCCCATGTGACTCGATTCTCTCAACGTTTTCATCTTTAAAAAGCTGTAATCGTTGTAATCAATCATTTTGTCAATGTTGTTGTTTCCTGGGACAGTTAGATTGTGGTATTCTTCTGACTGCTTTCCTCCATCATATGATTTGAATGTTTTAAACTCTAAGATAAACTCTTATCTCTGGTCTTGAACCTTTTGTGTGTTTTTGCCTTTCCTTTCTTTTCACAGTTCCATCGAGCTGGTGGCTTGATGCCTTGTATGATTTTTCACTATTCATCCGGGCTTTCGTTTTTAAGGAACTAGTCCAAGTATGTATCTGCCTGGTGAAGATCATCTGCAGGAGGAGTCGATGTGTGCCAGTAAAATGGACCACTTCCTTGTTGAAAACCTTGTCCATCCACGGGATGTCCATCGCTCCATAATGAGGTACATGTCAGGTGTATGCACTCTTCTTAATGGTGGAGCTCTCGTGCTCAAAAACCAGTGTGAAATAGACGTTGCACTTCAGTAACCCCAACCAAATTTGTATCCTCAAATTATTTATTTCAACATTAATTCCATTTCTTCACCGGCTTATGCCATGGTGCAACTTCACATTTACATAAATGAAATAGATATTTTTAAATGTATATTTTCAACACTTATCTTAAACACTTTCAAAATATAGTACTGGGAAGGGGTACGGCGGATATTTATCAAAATCAAAAGGTTTACAGCGTAAGAACAGAGAACTCCTGTCCTAATAAATGGTCAATGAGTGATGCATGCATATGATAACTCCAAATTTTCCAAGTACGGATAAAAAACAAACAAACTAAAGATTTATTACAATTGCCATAGCCACAAATGCCCCAAAATGAACTTTGACAAAGATAAACATAGAAATCCTGAACAGGGGCAACGCCCCCATAAAATCTAAAGCAATTAATGGCACAATGAGAAATGAAAGACAGCTAGAAAATATCAACAACTGCTCTTATTTGTATTTCGCTATTCATCGCTTTCTAATTTTCCAAGTAAAATTGCCACTTTTGATGTTAACAGTAAGCAAATACCCAAAAAATGAAACCAAAAATTAAAGAATGGTAAACTACTTACCGCTAAACGACCCAATATCAACCAAATAAAGCTGAAGGGTACCCCAACTCCCATTATCACTTTATCTGCTGTATCTAGGCTTCCATCTGTTGCCATCAGTATCAATAGCGTTATCTAAAAACCAAACGTGATTATTACTAACAAAGGTCTACCCTTAACAGCCAGGCTATTAATTTATATACATCCACATCTATACAAATTCATTCAAAAACATCCAAAAGACCGACTCATACACAGTTATTTCATTGTTGAACGTTATTTCCAGTATTCAAAATGTGTGTCTTCAGATTATCTGTAACTGTTTGTACTGTGTATGTTCTACGAGGATCATGTGTGAACCTCTTCTGATTTACAACAATTTTGCTTAAACAACTGATCAAAAGGTTTGGAAAGTTCTCCGCCGGCATTCAACTTGCGGTCATGTCGTTACATCAAGCTATGAAATACGAACTGCTTTGATTGTGCGGTGAACGTCTTGCTAAAAAGGTAACTCGATGTTTATCTTGTTTCTGCAGTGAGAGCTACATAATCTGCATTGCCTAGCCGAGCCAAAGTGACTACTCTTCGATATGCACCGTGTCATTACTTATTTTAGGTTTATCTGGCAGGCCAAACACAGAAATGCCAAGTTTAAGTTCTTCTTTACCTTTAATGTAAATTCATTTTTTAATGTCAAAAAAGAGATTGAAAAATAGGTGATTCTGTAAGATCTTGAGCAATGTATAATTTTTAAATCTTCGTATCTACCTCTCTACGCAGTTAAAACAATTCTGTGTTAAAAGTCTCTTCTTCCAAACAAAATTCCCTTTATCAACAGGTTTTAACCACAAATGTAAAAGAAGCCAAGGAGCTCTTTGATTCGCTAATGTTGGAGGAAAGACAGTCCTTACATTGCAGTCTGTAAACTACATTGTTTCTCTAGTGGGACTGGGTCCTTTGGTTTTCGCAGAATCTTCCTTAAGGTGGATATAGTGAACAAGGAGCATTGAATATTGTGTTGTCGGAGAGTTCGTCTTAGGTGCTCAATGCTCTTCTTTACGTAAGGCACATTTACACGTTTCAGAGGTTCCTTATTTTCTTTATGGTTAGGTCAAGTGGTTCTCTCCAAGGCTCTCTGGACATCCTTGGCATGATATCCATTGGATAAGAGAACCTTCTGAAGCTGTCTTTCTTCTTTTCTAAGGTCAGCTGGGCTGGAAATAATGCTTCTTGCTCTTCCAAACAGAGTGGTGATTACGAGCTGAGACTGGGTGGTGTAACACATTATTGATCTACAGGTCAATGTTAGTTGGTTTCCTGTAGATGGTAACAGAAATCCTACAATCTGCTTGCCTTTCACCAGAACATCCAGAAATGTTTGAGTGAAGGCTGTTGACGTGCTCAAAGAAACTTTGTAGTTTATCTTTTTGATGATTGCAAAGACATCGTCGACGTATGTTTCCCCGGCAGTTGGGCCTTGATCCCCTGTTTATGCTGTGGCTTCAAATGCTTGCATGAATATTTCAGAAATCACCGAGGATGCTGGAGCTCCCATGGGTACACCATTAATTTGAGTGCAGATGTCATTGTTGAAGAGGAAGCATGTGTTGGTGAGGAGTGCTCGCAGGAGGTAAAGGATATCTAGGTTTCAGTGTGG
Source organism: Morbakka virulenta (assembly GCA_003991215.1). NCBI lineage: Eukaryota > Metazoa > Cnidaria > Cubozoa > Carybdeida > Carukiidae > Morbakka > Morbakka virulenta. Next base: position 19,073 of record RDPX01000605.1, on the reverse strand, counting down.
TTCTTGATGGCAATGAATCGTGTTAAAGAAGGACCTCTACACAATTCGTAAGGTCTCGTCAATGGGATACTTGTGTATAATGATGTGACATCAAAGGAGACCACCATTCCATCTGCCTGGATTCTTAGCTGTGCAATGAAAGCAGCAAAAGCAATGGCAAATCCTAGCGTTCCTTGGGTCTAAGGGAATAAGAGCACAAGGTGTTCAAAAAGGTGACATGAAGAAGCATGAAATAGCCGAACACTGCTGGACGCAAGACCACACCTTTGACTATGAAAATAAAAGGATTATAGACAAGGAAATCAACACAACAACAACAAAATAAAAGAAACAATCAATTCCCTGCATAATAGCAGTCACATCAACAGTATATCCTACACTGTTCCAGAAATATGGTTTCCAGCACTAAAGAAAGAAACACAACGTGCACAACATAGGTATGGCGACACGTCCTGAGACAACTCGAGCTGTGTCTGCACGTAGGTCTGCACTACCAAGCTATAAAAGAGCCGTATCTAATCATTTCAGTAGCCTGACGATGGAAGAAGAATCTCAAAACGTAGCTCAGTAAAAGCTTACGACTCATGACATAATATAGCTCTTACATCGATGGCTTCCTCTGAGTCCATAAAGCTCTGAATTTTCAAGATTTTAACTAGTCTCTTTCGCAAAACTGTATTAAATTCACTGCCAAGTTGTTCCGTCTTCTTCATGTTTACCATAAGGCCTTCGGATTCCAGACCTGCTTTCCAGACAGAAATTTCAGAAGCCCTTTGTTTGATTCATTTAGGCTGCAAAGGCCGTTGGGTTACAGCAGCTTCAAAGATAAGCCAAGACGAAATTCAACAGGCAAACCCTCCGAAACGATAAAAGAAGCAGAGGACTCAATAATGATAATTGGTGAAGATCAATCTTGATATCAAATACCCCCCCCCCCCAAAAAAAACCACCAAAACAAGTTACTCACAGGCACAATAGATCTGAAACTCACAATAATAGAAAATTGCAATGAGAACTGGCAACATCGGAAGCTAACTATTGGCATTAATTCTTTAAATTATGTTTATAAGTTGATGCTAAAATATTTTTTATTGTCATCTACTTAAGATCGGTTTCAAGTTGATAAGCTGAGACAGAATATCATACCCTAACCAAGAGCTATTTACTCTCTTCCATTCACAGAATTATGGGCATCTTTGTTTTTTAACAATGCTATTATTTGCAGGAGCCGTGGGTTAATGTTTAGTGCAACTGTACCATAACCAAGAGTCTCGGGCTCGTTTCCCGGAGCGGACGACTTTGGAACTTCACAAAAGAAAACGCCATTGGTTGGCGTCTGGAAGGGCATTCGGCCAATAAATTCCTCACTGCCAAATTCAAGTCCCTGTGAAGGGTATCGTCTGATCCCCAGTTACTGGAGAAAAATGACCTTAAAACAAAACAAAAAACCCCCAACAAATAACAACAACAAAAATTATCTAAGTGGCTTCTATAATTATGTTTCTCGGTATTCTCATAAGAATTTTTAATATTAAAAAACACACAAAAAAGTACTAGCAAGAGAAATGATCTAATATAAGCAGGTATGCTATACTTACCACCACTTGGAAGTCAAATATGATAAACGCACAAAAGATGAAATAGTACCTACAAATGCCTACAAAAACCCATGGGCAAGAAAAACCAAAACATGGTTTTTAAAACCAGTGTAACGATACAATACTTAAATATTCTAAGTATTATGTCAAGAAACTAAAGGCAATCTGAATTACTTCAAAAACTGCTATAATAAGGTTTAAAAAAACCCAGTTTATATCCAAAAGCAAACATGACTTTGTTCACAAGGCAAAACCTATTAGTTATCAGTTTTTGTCTTCATTACAAAACACAATATTGTCTGCTTTAGCTATCAGGTAATCCGAAACCTCCGTGCTCGGCCAACAGTGGGTAGCATGGCAAAATTCAATAATGTTATGAAACGTTGGCGAACTGCGAACCATCCTCTTCTTCAAATACGGAAATGGGGTATTCATAAAGGACGTACTTAAATTTTAATCTGGCTAAATTCAAACCTACCCAGGCCTCTATGTGTCCAGTAAAACAGTACAAAATGTCAAGAATACCAGTGAATTCTGGTTTTCAACTGATCATCTCCCCACTCTTTTTCAAATACAGTATAAATATTGGCAAACTTAAATTCTGTTACATAGCTACGGATGTCGAGTTACCCACAACAAGCCATATTTTGCAACGCTATGTAACAACATGAAGCTCCAGGGCTCGATAAAATAGGTGTTGAATTGCTAAAAACAGACGGGGGGGGGGCGTCATACGTCAACTTCTTGATCTTTTTAAGCAAAACTGGCCAGAGGAAATGGAACCAGATGGGTAGTGATGGTTATCCTGTCAAAGAAAGGGCAACTTTCAGATTGCAATAACTACATGGCTATTACTCTTCTATGCATACCAGAAAATGTCTTCAGCAGAATACAACTAAAACGACTGCTTGATGCTGTGGACCGTAATCTCCGAGATGAGCAAACAGGGTTCACGGAGGGTAGAATACGCAGTAAACAAATATTTGTGCCGAGAAACGTGGTTGAACAAAGCTTAGAATTCAACCCATCCCTAGTGTTGAACCTCATTGGGTTTAGGGAAGCCTCTAACAGTGTACACAATCACTTTGGATCAAGATTCAGAATGTCAATGTACAATAACCCGACCTCTGAAGTCAGGGAAGCTTGAAGAACTACTGAAGAGTTCAAGCTACTGTCTGGGGTTGCTCTTCATTCTGTACATAGATTCCGATATGAGTATGGCAATAACTGGAGATAAGGGTAGGGTATGTGAACTGGTAAACAGTGTAAGGTTTGTACTTTTCAATAGTGATGACAAGTGCGACATCCACGTCCTGGCTTATCACGTTGATCTTTTCTAGACTGATGGCCAGTCTAAAATCTTTGTAGGCTTTGGAGAGTGTCCTTGAGGCATTGAAGTTGTTGCTTAGTGTGTGATGTGACAGCAGCGTCGTCAACGAAGAGCAGGTCTTTGATGATCGTCTCGCGGATTTTTTTCTGTACTTTCACTCTGGTGATGTTGAATAGTCGTCCATCTGATCTGGTGTGCAGGTACACCCCTTCGATTGAGGTCCCAAAAGTGTGTTTTAGGAGCAGATAAAAGGAGATCCTAAAAAGGGTGGGAGTATGGACACAACCTTCTTTGACGCTCCGTTTGATCCTGAAGGGTCAGACATGCTGCCCTTATACTGAAAGTTTGACTTCATCTCACCGTGGAGAGATCTGATCAGGTCGTGCTGCTTTCAGGGCATCCTATTTACAGGAGGATGTTGAACAGCCCTTTCTCGCTGACGAGGTTGAATGCCTTGATAAGGTTAATGAAGGCGATGTAGAGAGACCTTTGCTGTTCTCTGGCTTTCTCCTGGAGTTGGCGGAGGAGGAAAATCGTGTCCATTGTGGATCGTTCAGCGCGGAAGGTGCACTGGAGCATGGGGTAGACGTGCTCAGCGAGCTAATGGAGATACGTGAGCATGACACAGCCACAGACATTGCCAACGATGCTCAGGAGGGGGATGCCTTTGTAGCTATTGCAATCGCTTTTACCTCCCCATTTTGCAGAGTGTGGTTTTACTGCGCTTGATGAGGTCTGGGAGTATGTCATCATTGCAAGTTACTTTAGCGCAGGCCCAGCTATCTACCGCCTTGCAAAGTACCTCCAGGGTTCTTTCTGCATCCAGCATTTCCATGATGGGCAGAGGCTTTCATGACCTCGAGGACTAAGGTGACAAAAACGTTCTCTCTGGAGTACAGTTCTGAGTAGTGTTAAACCCATCTGTCCATCTGCTTGCCGTTGTCGGTTATTATATACCCACTGGTGGAGTTGAGGGAAGCTGTCTTGATGCCCTTGTACATTCCGGTCAAAGTAGGCACTGGATTTGAGTGACTGGGCCATTGAATGTTTGGCGACGGAAAGTTAGCAGGCGTTCACACTCCTTGTCACCTGGTTCAACCATTTTCAGCAAGGAGTTCCTGACTGCAAATCCAACTTCATATTCTCTGCGTTCTTCAGCACTCTTTTCATGCCCAAAAAAGGTGTAGCCTTTCTTTGAGCGTGCCTGAACCAGCTGGAGGCGTTTCTTGCAGGGTGGCTATGTCGACCCAAAGTCTCTGGAGCCCATCATTAATGACTGCTGTCTTTCTTGCTTCGCGGATCTCTTGTAAATCTTCAAAAAGTCCAGTTTTCATTGTTTGGACGTTCTGGCATCCTAGTTTGAATGCTGGCTTCTGTGTTTCAAGCTTGATTTTGTTTCCTTTTTGCCTGGTGCAGGTCTTGCAGTCTGCTTGTCAGTGTTTACCTAACCCCCAAGCACCCATTAGGGAAGGCAGATTTTAGCAGGGCAACTGGCGCTACACCCTATATTAATCCAGAGCAGTAGTTTACAACTGGTAGTTTCCTATGTCCCCTATTGTTTCGATGCTGTGAGGCGAAGCCAGAGTGTCCTCTTTGCAAGTCAAGGCAAAATGATATGGAGGTCGGCCAAACCAGAAGATCCTCCCTCTCCACACTGCTGATGGACTCAAAGGAGTGGCAAGGACCGATATAGTTTGGCACCGGCAGGGTCGCAGGAGTTGCCAGAACATCACTGGAAACAGTAGCGGACCGCCTTACAGACTCCAGCTCACGACTTTTCCTCGGAGTTGACTCCCGAAGACTTTCCCGTGATCAAATATGCTGCAATGTGGCGGAGGTTTGAAGTCAGAGTTGTTCCTCTCCTACATGGGCTGCTATCCAAGGTTACGAGCCCCACTTTCCCGAAGCAATTGGTTATAGAGCGACAACAGTGACCCATTTTCGCCCATTCTTCAATCAGCAGAAACAGTTCCGCCGGGCTTAGAGGCTAAGCCACACACGAAGGGTAGGAGATGGAATTAAGTTGTCAGACGCATCTGAGAAGCATGCCAATGAGAGCATTTTATGGATAGTAGGAGATCATGCCTACTATCACCCTCGGCTTGACAACCTTAAGAAAAACAAGTTAACTGACCTAGGTTTCGAAGATGGCATTCTCTTAATAGAGTGAAACATGTTATGAAAAGCCGAGCAGATTATAAGATGAGAGTGCGAAAGTGGGACTGATGATCAATGACGGAAAAAGCAAAGTAATGCACGTCATAGATAACACAGAACAAACGATAACAGTTTGTGGCAAAGGATTAGAGTCGGTTGATAAGTTTCCAGACCTCGGAAGCGTCGTAGCAAAATGTGGAGAAGTTGACCGACACCACAAACCACCCGGGTAGAGCCAGTGCTACCTTCAGATCAATGACCAACATTTGGAAATCTAAGCTGATGAGCATTAACCTAAAGATCAACTTGTTCATGGCGCTAGTCGTCTCAACAGCGCTGTATGCCAGAGGAACATGGGAAAGCAAAAGACGAATTGGGAATAAGCCGAATAGCTTCCAGAAAACATACAAGGATAGCATTACCAATGACAAAGGTTTCAGGCGAACAGGGCAAAAGCCACTACACGTGATTTTGGACGAAAAGCGGAGTAAGGTTTCAAGTCATGCTTTCGGGCTGCCTAAAGAACGCTTCGTCCATCATATATGGGAGTAAGAAGGTGGCAAACTATGTTTAAGGGGGGTCAAAAAGCGCGTAGATTAAGACCACAAGATCTACACAACTTGCCCAGAAATCGCAGGCGTTGGCCTATTCTGCTGCCTGGTGTCCTACCCAGGGCATGAGGAACTTAGGTCTAAGGTAAAGATGCAACACCATCCAGATTATCAATACGTCTACAAGTATTATGATTTCATTAAGTAGCTCCTTAACTGCTCCAATATAGCTCCCCAACAACCTAATTTATTACCCTTCAGCCCAATTTTGAACATATCACACGCGCTACAGTATTCGATTCTTAGAATTCTTTATTCCATGCTTTACGGCCTGCCATTTAATTTCTGTAAGGAACCAACTGCATGATCAAGACATGCCAGGAAGTGTCTCAATCGTCGGTTTGTTCTAATTACATGCCCCAACTACCAAGAATATATCTTGTGACTTCCTACTCTTCCTAGGCGTCAGGCATTATTGGTATCTGGTATACAGAATTGATGCATGTGAGATGTAAAGAATAATAAGCTTAAACGTATAAGACATCACTAAATTGCAAGCTTCATTTACCTAGAATATGTCCTATGACTTTCTACTCTTTCTAGACGTTCATCGTTATTGGCAATTGGTACCTAGTCTGCAAAACTAATGCATATCAGATGTAAAGAACAAAAATTAAGGAAATGACATTTAGTAGCTCTTAAACCATGTAATTCAAAATAATATTAAGATGAACTTCCTCTTTACTGGCAAGATATTATCAATGAATCCATTGGTACAGCTTCATATGAAAAACAAACAACAGAAAAGAAAAAGCTTAAAACCCTACCTTGCAATTGAACATTTCCTCCAGCAATCTTCATCATGATTCCAGTTGGTCCTTCGAAATATCTTCTCACAGTCCATATCCCCAAACCAATATCAATTGGCCCAAGAATACAAATTACTATCAGTCTCGCCTGTAAAATGCACGATAGTAATTAAGTACAGAGCATAAAAACACTTTTCTTAAAACTCAAATACGCAAACATGGACTATGTTGAAGAAAAATAAACTATAAAATACGTCTAACAAGAAAACATGGATTACGTGGAACGAAAACAAACTAAATAATAATTCTAATAAACAAACATGGATTACGTGGAAGAAAAGCAAACCATAAAATACGTCTGACGTGCAACCATGGATTACGTGGAAGAAAATCGAACTATGAAATAATTCTAATAAAGAAACATGGATTACGTGGAAGAAAAACAAACTATATAATAATTCTAATAAAGAAACATGGATTACGCGGAAGAAAAACAAATTATATAATAATTCTAATACGGAAACATGGATTACGTGGAAGAAAAACAAACTGTATAATACGTTTAACACGCAAACATGAATTACGCGGAAGAAAACAAACTATATAATAATTCTATTAAACAAACATGGATTACGTAGAAGAAAAACAAACTGTATAATACGTTTAACACGCAAACATGAATTACGCGGAAGAAAACAAACTATATAATAATTCTATTAAACAAACATGGATTATGTAGAAGAAAAACAAACTGTATAATACGTTTAATACGCAAACATGAATTACGCGGAAGAAAACAAACTATATAATAATTCTATTAAACCAACATGGATTACGTAGAAGAAAAACAAACTGTATAATACGTTTAATACGCAAACATGAATTACGCGGAAGAAAACAAACTATATAATAATTCTATTAAACCAACATGGATTATGTAGAAGAAAAACAAACTGTATAATACGTTTAATACGCAAACATGAATTACGCGGAAGAAAACAAACTATATAATAATTCTATTAAACCAACATGGATTACGTAGAAGAAAAACAAACTGTATAATACGTTTAATACGCAAACATGAATTACGCGGAAGAAAACAAACTATATAATAATTCTATTAAACAAACATGGATTACGTAGAAGAAAAACAAACTATATAATACGTTTAACACGCAAACATGAATTATGTTGAAGAAAAACAAACAATACAATAGCCGGTCCCTAAAATACATATGCAGACTGTTGAGAATATTACGGAGCCAAAAGTTAAGCCGACAACTACAATACAGACTTCAACGACAGTCTGATGGTTGATAGAATACACGAGCCACATGGTGTAACAGTAATTAGGGTACTACTGTTATGCCTGTCGAGCACAATTCACAAGTAAGAAAATCAACTAATAGTGGCTAAATTAAACTATGTGTAGGTAAAGCGGTAAAGGGAACCTTCGTATCCCTTGGAATCTAGCACTTGATGGGAACATTAATTTAACCAATACCATCTTTGGCTCTGAGTGTTACACTCTCTATATATACTATCTATTTATCAATATATATAAATTTTGCATTATTATTGTACAGTAATCCCCAAATATTGTGAATGATTAACAGAAAAACAAAACAAACAATAAAAAATAGTTGTGGTGTTGCAGTATTTTCAACGTCAAAAAAATGCATATACCCACCAATTTTAATACAGTTCTCCTTTCATTCACAGCATATTGTACAATACAGTACAACATAACCACCAACACAGCAAACAGTGATACAACAACTTCGAACGGTCTTTCCATAAATATACCACTCAGAACGTAATAAGCAATAAAGCCTACAAATACAATTTAATAGCATTAAACAAGTAATTGTGAAGTGGAAGGGAGATTAGATGATATACAACCAACGTGTCGGTTGTGTCAAGAAAAAATATATGAATACAAAATGTGGTGTTTGTTGATACAAAGTTAAAAACCAAACAAGAAAGCATTTAAAGTAGAAGTGCACTCGTTAGTCGGGATATTCGAGTACTCGTGAGAAATTGGAAATAATCTGACAAGCATGGGACACTTGTGTTCATCGTATTATGCAATTTTCAAATCTTCCGCCAAACTCTTATCTTTTTCTTGTTCTGTTTTGGCCCAATTGGCAAATGACAAAAGCAAACTTAAAAATCAATTGCAAGATTGAATTTAGGACGCTCTTTTTATGTTAGGTTAAAATGAATGGGATACGTAAAGGTAGGGCTATCTCCAAGTGAAGCTGTATAATAAAAATGATAGCAATTACTGCTGTTAAAACAAGATCTGTTAAGCTAAATAGGAACACAAGTTCATAAAAAAAATTCTAAGCAAAGCACTTGAAATTTGAGAACTCATATTTACATAGGAACTCAAGCGGAATGGCATTAATAAATACTAATGCTAGAGATAACGACAGGATAATAATCCCTTCATTTTTTCAACTATTATGTATATAATAAACCTCTCAGTGACCGAAAGTTTACACTGGCTGGCCTGGTTACAAAAAGAATGATGATGATAATAATAATAACAATAATAACAATATCTTAATAAATAATATAATATGTCCTGGGTAGACATTAAAATGCATCCAGTTGTGGAGTTTCGACGTGGGCGAAAGAATTTACCCTTTGACACAACTACCTCCAGGCCATCTCTGAGCAAGGTATAGTAAATGTTAGCTCGGACAGGTGGGACTCTTGAGCCTTGGTTAGTAGCCCTTCTAGAAATGGTGTCTAGATTAAAAACCAGTGGTTGTGTCATCTTATCATCACTACCCCCATCATGACTGAAATAAAAATCTCAAGAACTAATACTTAAGAGAACGGCGTGAATGAGGCTGGTGAAGGTCTCTCGTCCGCCAGGTGTCTTACTGCACACCAGGGTGGGGCCAATCGTTATTAAGAGACTGCTGAAATGAAGAACGTTAAATGAATACATGAGCTCAACAATGTTTTAACTGAATGCTACCTGCAAAGTAGGTAAGAAACAAGACGAAATAGAAAAAGAATGGTTCTTATCTGGAATGAGATGGATTTGTTCCATGTTTTTGAGGCACAATTAACCAGACAGGCAAGATGTATAAGCGAAAGAAGCTCCCTATTGAAAAATCGAAGAGATTAAGAGAAGGCTTGTAAATAACGGCCAGGCGAAGAATGGAATTGTAGAGGATAGGGGATGTCATGTGGAAACAGAGATTGAAGTGCAAAACAATGAAAATTTTGTTGAAGATACAATTGAAGCTAATAGTACATTACAAAGATGGTATGTTGAAGTTATAGGTGAAGTTGTAGGTGAAGTTGTAGTGAAGTTATAGGTGAAGTTACGGAAAGTCAACAACTGACTGTAGACATGCTGACGAAAAACCCTGAAAACCAAGAGGAACTTCAAGAAGTGAAGCTGAGAACTACTGACAGAAAGAAAACAAGAGAGAAAACTATGTTCGTTAATGAAATCAGAGACACAACACAAGGAGAAAACATTCATGCCACAACCTATTGGTAGTAGCGGGATGAAATGTAGTAGCTAACTTGTTTGGAATAAGAAAAGAAAATAGACTAACCAACAACCATGGTGGAAAAGAATATTTAAGGCCAATATTTAAAATTTGAGGAAGGACTTCAGCAAATTTGAGGAATCGAAGAACAACAATTTACGGAATTGTTAAAAAGACAATACCATGTAAAGAATTAAAGAATTAATACTGTGGCGGCGGACTTGAAACAACAAATAAAAGCAAAGACAACTAAACTAAGGAAATATGAAGAGAGAAAAAAACCAATTCGTACCAAACAGGTTATTCCAAACTAATCAGACAAGATCATTTGGGAAACTGGAAAGAGTTGAAAAAAGAAGTGATGTAAGACCTGATGCAGAGGAAAGCATTACAATTGGGAGTAGCATTCGAAATAACTCTGTTCAACACAATGATAAAGGAGAGTATTTAGAAAAGATCAAGAACCAAATCACGGGAGTACAGATGCAAGAAAACATCAAAATGACAAAAAACCGGTGAAAAACCAGTTGGGAAAGACACAAAAATGGAAATCCAGTGGTCCACATAATGTAAATGGATACTGGTTAACAAGTGTCAGCAACTTGGATGAAAAGTAGTCATGCGGTGAAGTTTTAAGTAATGAAGAAATATTAGAATGGATGACAATGGGACGCACATGCAAATTTTAAAAGATGTGAGTGAGGGTAACGAAGTCTCAAATTTAGGCCTATCACGTGCCTTCCCTTGATATGGAAGCTCCTAACACGGATATTGGGTGATACGGATATGCCACAGGAATAATTAAATGAAGAAAACGAGAGTTTAAGGAAACTGATCTAACATTGTAATGATGCTCAATATCTATTGTAGTATGCATCCACATGGAGACGCAGATACATTTAAATGGAAAAGAAAAGAAGGTGGCAGGGGATTGTTAAGTGTACAAGGCGTAGTCAAAATAGAGGAAAATAGTAGAGGCTTCTAAAAACAGATAGGGAAGAAAAATCAATTGCAGAGTTTGTCAGAGAAGGCTTACTTGTTGACAATGAAGACCCATGGAAACTTAAAGATGAGGTTGTTAAAAAATATAAGGCAGACTTTGAAGAAAAGACCCTTCATTTAACGTTTATCAAGGAAACAAAGCGTGAAGACAAGAATAGGTAGTTATGGTTGGGGAAAAATAAATTAAGAAAGAAACTGAAATTGTTGGTAGCAGCGCAAGATCAGGCACTACGAACCAGGTGAATAATGAAAAACATAGACAGGAAAGGTGTCCAAAACAAATGCAGAATACGTGGTGAGCGAGATGAATCAATTGCGAATATAGTGTCCAAATGTAAAAAGTTGGCCCAGAGAGAATATAAGGAATGTCAACGTGATAAGGTGGCTGCCATGCTGTACTGGAGCTTATGGAAACAATATGGACTCCCTTGCTCAGAAAAAGGTAAGAACATGTTATTATTAACGCGATGTGAGCCCTAGAGAACGATAAAGAAAAGGTACTGTGGGATTTCGGACTCAGACAGATGAGAAGCGTGAATACAACCGACCAGACATTGCCATTGTTAGAAAAAAGGAAGATCCTGTACTCTAACAAACGCAGCGTTTCATTTTGAGCCCAGAAATAACGCTAAATGAGAAACAGAAAATAGAAGTACAGACTTCAATTATTAAATCGTAAAGTGCTGGAGCAATGAAGTGAAGGCAGTCCTTATCATCCCGGTCATTATCTGTGCTCTTGGTATGGGGACAAAAATTCTTAAAAATTACACTGGACAACACAATTCTTGGGGTCGGTAAAGTAAAGGCTGTTTTTAAGTAATTTGAGAGTGCTGATTACGAAAATAATATTCATTTTCTGTGCTTAGCTCTAGTTTTTCTGATCTGCGTTGTGCCTCAAATGGGAAAATTTCTGTAAACGGCCTTTTTCTGCAAGCAAGTTCAACTTTTCAGGAGATTTGATATCGGTGTGGTTTCACATGCACCAAAGTGATTTACAATTTAGCAGGTCATAGCCAGGTCACAGATGCCTTTGCTCTATGACATTTTTAGTAGTGTTAATTTGTAAGTCATGTGTTTGTTTGACAAAGGCACTAATTGTTAACTAATTGTTAACTCAACTTTCTTGTGATGTCTGCATTTTGTCAGGTGGTCATGAACAATGTTCAATTATAATTCAATTATAAATAAATTACTTGCAGGAATCAATTTTATCTTTCAACATTTTTTTATGACTGGGAGTTGATTTGGATCAAATGAATTCATTCATGGTGCCTGTGTTTTGATTGTGGATTCAAAGGGTGATTCAGATTATTCGTGTTGTTTTAAAGTTGTACAGATAAATAATGACATCAAGATCCTGCAAAAATCATCCTGATCGCTTTCGTTACATTTGTTATGAACACAAAACTATAGACAACAGAAAGTCTATAAGAGACTTTGTACTAAATGTGGAGGAGAGAGTGTAAAGATGCTAAGGTCGTCAACCCTCAGCATTGAGGACGACACACAACGACGACGACGACTAAATGCATGTTACGCCTTTTTGGAGAATATAGCTGGCAGACCAAGACAAACCATGGCCTCCTCATGTTGTTTGCAAGACATGTGACGACACAATGGACAAGTGGAGAGAGTGGTTTGGGATACCAGTGGTTTGGAGGGAGCCTGCAAATCATGTTGACGGCTGTTACTTCTATTCTATAAAAGTGACAGGGGTAAATAAAAAGAAGCGCAAATTCTTGAGTTACAGAAGTTTTCCGTCAGCAATTCGAGCAGTAACTCATAGTGGTGATATTCCTATTCCCGAGTTTAATAAGTTGCCTGATTTCTCAATTGATGAACATTCAGACGAGGGGCAACAGGTTTACATAAAACTTACTGATGTTGATAATGATGACGAAGAATTTGGATGCTCTTCCACGCTAGTACTATTTGACCATTGGCTTGATAAGGGACCTTAGTTGATCCCAGGAATCTTCCGAAGTACTGGCATCACGACTGAAAGGTCGAAATCTTTTGCAGCATGGTTCTGAAATCACTTTTCATAGAGCACGTGATAGAGTTTATGACGGGTTTTTTTGTGATAAACTTCACTTTGTTTTCTGTAACGATATTCCTGGTGGATTGATAAAATTAGGTGTTACGAGTACTCTCCTGCTGATTAGAAGTCATTTACTGACAGTTCAAAAAGAAGCCTGAAATGTGTTCTTCTGCACATCGCTCATGTTTGTGTATCAATACCGATTGATCATTCTACAACCCTCAAAGAAAAATATGAAGCAATAAGAAGTGTATTGCAGCATATCATGTATAACGACCATCAATGCGTGATACGTATAGATTTTAAAATGGTAAACTACTTGCTTAAACACCAAACTGGCTACACGAAATACTCATGCTTTCTTTGTTACTGGGGAAGCTCAGAAAAAGCATATCACTGAACTAAAAACCACTAGCCAGTAAGAGGCCGACTAAATGTTGGGCAAAAGAATGTTATTGCTGAGCAGTTATTACCACGTGATAAAATAGTGTTTCCTTTCGTCCAATAGTGTTTCCTTTCGTCCAACACATGCTAGCATGTAAAACGGACGTTAAAGCGAATATGATGATGATGATGATGATGATGATGATGATGATGATGATGATTCCTTCTCTGTATGAAAAATTAGGGCTTATGAAAAATTAGGGCTTATGAAACAATTTGTTAAAGTACTGTATAAAGATGGTGATTGTATTCAGTATATTTGTAAGAGTTTTCCAAGTCTTAGTAATGAAAAGAATTAGTAGAAAATCTTAGGTTTAGAGCTTTAGAAAAGATTGGCAGATTTAACGGAACCCCAGACTCAACAGTAAATGCGAGATCAAAAATTTTGTGACTCTGTGAATGAAGTGGAGTTAGCTGCAAGGTTATCATTTGTAGAAGTTGCTTGAATCTTTCTTGGAAACTATAGAGCTGACAACTACAAAGAAATTGTACACAATATGCTTAGAAATTTCATAATTCTTGGTATCAATATCAAAGTACATTTTCTCCACAGCCACCTGGGTGGATTTCCGGAAAATCTCGGTGATGTTAGCGATGAACAAGGAGAGCGATTCTACAAAGATATAAGGAAAACGGAGGAAAGATACCAAGGAAGATGGGACATAAAACGATGGGCGCTAAAAATGATAACAGATTATAGTTGGAGTTTGAAACGTAACTTGGCTGAAGGCAAATTTTTACCACATTAAAGACAATATTTTGGATATTTAGGATCAACAATGACCTTATCTCTTATTTGAAACTTATACGTATTTGATGTAACAAAAAAAACTTTTTTAGAATTTGATTTTCCGTACAATACTGGATTTATTCTAATCTAAAGGCAATTTTTTCCAAATAAGGGTAGCCTGCGAAAGGGAAAGTAGAGCTAATGGTAAAAAATGGATTTGCGATGGACCTTTCGCGGAACTAAATGTCTGAATGTCATTCATTACAACTCTCAACATCCACCCCAAATATGTCGACCTAATATAATGAAATCTTGCATGCAATATTTGCATTTAATACCAACAACTTCTTTTAAAGGGCATGAAAATATTACCAAAACAGGCAGTGATTAACATCTTTCACTCCCAAAAGCTATTGCTAACATGACGAGTTACTTTCTTTACCTTTTAAACAAATGTAAGGAGGTTAGTCACTTAACTGGTATCCGCCTAAGTGCAAAAATATATTAAAACATTTATTTATTAAGCGTAAAATTACACAGGGATATGATCTAATACGCTTTGCAGATAAAACTAAAATGATAAACACTGACTATAAGAATAAAAATATGCTATAAATTAATAAGAAAAACTGTATAAAAATAAAAAAAAATAAAAAATTCGCAATGTAAGGCTATTCATAAGCAAATAAAACGCATGCGTCTTAAGCTTGGGTTTAAATTTAGTAACGTTATTTTCATCCCTAATATTAAGTGGAAGACGTCCACAAAATTTATCCAGGTGTGCTAAAGGCTCGGTCACCTGAACTCTTTTTTATTATTCCAGATGGATTTTGTAAAAAAAACGACCATTATTATTTGGACGACGACTATATACACATTTCTGCTTAGGGCAAATAAGATCATTAATATATGATGAGGCACCCCCCTGTTAAACCTTGAAAGTAATTAAAATTACCTTTAAAATTATCCTGTACTTGACAGGCAGGCAGTGTTACTGACAAGGTATAGGTGAAATATGTGAAAGACCGAGCAGCTGTATTTTGAGCACACTGCAGTTATGTGAACATTGGGGCCGTCCATTTATTACGTTCGCATGAAATTGGCCATCTTATTTACAAATATTTGTAAATAAGATATAAAGCGCACCTGGTTTATTTTTAGTTTTACATTTCCTGAAGAGTGAATAAAATCACGAAACAGGCTTGTCGAAATGGACTGTGTAGTTTTTT
>RDPX01000604.1:387872-407621 GCA_003991215.1 Morbakka virulenta | reverse complement strand
TAAATCAGAGAATTGCAATAAAGAGTTTTAGAAGAGATTAATTTAACCACACTCAAGCTTTATAACCAAAGAGCCGAGGATTAATGATTAATGCACTGTAACCAAGAGGTTCCCGGTTTGATTACCCCAGCAGCATAAAGATTTTGAAACTTTACGGAAGGAAGGGCCATTGGTTGCTGTCAATAAGGGCACACAGCCACAAAATTTCTTACTGTCACAACAAATTTCCTCTGAAGGGCACCGTTTGAATCCAGTTTCTGAGCAAAAAGATGTTCAAGAATTAATAGTTAAATTTTTATTGTGAAAGGGAGTAGAGGTGGTTCATTTTTTTTATTTTTTTCTTATGTACTGGTCAACGCTTTATAGTCAACCCATGAATCAAATGTATCAGAATATTTTTTCCTTTTCACTAACAATTTCAGTTTTCCTTTTTCTAATCATGTTTTCTAATTTGAAAATATTCTGTTCTTTTCCCTCCTCAAACCAGTAATGTTATAGGTGAGTGAAATTGTGTTTTGTACTGCTAAAATGGTAACAAATTTCTAGCCATCCGTTTAAGATGTATCCCTTCTCAAAAGGATGATCTTTTTAAGCAATCCTTACTTTATCGCCAACAGGTAATTTAGCGTTCACTTCCTTTCATTCCAAATGACCAAATGAAAGGCTCCCCAAGGCTCTATTTTAATTCTTCTTCTTTCTTGTTTTGTAAGTGTAATCACAACATCAAAATATCTTTTATTGCTATTTTAATTAACTAACTCATCAACTTGTAATTGTATTATTATTATTACTATTTATGAAATTTATACACGATTTTACATCAGTAGTAAATAAATGTAATAAATACATAGCTATCTGTGTACTCCTGTGCATAAAAAATTGTTTTCTATTAAAAAACTAAAATCAGTGAAAACAAGGTTAAGCTAAGAGTAAAAAATTTAAACGTTATAACCGAACTACGATATGACAAGGAAAATAATGTATAAAAACTATCTAAAATAAAATATAAAATTAGTTACGAGAACTAGAGTGGAATAATTTTGACATCAAACAGATGAAAACTGGATACAAATTAAGAGAATGGAAATCTATATCTAAATGAAGGACATTAAATGTGAAATAAACCACGCATGGAAATTAATTTTTAACTGTTTTCTAAAATTAGATCATAGTTTTAGAACGATCTAAACGTAATGCAGTTCTTGTTTCTATAGAGAGACTGTTGAATAATTTAACCGCTTGAAAATGGGAAGAAACTCTTCAAACTTATGGTTTGGTTTTAGAAATAATTAACTTTGTACCATTGCTTTTAAATAGTTGATCTGCGGAGCTGATAATAACCTTGAGAAGTCGAACATACTTTATTTCTATTCATGGTGCGGTGACACACATATCTTTTTCCTTTTGATGGAATCCCACTTTGGTACATGCCCAGATACTAATCTTTCATGTTGGTATTCGAACTTGCCTATCTTCTGCAAGTTATATTGTAAAGTGTGGCACCATATAGGATAAAATCACTGCATGTGAAGATTGGAACAATCATTAATTGGTAAAATGGTTTTGTAGTTTTAATATCCATAAAGTTCCTTGTTTTCCTTAGAAGCAGAATTTTCTTTGCTGCTTTTCTTATCAACAGATTAGGTGGTTGGCCATATTCAAAGTGGAAGTAAGATGAATTCCAAGATATTTACAAGATCCGGTCGTATATTATTGGTTCCCATTGAGTGATTTTTTATACGTGGTTTTCAAGCTTATATAATCTCTTCGGTGTTCCAAAAATTATTATCTCAGTTTTGGACAATGTCTCAAAATCCTTTTTCACAATATTCTGGATCTCATATTTGTTTTTTTGGCGTATAATAGCACAGTATATATCTAATCAAGTATCTATCTCACTTAATCATTTTGCAACTCGATATGGTTATTATGGCGTCGTTATAGTAAATTATGAACAATATAGGACTAACTATGGATCCTTGTTGTATTCCAGAGAATATCGGTTGTGGTGATGAAGGGGTGTCCATAAAAAAATTTGTCGCATTCGAGAGTATTAATAGTCAATAAACCAATTTAAAGAATTACCAAAAATTTTAGAAATTTCTAGCGAATTTAACAAAATGGAATGATTCAGAGTATCAAATACTTTACTGAAGTCAATGAACATTACACCGGTGTATTTTCCTTGTCCATCCCTTTTCGAGTCTTTTCGCTAAAGTAAGTAGTTGTGATTTCATTTAAAAGGTTAGATCGAAAGTCAAACTGGAAATCTAACAGAAAATTGTTGTCACCTAGATGACATGTTTATTGCGTGTGTAAGCATTTTTCAAAAATTATGACAAGATGGTTAAGGTGCTTATTAGCCAAAAGCTTTCAAAGGAACTTCGGGTATTTGATTTGAAGATTGAACTACATGTGCCTTCTCTAGATCCTTGGAAGAAGGTACTCTTTTAAGCCATAAGTTAATTGCAAACATTAATGGCTTTGCCAAGGCATAGGCTGCATGTTTGAGAAAACCTGTGGCTGTATTACTATGTCCAGCTGCAGTTTTACGCTTGACATTTATATACATTAAGCACTTCAATTTCAGTAACAGGCTCAAAGGTAAATTTGATGATTTCTCGGTTTGATGTAAGTCGTTCAAATTCCATAAGCAGTTTGTTATAGGGAATGAAGTTTGTTTAAGTTTAGACGTCACATATGAGAAGAAGTTACAGAAGTTTTTCGAATTGTTTTTTTTTGTCTGTGATGGATTTTTCATCTTGTTTACATGATATTTACGTTGTGTTGGTTTCTGTTTCCCGCGAAGAATTTTTCAACAACATTCCAGAATTTATCGGAGTTGGTTCTAGCTTCTCTCAGTTTAACTCTGAAAAAGTTTCCTTTTGTACGATTTAGTAAATTTCTCACAAAAGTTTTTTTCTACGAAATACTTTACCATCGGGTTCGGTATCACGTACGTTCATAGTTTGTTTGACTTCAGCTCAGACCCATGGTGATAGTTTTCCTTTAAGATGTTTCGAGATAAAAGGAGCATGGGTGTGATAAAAGTTGAATAAAAATTGCGTTCAATGCTCCCAAATGAAAGACAGATTTGGGCCAACAAATTATTTTGAAGCCGAATCACAATTAACAATTTTGTGTACATTCTTATACTTTTTCAAAGGCTGAACTCGATTAACACAGTTTTTCTCTGTAAACAATAAGAGCATTACGTTTTATTCTATCAGTCAGCCCTAACGACTTGTGACCTACGTATCTGGCATCACACCGGCGCTTAAAACTAATATACAACCATAATTAAATCTGTGGCAGGCAAAACTTCTTTTGTAGATTAGGGAAGAATTTTCTGCTGTTAAAATTTTTTTTGAGTACAGTAGCACGATTTGGAGCATTTGCTCAGATAATTCAATTTTCAAGTTAAATGGAAACCAGAGTAGTTTTGAGGTATATGTGGCATTTTGGGAGGTTCTATTTACCAGGATTTTGAAAGCTAGATAATTTATATTGAATATTCTCGTCTAAGTTGGAGTAACCACAATTCAACAGTTTGTGTATGAACTTTAGTATATAAGGCAGATAGCCACAAAAAGCGGGTGACTTTCATCAAACACTTTTGTCTTCATCAGGNCTAGATCCTTGGAAGAAGGTACTCTTTTAAGCCATAAGTTAATTGCAAACATTAATGGCTTTGCCAAGGCATAGGCTGCATGTTTGAGAAAACCTGTGGCTGTATTACTATGTCCAGCTGCAGTTTTACGCTTGACATTTATATACATTAAGCACTTCAATTTCAGTAACAGGCTCAAAGGTAAATTTGATGATTTCTCGGTTTGATGTAAGTCGTTCAAATTCCATAAGCAGTTTGTTATAGGGAATGAAGTTTGTTTAAGTTTAGACGTCACATATGAGAAGAAGTTACAGAAGTTTTTCGAATTGTTTTTTTTTGTCTGTGATGGATTTTTCATCTTGTTTACATGATATTTACGTTGTGTTGGTTTCTGTTTCCCGCGAAGAATTTTTCAACAACATTCCAGAATTTATCGGAGTTGGTTCTAGCTTCTCTCAGTTTAACTCTGAAAAAGTTTCCTTTTGTACGATTTAGTAAATTTCTCACAAAAGTTTTTTTCTACGAAATACTTTACCATCGGGTTCGGTATCACGTACGTTCATAGTTTGTTTGACTTCAGCTCATACCCATGGTGATAGTTTTTCTTTAAGATGTTTCGAGATAAAAGGAGCATGGGTATCGAGAACATTTAATAAGATGGAACTCAATTCTTTATATGCAGTGTTAGCTAATAGAGCATCATAAACAGAGTTCCAGCTTGTGTTTAACAATTCATTGTTGATATTGTTTGAGTCATAATTTCCATAGTTTATAAATCGAATAATGCGCGGTCCATAACTAAATTTAAACAATTAAAATGTGATTGCTCAAGCTGGAAAGAATAACTTCGGAGTATGAGATGTTATTTAAAGTATTGTTAAGAATTACGTCGAAAAGCTATGATGTATTCTTTCTGATTTTGGTAACGCTTGTTAATAACTGATCGTAACCAAACAATATAAAAGGAACTTTAATTCGGGTCCAAACTTTCGGCAATCTCATGAGGTGGCTTCTGTAGCAGAAATAACTAAGTATTTCATCCCTTTCTCCCGAAGTCTTCAATTCTCTTTTAGCTATATCTAATAGCTCCCTTTCTTAAATGTAACCTGGATCTTCGTGGTGGTACGTATCGGCGATCTCATGAGCTGGCTTGTGTTTGTCATTTTTTCGTTTCATATTAAACCCCTTAAAGCACATTCTACAAACTACGTATTTGCTCTCCACATGCAAGATACTTTCTCCGTTTCTTACTTCTCACATATTTAGATACAATTTTTTTTGTCATTTGTATCAACGACCTGTTTACATTTGTCATAAATGCATGGTTTTCTTCATTTTACATTAAAAGTAAATGTATTAAAAAATGGAAGTTTAATATCTCTCATGAAATGAAGTAATAGCAAAGCGGTATACTTATTTGCTATTGGCAAAGGGCATTAGAGAAGTGGCAATAGCCAAGTTTACTACCACCAAGCTGGTTAGACTTTAACAAACTAGATGTGTTTGGGAAAGGTCTGTTTCAATCTGTTTCAAGCAGGTGTTTGATGAAAAGTTACTAAAGATAGCTATAATGCGATTTTTGACCTTCTTGATAATATAATGAGGTTTGACATCTCACCATAAGCTCTTGATGAAGAGTGGACAAAATAGATACGTACAAAATCAGACGCAGAATGCAGTTTTCGTGGACTTTATGAAGTTATGCCTAAGTACATAGCAAACTGCAAACAATATCATTATAAAATCGACAGAAAAAATAACAGTCAAATTGTGATAGATACGAGTGAAAAAATATCAACTCTCTATGGTCAACTAGTTCCAGATCCCATTGTCCATCGTTTTTATTGAGGAATACAACCAATATTTTTACTTGTCAAAAATTCTAAGCATTTTTACATGTTGTGTAATAGTTCACAACCTTTAATACGTTACCATGATTTGAACACTCTATCTAACTTAGCTAATATTGTGAATATATTTAAAGCTCACGGATTAAATAATTGTCAGTTAATCTTCTAAATGGACACAAAACTTACTGTTTAAGGATAGTAAGAGTGGATTTGATAAATTCATCTCATTATAAAAAAGATTTTCTTGATTTCTAACACAATAAACCAAGTGGTAGACAATTGATGTAATGGACGAGACCCTTTACGTCGTTTTCAAAACAAAATCCAAAACAAGTGAAACTGGTAAATGAATACGTTTTACTGTACAGTGGGATATAACTAGACACTAGACTAGAAAGTACTTGCTGTCTTTGGTGTCAGGGCAAAACACTAGGCAATTTCATGTCACGAAACAACTACTGCCGCATATCGTATGTTTATTGGAAACCTAAACCCCAATAACTGTTACAGCTTTATCATATCATGAGTCGTAATCTTTTTCTGAGCGACGTTTCGAGAAATACATCAGTCCTGACGATAGGAAGAGTATGTCTAAACCTTGCTCAGAAAAAGCATGACTCGTGACATGATGCAGTTCCTACGTCTATAGCTTCCAAAGGGTCTATAAATTCAAGAATTTTCAGATTAAACCCCGATTCTTCGTTAGTTGATTCAACATATTATTGATATCCTCGTGTTGCAAAGATGTTGTGGTAATAGATGCTATTGTCAAGACACATCACAAAGCAGTCTGTCAAACGTACAGAATGAATTAGGATGCTATTCTTCTTTTAATTCATAGGCTAACGATTAAGAGTTGATGAATATGTAAGAAAGATGTAAGCAACACACCAGGGGAAAGGCCGTACTATATTCACTTTCTTTTATCACAGATATTCAACAATAAATTTGGTTTGATAGGTTGAGGTTGATTAGATACATTTCCCCCTGAAGCCCAATTTTTTCCTTGATTAGTGGTTGACATTTTAGTTTAAAGGGTTTATGCTGGCATTCGAAATTAGCCACAATAGGTCTTTTTCTGTTACCAATAACAACATAGAATCTTATTCTCAATAAAATAGTTATAATTCTAATTTTCAAATACATAACAATCTCAAATTGCACATGGAGTCTTTTAGTTCGACATCTTTCTCTCACCCCTGCGCCTGATTTGGATATTACCAAATTGTACCCATTTTTCTTCCTTTCCACTGGCCTCTTATTTCAGATTGGATGGAGACTTGTATACCTATTCAACAACTTGTTTTCAACTCAACTGAGAATGTCACGCTTTTTACATGTAAACTTTAACAGACTAAAGGTTAATATATTTGCCTTAAGTCATAAAAGAGGGGCACAAGTTGTGAGAAACTAACACAAATTACTGTAATAGTAAAAGTAAAGCAAAAGAAATAGAAAAGGAAGCCCTTTTCACTCGAAAAACGACGATAAAAGAAGATAAAAGTAGATTTTAAAAGTAGATAAAAGGAGCAAATATTAATAGAAGATAATAGAAGTGAATGGCAAAATTAGATAATGAATGTAGACAGCAATTTATCTTACTATCTCACGTATTAAGAAAGCCAATAGATAAAGTATGTGGATATTTTCAAGGCTACAGTAATCATTACTTGTTGCCCATTTATATTTTATTATATTTAAGTGAACTTATAGGAATACATGAGATAGTTTAAATTATTAATACATCCTCTTATAATCATTTAAAGGTACAACCCAAGCTAGGAGAGAAACAAACAGATGCAAGCCCTGTCAATGTAACAGCAAACTTGAATTTTCTTGCTATGAATATGACGACCTTTCACATTTTGAAGCCCTATAATGGCTCAAACTTGGCCTTCAAGGTTTCCGCCACTCCTTTGACAATAGGGTAAGAATAAAAAAAGTTTATTTACAACTAACTTTTTAAAATTTATCATTCCTCATTCCTCATTCCTCATTCATCATTCATCATTCATCATTCATCATTCATCATTCATCATTCATCATTCATCATTCATCATTCATCATTCATCATTTATCATTTATCATTAATTATTTATTATTTATTAAATATGTTAATAAGTTAAGTCAAGAAAAAGGAATTTAACATTCATGGTAACACCGATTTCATGGAAGCATTTCAATATGTTTTCAACCAACTCTTTGAATTTTCTGCCCTGTTGTTTCCCAAGACGTTTCTTTCCACGTCAGCAAATGAGAAGCAGGTGCTCTGCACCAAGTCATTCATCGAGTTAATAAAGTCAGTATCTTTCATACGGTTCCTGATAAAGGGTCATCAAACATGCCGGCGTTCAACGTTTATGTTTCTCTTACCCAGCCCGCGGTGACCAAGCACCTTATGCTAAATGATGCGATCTGGTCCTACACACGTAACAAAATCACCGAGTCTGACCAACTTGTATTTCCTTTGCGTAGACAGAATGACCCCGTTAAGCTCTTGATAGAATGTGTCTTTATTTTTATCCGTGTGCATCACCGTAGGTGCATACACGCTAATGAGAATTTCGTAGTCAGTTTTGCTCAGTTTCAGCCGTAGTACCATGATCCTGTATGAAATCAAACGTGGAAATCACCTAGATTCAGCAACAAATGGTAGCGAATGGCACATCCAACACCTAGGGTGAGAAGCATATCGTCTGTTGTACCCTTCCAGAAGAATATGTAGCCGGATCCTCCAAGCTAGACTCATCAGAAAGTCTTGTTTCACTGAGAGCCACTGACTGAACACTATAGCTATTGAGCTTGTGACTGTTTATGGTAGTTTTTCTTTCTTCACAGCTTTCGTTAACCAGTAAGATGTCAACATTCCAAGCTCCAAATGTCAGTCCAATTTTCTTCCTTCCTATTTTCCTGCCACGGAATTGGATGCAGAACTGGGCGCGGTTATCCAGCAGGATTAAGTGGAATAGGCGGTGTTTTAGGCATCTTTAATATAGCCCCTTTCCTTATGAGGAGCAAACAGAGGTACTAGCCCATAGGTCTGCTCAGTCACAGAAGAAGGGTACAAACATCTAATATATCCCGTATATTAGCCGGACGACTAACACACATACGTCACCTAAATGTAGAATCATGGGTAAAAATTGCCAATAGCACCCTCTACCTGTTTCTGTCACTAATATTCATTCCCATACAGCTTTAAATGGCCGAGACAACCTGTACATTAATAGGTATAAATTGTTTGTGTAGAGCAAGACACACTCTTCTCTAATAGAAAGACAAATCCACTGGTGCAAGAGTTAGCTAACTGGTTGATCCCAGGTTTTGGAATCTCCCTAGAAGGGTTGCTAGAGAGATGGAGAGCCTCGTCTGCCCCTGTGAGCTTGCTTTTCAATGAAGTTATTGCGTCCAACTGGTTGCTGGGTCAACTGTCAGACAAGGACCAAATAACAATGCGATTCTTCCACCTTTTCAGCTATACCAGACTTTATGCACTATAGCGAAGCATCCCCTTTGCCACTGGGCGAAATATCACCAGGTCACTAACTTAGTTTAGTACCACCATCGAGTGGAGAGCTGGACAGTGAGTTGTGGACCAAAGATCCCGCCCATGCCCCAATATTTGACATTCGGACATGTAACAGACTAGTCTTAAGCAAAGGTACTACCATTAACTGACATTCTCGTACACCCTACGTTACTGCATACAAACATAAATATGACATGGTAATTCTGTGCAGCTTCTCTAGCCCTAAATTTTACGATATTTTCTACTGTTCATCCTATTGGTTGCTTAGCATGGTACTATTAAGCACATGGCCTTATATGCATACACAGAAACAAATACGCATACATACAATATGAAGCATACATTTTCATTTCGTAAGCTCCCAGAATAGAATATGTACCCACTATAAGTTCATAGAACCTTCTTTGACTCCTTCAGAAGCTCAGTTCATCACTTTATCCCTGATCTCAATGTTCTTGTACAACCGAAGCACTTCGCTCTTTTTAAAAAAGACCTTAAATAACATTTACATAAAACGATCAGAAAATTGTTGCACTAAAAAATCTGTTGTATTGGTTAATATGTTGTCTGAAGAACAGAAAAATTGTTTAACTGAGCAACAAGACAATGCACAAGTAAAGAAAAAAAAAATGATAATAATACCTTAAACCTGATTTTCATCCAAGGATTGCCAATACGGCACAATAGCTTGTTACTAATATACTTTTAGGTGAAAAAATCATTTTTATTTCTTTCTATTTAGCAAAGGAGCAGTTTTGAACATATCCATTTCAAACTGGGACCTTTCAACTCAGTATAATGTTAGTTCAACCATCTACATACCTACTTTTATTCGGATCAATAAACAAACAACACCAGAGAATTTAAAGGCTTTATATAACAACCGCAAAAACCAAATTAATATTTTTGTAAGTGTGTGTTTACGAACTCATTTTTTTATTTCTTTCAAAATTTGGCTTTGAAAAACCTGATATCGAAAAATGCGTAAAATAGCTTTTTAAATTACAATTTTATTGTATTTTCAACTAGTTTTTAACATATTTTTTGTATTTGATAGTTGATAGTTGATAGTTGATAGTTGATAGTTGATAGTTGATAGTTGATAGTTGATAGTTGATAGTTGATAGTTGATAGTTGATAGTTGATAGTTGATAGTTGATAGTTGATAGTTGATAGTTGATAGTTGATAGTTGATAGTTGATAGTTGATAGTTGATAGTTGATAGTTGATAGTTGATAGTTGATAGTTGATAGTTGATTGTTGATTGTTGATTGTTGATAGTTGATGTTGATAGTTGATAATTGATAGTTGATAGTTGATAGTTGATAGTTGATAATTGATAGTTGATAGTTGATAGTTTATTGTTGATAGTTGATAGTTGATAGTTGATAGTTGATAGTTGATAGTTGATAGTTGATAGTTGATAGTTGATAGTTGATCATTAATAGATGAGTTTGGTGCACGGTGCGTGATAAAGATAAAAAAATATTATATTTGTCGCATTCTGTTAGGAAATCCCAATGTCCACGTTAGACATTTTCCATAGAATCGAAGAAGTTCTTGAGAAGAAAGTGGTGAAAGAAAATGTTCTTCCCATCGTCGCTCAATGAAGATCACCAGAGAATGTTAACTTCTTTATCCCTCACATGAAAGGATAGCTCTAATGGAAGAAATGACACTAAACACTGGACATGGAAGTTAAAGCCGTGAAAACATGGAATTTAATTGCTTCATATATTAGTTGCTCTTTTTCTGGGAAAATCATGTTGATTTGTTATCAAATTTATTTTTTTCCTCCAGTCATAAATTTCATATTGAAAGTTGACATTGTGTGATATTGTTTGTTAAAAAGCACTTTATTATTTAATAATCTATTCTCAGAGTTAAATTTTGAGGATTTATGATTTTCTCTTTTAATCATTTTGTTGTCTTCATTTTTGGGTGTTACGTTTTTGAGATGTTTACTTAACTTCCTGTGTAACTTTTAAAGATGACATTTATAACCTCGTGCTAGCTAGGATTCCTTGCTCATTTCCTGGTAGTGTAGTTATACCTTTAACTTCCAGTGCACTATCGTATCAATGAAAATTTTTGAAAGTTGGGGGGGGGGGGTTGGAAGTGTCTAAAATAACCTAAATCAAGGCACCGTATAAAAAACTTAATATATCAAGAGTTTGCATTTGTCTAAACAGTCCTTTGACCACAATTCCCGTAGAATGTTAATACATTTGAATTGTACGGCATAAGAATCTCCAAGTGATTAGGCCATACTTATTATTTGAAAAGTTTTGATGGTAAGTCTCATCAGTTGATTATTAATAATTTTTACATTGTATTCGTGTCAAGTAATTTGTTAGATAAATTGGGTGACAAAGAACTTCTTCTGATAACTACTGATGCTATGAAATAGTCTCTAAGGGCTTGGAATTAATCCAGATTATGTAATTCAATGTATATTTTAAATACCGCTTGGAGGCTACTAGTGTGCCCAGGCCATCAAGTTGATTAATAATTGCTCTGCTCGGATTAACTATGCCCTCCTTTCCTCACGAAATCACGCTGGCTACGGGCTTGATATCACTGCTGTCATTCAGGTCGTTTCACTGTCATTCAATTGTTTTTCATTTGGTAACTGATTCGATCCTCTTGACTCATTAGCCTCAATTCTTTTTCTCTAAATTGACCTCTCCTTTTGCCACATCCTGTATCATACCTTGTACAGTTATTAGTTCTGGAAAATCTCTTTTGTTTTTTGTATTCCATAGTGCGTTGAGATAACTGTATTTCGGCATTTATGTATAAACTACAGACTTGGTAAGAATCATAAATTTATATTCTTTTACTAAATAAGTCCTATGATTATGGTGAGGTACTTACATACACCTTGGATTTTCATCATGTAAGTGCATGTTATTGATTTTTTCACAATAAATCGTATGTATTTTATCAACTGTTTATTGCAGAATGAAAAAAAGTCAGTGTCAGTATATGTTGATGCTCCTACGATATCTTTTAGCCATTAAATAAAAAGGGAAACTTTGATGTACATACCGTCCATTAACCTTCTCAATTTTTGCTGCATTTTCTTCCTTTCTCTCGTTCTTTTTTCTCTCTTTTACACAAACTTCCGCAAATTCTCTGTCACTTGCCCAGTTTTTCCGCCTCTCGTCTTACCCCATCATTGAAAATATAAAAATATTTTGTTGCTTTAAACATAGGATTTTGTCAGAGCACAGGATGTTCTCAAAGATCAGTTTGTAAAGATCAGTTAAATACTGGTAAGGGTCAAGTGTCTGTATATTTCTGCCCAGACAATATCCTATTTTATTCAATTTTTTCAATTACTACTTATGTAGTTGGATGAAATTTTTACAAATACAAATCTCTCCTTCTAGATCAGCAAAATTCTTCCTTACAAAACGTTACTATTGCAAGTTAGATTAAATTTGCAAACTGGAAGCATTAACAAGATACCCCATTTCAATTCTTCCTTTGACATTTGGTCTGACATATACAGTTGTGGCTCAGTTAAAGCAATCTCTTCATGTATATTCTCTCAAATCACGAATATCACAATAAAAAATAACCGAGAATCAACAAGTGAGTATTGTTTGAAACTTTCAATAATAAAGACATGATAGTTTTTTGTTTAGAGGTATTTTAACCCAACAATGGATACGATAGGATATGAAGATTATAAAAATATATTACATTAAAATATTATTGTTCGCTATTATCCATCATACACTTCATAATAAATTAGGAACCAAAGAAGAAATCGTAGCTTCAGTTTTAGTTTTCTTATACTACTAAGCTGCAGAGACTGTAGATACAAAAGGGTATGATGCATTGTTAATAGACAGACAGCCTTCAAATAACGCGAAAGTTCATGCAAATAGCAAATTTCTTGGACAAGTTCCAACCTCTAAATAAGTGCTCTTATTAGTATGAACTTTCATGTGGGTATATATTTGTTTAAAAATTCCTTTTTATACCTAAACATCGCTTTTGAATAAGCAGCCTCTATCTACTTACTTTATTTGTCAATAAATAGTCCTACCTTTCATTTAAGCACTCCTTTCCATCCTACTTTCCAGTTAGTAAAACTCTAGTCTCCATTTTTATCTATTTCAAAAAAACAGCTAAATACCTATTTCGGAAATACATTTTAATTATAAACATACAAGTAATCGTACTATCGGTTCCGTTATAGAAAGAAGAAATTCATGCGCTCCCTCACTTCTTGTGAAACCTTTTCTCTGGTACATAGTAACGAAGTAAATAATCTTATCAGGCATTTTTTAAAAATTTGACCGTTCTGAGTCCAGATGTATCCTAAATTGTTTTACAATAATTTTAAAGATTGCACTTCAAAGGAATCAGAACTGAATTAAATTAACGCCGGAATCCTGCAAATTTTAATAAATTCATCCAGTATACCTCAGTGTACTGTTCCCTTCACCATTTCATATCAACCTTGGGATAAAAGAAAATGCCTCAAAGCTATATTTAAGTAAAATTTAAGTAAACTGTTTTATTTTCTTTCGCGACAAGAAAATATTCTTAAGTTAGTGATGTCAAAATCAAGGCTGAAACTTTTTATTGCCCCCAGATTAAGGTAGCTGTGAAAGATCCAAGGCTTAGGGAATCCCTAAATTTAATAAACCAAAATAGCTGAACGTTATTTAAGTCAATAACAGCAAATATCTTACAACTATGTTTAACAGATAAGTTGTGGAAAAGCTAGCCCACTAATGCAGATTTTTTGACAAGAATATACAGAAAGGTACACTTGCTGAGAATTCAGCAGAATTATTTTCCAACGACTATGGTGTTTTCAGTGAGAAAAATGGCAAATACAATTACCAGGACATTTGTGTCATTGAGCAACGGTACAAAAGAAGATGGAATTTAGCTATGCTAGCTAAGTATTACTTACCTACATACTTACTTACATAAATGCTTACTTACTTACTTAAGCCCAACGGTCGTCCTGGAGCATAGGCAGCTGACAATAACAGTCCGTCAAAATTCTCTGTCCTGGGCTGCTCTCTCCAGCTATCTCCAGATTTGACCAATCTTTTTGGTGTCCGCCTCGAGTTTACGTCGTCAAATGTTCTTCATGGAAGTATGTTGCTCTAGTCTCTCAAATTTTGCTCTGGCGTCTGCAATTATCCCATCCTGCCTCTGCTTCTGCCCAAGAAGATGAAGGCCTCCACTTCTTCAAGCTTATACTCATGTAGTGTAACTGGGTCTTTGTTCACTGTGTTGACACTGAGCATCTTGGCCTTGTCCTCGTAGACCTTGAGACCATTCTGTGACAAGGTTACGTACAGCTCTGTTGTCTTGTTCTGCATCTGCCAGCAACTCTGACAAAGCGGAGTCAAATCGCCAGCCAAATCCAGGTCACCTAGGTAGTCAAAGAGTATTCACTGGATTCCGTATCTCCTGTGTGCTGTTTATGTCTTTATGGTCAAGTCAATCGCGAAGAGGAAGAGAAATGACGACAAAAGATAGCTTTGTCTCACTCCGGTCTTTACTTCAAAGCTGTCTCTAAGCTGCTCGCTATGTTCCACCTGCTAGTTGATTCCTTTATACAAGTTCTTGATCAAGCCGGGCAGTTTTCTTGGTATTCCAAAGTAGCAAAGCATCTTCCAGAAGCTTTCGCAGTTCACGTTGTCAAATACTTTCACATAGTCGACGAAATTAATGCACAACAAGAACTTCCGTCCCAAAAGATGGCTTAGAGATAAGACGTATGGTGACGATTTGATTGAGACAGGATCTGCTTTGGCTAACGCTTGATCGCGAACTTACATTCTTTCAAGGAGGACCCTGTTGAAGACCTTTCCAGATACTAACAGAACGGTGATTCCTTTGTATATTTTACAGGTGCCTTGGTCTATTTTCTTCAGTACCCTGATAAGGTGGCCCTTCTTTAAGTCTTCTTAAACTTTTACTAAGAAAGAATACATCATCTCTACAATTGTCTTCAGTTCTGTATTGAGTGCTTCTACCTGGTTTTTACCCAATCCTGCCGCCTTCCTATTCCTTGAGAGCTTGATAGCTTTTCTAATCTCTTCTCTGGTTTGCTGTTGGCATTCACGTTGTTGTCACCTGACTTGCTACCCGTAGGATTTGGAGAGACGCGTTTGTTCAGAAGCTCTTTACCCATCTGTTTAGTTGTCAAGGTAGTGTTTCCTTCCTTGTTCTAAACTTATCCCTTGGGTCTACTGTACTTCCCTGACAGTTTCTTCTTACGGTCGTAAAATCCTTTATATTGTTACTAGGAGCTGCTTACTCGGCTTCCTATGCCAGACCATCAATGTGCTTGCTCTTAAGCTTCTTTTGATTTCTCTGTTGGTATTCGTGAACCCTTTTTCTGCATTGTCCTTTGCTAAGCTTAAACGACTTTTGTTTCCAACAGCCTTCTTCTGCTTTCTTTGCAGTATCTTGCGCGGTGTGTCTGCCAGTTTCTATTTCTTCTGTTCGTATCCTTTGAGCACCATTACTTCCTGGCAATTTGACTTAAGTGTCCATTTCATTTTCTGCCACTGGTTCTGAATGGTATTTTTGTCTTCAAGCAGTTCTTGTACCACGTGGTACTTGTTGGTGAAAGACACTCTGAATTCTTCTGTGGTCTTGGAGTCTTTCAGTAGACTGAAGTTGTATTTTTTGCCTCTTTATTACTCCTTCCACCCAAGTCTTCTTCGGCTTCAGTTTCAGCTTAGCTACCAGCAGGTGGTTGTTAAATTCGATGTTTTCTCCTCCTTTCACCCCCAACCCCTCACCATGTAGGGACTTCCTGACTCTCCTGGCCATGCCGATCAGGTCACAGATCCTGTGGCACCCAGGATGCCTTTTGGATATTCCTGTCGAATAAAGTGTTACCACCTATAACCTTGTTGCTCATTGCACAGAATTCTGCTTTGAAGAGACAATGAGAATGTTGACGTCTTTTCCTGGCTATTTATCCATGGCGTTCTGCAGTCTGACGTAGGACTAAAAGCATGAGTACTACACTTTCTTTGTATGGAACGTTACCTTCTTCGTGTCTGGAATACAGCCACATCTCTTTAGTGAGCAGTCTTCTTTGTTCTGACTGTATTAAACAGGTCTCGGTAATTATAAACAGTATGAGGTTTTAGCTCTTTGTTTTACCCGCTAATTGCGACACTTTTGTGGTCTCATACATGGACCTCTCATTCCATGTTTCGACGTGAATGGTCCTAGTTGACTGAAGGAGAGCCAGCCATGTAGCTTTTGTTGAATTACGGCTTTCATCGCTCAGTGTCATGTGCCTCTTGATAAGGTCGCTTCCCCTCTCCCAGGGTGGCAGTTTCTTGGTTTGTTGTTTGCTTTTTTTTTAGTAACTTGGGATTTTACGGAGGACGGCTGCTAACCCCACGCGCAGCCCTCCTCTGTTTCTCATCTAACCATGGGACCAGATAAGGAAGAAGTAGCTAATTATTGATAGCGTCTAAAGAGAGACTTACCATAAACTATCTTTAGAGGTTCTAAAAATTCAATAAATTTTCAAATTGAAAGCATCCTATTTTCTTTCTCCAGAATGTGATTTTCATTCCTTATGCAAATTACAAAACAAGAAAAAATGTATATTGAATTGATCTGATATTGCAATTTTCATCTTCAATCTGATTACAATAAAGATTATTCATTTATAAATGCAAGAATAAAACAATATCAAAATAAACTCCAGCTGCAAAATTGAAATAAATCAGCTTCTTATTCTACAGACGACTTCATATTCGACAACTATTACTTCGTACCAGCCAGGTTTCAAAGCTGAGGAACTTTAATATGTGTCAGGAATCTTCTGCTTTTCTGTTTTTATTTATTTTCTTATTTGACCACAAACTGTTATAGGTCTTGCGCCCCCAACGTTCCTTTTTCATGAAAGTGGAGAAAGTTGGTTCGTCTGTTTGAAAAGGTAAGCTAAGTGTTTTAATGCTTAGCAACTTAATTATAATGAGCTGAGTTAATAGTCTCTAAAAAAAAAGTAGAAAATAATTTTGTTTTTTAGGAAACAGTTCTTTCAAGTAAAATATTTATACACCAAACACAAATTCTTCAGAATTCAGATTTATTTATTTATTCAATTATTGATTGATTGATCAATCAATTGATTTACTTATATATTTATTTATTCATTCATTTGTTTATTTATTTATTTCTCTATTTAGTTATAGTTTTTAAAAACTGGTACATCATTTCAGCATTTATTAAAATTGTTATCAATATAAGTCCTGTTGTGTATACAAAGAAATAAAAGTAAGAATCTAAAAAGCTAAAATTTGATGTGTAGAATAGGTTTACATGTCTCTACAATAAAATAAGTATATAAATAGCACCCAGCAAATTTCTGGAGGTGCTATAGCCACAAATTTCTTAAAAATACGAGTTTTTAGAATGCTTTATGTTGAATGTAGAAATGTTAAATTTATGAATGGTCATCAAAGAACATTTGATTTCAAATGAGACTTTAAATGATAGATATTTTTTAAAAGTTATCTTCTGTTTTAGTACTAGTGTAGTCTCGAAAACTCAGTTTAACCCCCAATCCGACTCTAATGGTTTTTTTGGCATAACTAAAACTTTTTATTTTAAACACTTTCGTAACATGCAACCTTACACTGTGTTACAACACAAAGGTATAAAATGTTACAACCAATGACAATTCATAAGGGGTACACAGAGGAGGTGTAGCTCTCCTTGTTAGAACTTTTCTTAGTTCCAATGGAGCATTCTCCTGAATATTCATTTGCAACTATTTGAACCATCGACTCGAGCTTCTTCTTTCGAATGCTGTGAAATCAATTGATAGTTTCTATGCGCTAAAAATGTTTTCAACAAAATAAAAAAGTTATATTCGTTTTTGTACACAATTGCAGGCAGAAATAAAAAAAATTACATCTAAAATTGATATGCAACTAAGAAAGATTAGAAAAGCATTCACAATCTGAAGAACAGCCTCTACTCACAGGGTAATTTGTGCCATATAATATTCTTTTCCAACATTGCATTAACAATGCAACATTTCTTCAAAGGACACATCGGTCAGTTTGGTTAAATGAAGAGCATACAATGGAATAGTACAAAAACTAGCAAGAAAGGAATTTCTGGAAGATGTTGCTGTATTTAAAGATGCCTGGGTCAAATTTCCATTTTGTCCTCATTTTTTTAGAAGTCAGATGTAGGTGTCGTAAAAACCACTTGTTATCTGAAGTACACAGTTAACGGTTTACAAAAAATCACCTGGGAATAATATTCCTTTCATCAAACAGTTGCAAATGATGTTTTTCCTTACGGAGTCTCTTTGGAAAACTTTGAAAGTGGAATAACTTATACATTCTGAAATAAAGGTCACTTCTTAAAAGCATTATGTGACGAAATTAAAGCTGCAATGTTGAATCCCATTAGTAACTAACTCTTTAAGAAGCAGGAGGTTTCGGTCCCTGAAAGATGGTCATCTGATGTGGATATTCCTTAGCTAAGTGGAGAAAAGTTATTAATAGATCTTTGCTAAAGATTTAATATTTCTACAAGTAAGCAAAAATTGATCATTGCATTCAGAAATTATGTGTCTTATCCTCGAAAATACCAAAAGTCCATTGAATATTTGATGTAAGAAATATCCTGTACTATTCCAATAGGTTCTTTAGAAATTTAGAGAGACATTTCGCAGATGAACCTTATTTGCAAACCAGTTTGATCAGCTTTGTCAGTGATAACCTTCTCGTCAATTCTTTTTCAATATATAAATGAGCCTCCTTCAAACTTACAGAATACACAGAAACCTGTTGCAAGGTAAATTTTGAGTCACAGATCAGCACTGACACTAGAAAGAAAGAAAAGAGTTGTCAAGACACAAAAAGTGTTAAATTTGCTAGAGCCCATGTTTACATGACTCTAATATTACTAAATAAAATGTATTGTTGCGTTTGCTCTATTACATACACATTGTTTTGTAGTTTAGTTGCAATATTTTGCAATTTTCTATGGTTCTTCATTCTTCTTAGGTTGTAAGCTACATACTTACATTTGTTTAAGCACTTGTTATTATCTTTGCATCATAATAAAGTGGAGCATAGTCATAACTAACAATACCCATATATATACATATATATATATATAGAGAGAGAGTATAGATTGAGTATATATATATATAAGTTGCCTCTGGAGTCCCCTTGTTAAATTTTTGAGAAATCATCACTGGTTACAATCTGATGATATGAAGCATGAAACGCATATTTCATCCCTTAGCAGTATGCAATTTTGTTTGTGTTCAGTGATTTATGTGTCCGTTCAAAATAAGTCCAAAGTTGTAAGAAAAGGAAATGTGAAATGTCTCTAAAGGGCAAAGTGAAATGAAAGATAATAGAAGTATTGCAGTCTCTCAATATCTTGATAAGAAAGTCATGAAACCAAAAAACTACTGATAAATTATATTAACCTTAATTGTATCCATAAGTGTTTAATGCCGGGCGGGGGGCACGCCTATATTAAAAGGTTTTTAATTAGACCATCTTCATTAATGTTGCAGCAAATGGACGTAATCAAATAGCTGAAATTGTTGCATTTCTTTCTATTCTAATTAACGTCTCTCTATCTCCGTAGTGTTCACAAGAAACGGAGGAAATGCTATGCTAGCATAAACAATAGTATTCATTGGAAAGGTAATCATTATCATTATCATTATCATTATCATTATCATTATCATTATCATTATCATTATCATT
>RDPX01000604.1:368119-384857 GCA_003991215.1 Morbakka virulenta | reverse complement strand
TAATAAAATGAAGTAGAGAAAGCTGAGTTATAGTGATCTCCACCGACTGCAATATTCAAAAGAAAAGAAAACCTATTGGGTTTTACATAGTATTTACAGAGATGGGATGGACTCCGAACTTTTTTGAATAGTAAGTTAATAATCACTCACTCATAAAATGTTTCGTATAATTTAATAAATACGTTAGCCTCAGAAATATTGTCAAAACAGAAGAAATGCAAAAGAAGATGCCTATTGCCAAACATCAGAGCGAAAGTAAACATCAGTAACAAAATGAGAACAGTATCAAAGTTTAATCCAGAAAATAATTTCTTGTTTAAATAACTGAAGAACTGTAGAAACAAAATATGAATTTTAAAGGATTAATTAGTGATAGGAGACAAGATAATTAAATCCCTGTGAACACAAATATTTCATTAGATGTAGTATTGTCACTTCATCAACCTACTTGAGACCACAGTGTAAAGCAAGTGACAATGAAATTATGTAATATTCCTCTATGAAAGTCTTTTAATATTACAGCAGATAGCCCCGCTTTGACAGATATGGATATCCAAATGATTTTAAGGTGTATGATCCGCTGTGGCGACTCCTAACAGGGAGCAACCGAAAGATGATGATGAAGAAGAAGACTTTCACCGTGTCAAAAGGGGTGTATTTCCTTAACTATCGTAGATTTTTATGATATCTACACTATAATGTTTTATGTAAAGTCACTGTCTTTGTCATACAACGCATACATTTAATTATTTATTCCTCAGTAATTGTTTTGTTTTACGATATTTATCTATTACAGTAGACTCATCAAGAATATTGCTAAAGGATAGAGAAAGCAAAATAAGGAGAGGTCTCAAATGGAGTTGAAGAAAGACGACCTCAAGAGAAAAAAGGAAAAAGTACTTTGGTAGAAGTACAAGAACCAGGAACACTCTCTAACGGAAAGAAAATTAATTATAAGATGTGGAGATCTGAATTTTAGATTTGTTTATTATTTGTTCACTTATAAATAATAGGACGAATAGTTAGATCCTGGAAAAGAAGAAACTAGTCAGTGAACACCCAAAAGATAGAACAAAAAGGCGATTTCGACACATTTTTAAATGAAAAGTTGAAAGAAAGAAAGAAAGGCTGTCGACGATAACAGATGATGAAAAGTCCACAGATTTGGTAAAATAATAAACTGAAAATCATGACATTTATTGAAGACATAAAAAACGATAAACGTTTGGGACTTGTGTCTATCATTCTTCCTAAGCATTTTCAAAACTACTGTATTCAAGAATGTAAAAACTTTTGCACATTTCAAAATCTACCTGCTCAAATACCACCAGACATCCTGATATTTATTTAGTATTAACAGGGAAATTTGAAATATTTTCTTTTAATTTCTTGACTGCGTATTTATAAATAGTAAATTCACTTTAAATTATTCTTTCAATAAATTTTATAAGAACAGCATAAAATTACAATAACTGTGAATAAACAGAGTGTTAACTTTTAAGACCCATAGATGACATAGGAAAAGTCTTACAAACGTATTCTTTTCCCTTGTCTTGATCAAATCAAAGGACCTGTTTTTCTCCCCTAAAATTTGTAAATTACAACTACCTTCTTTGTTATGCTAAAAGACATAAAATACTCATAAAATGGTACTTCTATGTCTTGTATATTTGTGACAGTTTTTCGCAATTTTACCATGGTTTAAAAAGCTGAAACCCTGAGAGCTCCTCTCCTACAGGACAAGGTCTGGAAGTCAATTAATTATAAAAAATTGGCGAGTTTAGCATTTTAAAATCATATTCTTTACTACCATGATTTATCAGCCATGCTTGGTAATTTAAAACAAGACTTGGGTACCTACTTGTTAAGTTTCAGTTCTTAACTGTAGTCAAGGCTCTAATTTAGGGTCACAACATTTCTTATTTTATAACCCAATCTCAAAAAATGGCATATTTGGTATTATTAATGGATTCCAGAAACAATTTATGTCGGTGTTTGTTTTAATAATCCTCAGTATTCTAGACTGTTAAATATTCTAAAAGTGGGACTTTTGTCCATGGACAAAGGGGCTTTATCTCCCTGCTTTAGGCCATTTAGGGTGAATAAAATCAACGCTTTTTACCATATTTTACCATCCAACCTCAAAAAATGGCATATTTGGTATTATTAATGGATTCCAGAACCAATTTATGTCGGTGTTTGTTTTAAAAACCCTCAGTATTCTAGACTGATGAATATTCTAAAAGTGGGACTTTTGTCCATGGGCCAGGGGGCTTTATCTCCCTGCTTTAGGCCATTTAGGGTGAATGAAATCAACGCTTTTTACCATATTTTACCATCCAACCTCAAAACATGGCATATTTGGTATCATTAATGTTTTCCAGAAACAATTTATGTCGGTACATTTTTCAAAAATTCTCAGTATTCTAGACTGATGAATATTCTGTAAGTAAGGCTTTTGACCATGGGCCAGGGGGCTCTTTCTCCCTGTTTTAGGCCACGTTGAGATGTGTTGGGAAACCTTCTGTGTGCGTAGCAATTTCGTAGTCTCAATTTTTCTGGAAACAGTTGTTTTTCTGTTTCATCGCCACAGGAGAAAAAAGGCATTGGTTAAAATAAATTTCATTTACGCAAATGTATGCTTAGAGACTTTCGCACGTAGAAAAACTTTTCCTGTTTACTTATTTTTTTTTGGTTCGTTTATTCACGAGATATTTGTATTTAAGTATATTAAGGATTATTGAAGCAGAGAACTTTACACAAGGACGAGTATGTAAATATACCGTAGATGAAGGAAGAATAGGAGGCATATTAATCAAAATCAGAGTGTTTTCTTTGTGGAGTCTTCTCGGATTTCTTAACTGAATCAGCGTTCAGAGTATAGGTTTCAATTTATACAACACATGGTCCACCGTAAGCCAAATTATGAGCCTTGAAGCAGAAGATATCGATTCGTGGAGGAAAAAGAGAAGCGTTTTTTGAAGGAACGCAACAGAATTGGTGAATAAGATTTTGGAATTGAGAAATGCCGACATAACACGGAAATCGCTTAGTACCCAGCTAAAGAAACAACACGGGGAGTAGATACCTTTGGACAAAAACATCTTGGAATACGTTCTCAAAAGTGAAAATGAAGATTTTTTTGCGAGAAAGAAATGGAGGACAGCAGCGAATATGAAAGGAAAATTTCAGAAGCATTGATCTTTTTCTTTCTTTCTTTCTTTCTTTATTCATTCATTTTTATTCATTCATTCATTTAGTATACCTCTTTATTTCTCTTTTCCTTTTCTTTCTTTTACTTTCTTGCTTTCTTTCTCCCATTATTTATTTATTTTTTCGTTTATTTATTTAGTATTTCTCTATTCATCTTTCTCTTATTTTACTTGCCTTTCTTTCTTTCTTTTCCTTTTTCTTTTCCTTTTTCCTTCTTGGTAGAAACACCACCTAATCTCAAATAACTTTCACATTCAAAGAAAATTATGAACATCCTTGAAATTTGAGAAGAATAAGAGACCAATGTATTTCCTCATTGTGGATGAGAAAATTAAAATAAGTGAAGAAATTGGCTCAGGAAGGTCATCATTTTCATCGGTTAGAAGCATGTCAAAGGAAGGCATCGCGTCCAATAATTCAAATTGCCACGACAGGGGAAATAAAAGTACCGTGAGAGTAAAGCTGCTGAGGTTTGGAGTTAAAGAAATTCTCCGGAGATATTCACGAATTTCAAAATATTTGGGGCAGTTTTTTAAGTGCCATCCACAAAAATACAGAACTGGGGGATGTCGACAAACTGAAATACTTTGGGATATTCGGAGGGACAAGCACGATCGGTTATCAGTGAACTATCGGTTATCAGTGAACTAGCAGTTACGGGTCCGAATTATGAAATTGCGGTTGATCTTGTTAAGAAATGATTTGCTAAACCATCGATGATTCAGCATGCCTACATAAATCAACTAATCTCGTTGTTGCTGGCCTATAACGACTATGACGTCAATAGGCCGCGCAAATCCCGAGATAAAATCGAGGCTAATTATCGCGGTCTAGAAGCACAGGGTGTTGATAAATCGAGTTATTTCGAAGAACGTCGCTACTGTTTTGGTCGAGAAATTGCCAAAAAGTATTAAGTACAATATGGTTGGATTATGCAGGAAAAAGTGTGCTTGAATGGGAATTGGATGAACTGATCAAAGATTTGGACCTGGACATAGACGTTCGGAAAACGAATTCAGAACTGATGAAAATGACGGCCTAGCAGTAACGAAGCCAAGGGAGTTTTTTCAGAAAATTAACAACTGAAAATGCACTGCTTGTTGCCGAAGCGCATGGCTGTATATTTTGTAACGCAGGCCACAAATCAGAGATCTGTAGTACTTATATAAATCCTGAGGATAGGGCGAATATCCTCAGGACGGATTTTAGATGTTTTGTTTTGTTTGAAGTAAGGTCATAGGTCTTTTCAATGTCATTCTAGGGCTAAATGTTGTATTTGTAAAGCAAGGTATCATGTTTCCCTTTGCGCTATTTCCATAATTTCCAGATTAAAATAGGTCTGAGCAAATAAAAATGAAACAATTTTCTACACATTTTTAAGGATTTTAACCAAACAACGATATTGAAAATACTGTACATTTTCTGTTGATACTTTTTTTTGAACCACAACGCTGGCTTATGCAATGTATTACCGCAATATGAAGACAGCAATTTTATACCATGAGGGTCTCCGCAAGGATTTTAGGATTGCGGGGAAGGTCTCCAGGAAGAACATTTTACCAATTACAGTATGTCCCTTAATAAACAATTGCAAAACTTTTGTACTAAAGCTGAAACTTATTAAGAAGAATAGAAAAAATTTACTATCTTTGATATTTTCAATGTTTACGGTTTAACAAAGTTACAATACCTGAGAAATCACGACCGACGCAGAAAGATAATCGTTTATGTTAAAACTTGTCTAAGCATTGGGCCTTTTTATAAAGGAGTTTTTTTGGTGCTTTTTTTCAAAAGACAGAGAGATTTCCCATCTTCCTGCTGTTTCCAGGTTCCTTGAAAACATTGTTTTAAAATTAAAAAAAAAATTTCAATAGAGATATACTTGAATTGACACATTTCTCTTAAAACTGGTCGATTTGGTTGACAGCATTTAAAGTACTACTTGTCAAAACTGCGATTCAGCCCAAATATAGATAAACATTTCATAAAAAACACGATAGTTTTTAACCTTTTCATCATTAACATGTTTCGGTATTCACATACCTTCTTCAGAATGTATTTAAAATGTACAAGAAATATCAAGGCTTTTTATACTAATCAAAACATCATAATTCAGTGTTACAGAGCGTATGTAACAATACACAAGAAATAACACAGAACAAAGACACTAAACAAGCAACTGTCCTATGTAACAATACAGCTGTTTATTTAATGCCGGTTGTTTCCATTTAATATGCAAACCCTCTTTTATACGTAGTTGGTACTTAGTGCTTGCATAATCTAAAATGGAAAAACAACTACCATTATTGCAAGCTCTTTTGCAGTCTAAAGAGGCATTTATATGTTGATNAGAGAGATTTCCCATCTTCCTCCTGTTTCCAGGTTCCTTGAAAACATTGTTTTAAAATTTTAAAAAAAATTTCAATAGAGATATACTTGAATTGACACATTTCTCTTAAAACTGGTCGATTTGGTTGACAGCATTTAAAGTACTACTTGTCAAAACTGCGATTCAGCCCAAATATAGATAAACATTTCATAAAAAACACGATAGTTTTTAACCTTTTCATCATTAACATGTTTCGGTATTCACATACCTTCTTCAGAATGTATTTAAAATGTACAAGAAATATCAAGGCTTTTTATACTAATCAAAACATCATAATTCAGTGTTACAGAGCGTATGTAACAATACACAAGAGATAAAAAGAGCTTGCAATAATGGTAGTTGTTTTTCCATTTTAGATTATGCAAGCACTAAGTACCAACTACGTATAAAAGAGGGTTTGCATATTAAATGGAAACAACCGGCATTAAATAAACAGTTGTATTGTTACATAGGACAGTTGCTTGTTTAGTGTCTTTGTTCTGCTTTGTCTCTTGTGTATTGTTACATACGCTCTGTAACATTGAATTATGATGTTTTGATTAGTATAAAAAGCCTTGATATTTATTGTACATTTTATATACATTCTGAAGAAGGTATGTGAATACCAAAACATGTTAATGATGAAAAGGTTAAAAAATATCGTGTTTTTTATGAAATGTTTATACTACTTGTCAATAGGGGACAACAAACTTTTCCTTTTACTTTGTATTAAGTTCTCTTCTCTTTGATACTTAAATGTTTATTTGTTTTTTTCGCAG
Source organism: Morbakka virulenta (assembly GCA_003991215.1). NCBI lineage: Eukaryota > Metazoa > Cnidaria > Cubozoa > Carybdeida > Carukiidae > Morbakka > Morbakka virulenta. The sequence continues at coordinate 378,497 of RDPX01000604.1, read as the reverse complement.
AGTTTTCCGGTTTTTTGTTTGATGGCCATTGGGTAGATATAGTTTTTCCTACTACCCGTTATATCGTCTCTGTGATATTGCAATGTAGTTCCCATTAGTGTTATCGGTAAATTATATTTTAAAAAAATGTTTTTAGCCCAAACTAAAGAAAAATAAAGGTTTGGTAACATGCAACATTTCAAAAAATTTCATGAAGGGAGCTAATTACAGAGACCAGTTGTTACGCTAAAATCTTATGTTTACAATAAGATTTTATGATTTTATGAGATGGGAACCTGTTGTTAGAGTAATGCAATGCTCACTGCACATGCGTAGTTTGAGCACTCTGGCAGGATCCCACAATAACTCTTTAACCTGTGTTTGCTCCGGCAATACGGCCAGAGAGTAATGTCTCAGAAGCTCTGTGCTGCACTGATGAGCCCACAAAGGGCGAAACAGTACTGTCTGCAGATTGAGTATGTTTACAATACAAAGTTTTTATAAAGAAACTGTCTTGGTGCAGAAATAAATGAAATAAAAAGGTAATGCATTGCACTGAAATCCTCCGGTAGGGTGAGGAAAAAAATCGCATCTAACTTCTTCAGAGTTAGGGAGCTTATATAGTGGAATTTTGATACAAAAAATTTAAGTGAGTCTTTTCTAAATTCGTTATAAACGAAGTTCGTTATAAATGGAATAGAAACAAAGAAGAGAGTCCGCAAGATAATTGTTTGTTGTGATAGAAAATTCGTTGTGTCAGACTTTGTCATACGTGGACTCCACTGTATTTTGTAATGTTACAATTGTACGAATAATATTTCCAATCGACATCATAACTGAGATGTGCTTTTGTATGTTTGTCTCTGTCTCTGGTTAAACGCAGATTTCTAGACAATGGCTGCACATTTTGGTGTAAAATTTGGCAGAGAGATAGACGTCCCTGCAAGTGAGTTAAAATAGACTGATTCTGATATTTGTACCGTACCTCACAGAGCATGCGCCAATTTCTGTTCCGATACCCTTGCTTATGAACAGCTATGCTTCAAAGAGTATAAGTAAATCATATAAAAAGGAAATAGATAGAGAACACCAATTACCCGGGTTTTTTCTCTGGGAAACTGCAGTGTACCTCAAATATTGTTTACTAGCAGATGTAGAGCTTAAATTTATCTTGTTTTTGTAAATTCCAGAGATCCTTTAGGTCATCTTAAATAGTAATAAGGTGAATGTTGTTTGTGGCTTAGGCATACAATTTATGATAACAATGCCTACTGAATGCTAGTTTTCCATAAAATTGCAAACATATTTTATTTTTATTGAGTCTTTGCAGCCTTTTTTTGTATGTACGTTTGTGGATAATGGCATCTTGTTGGGGGTTTTTGCCTCTGTCAAACTGCTGCACATCTCCAATTGCCTACTATCAGTAGAGAGGGAAAATTCTCTTAACTTTGCTTCAGCTTTTTCTGCAAACTAGTATTTTAAAACCTTCATGTTCCTAAATGGCACATGAAAGATGTTTCAAAAAAGCTGACGTTGAATCCAGGATATGCTGGATTATTCAACTACAGGCATAGGTATGCATTCAGTTTTGTCAATATTACATAGTCTTAGTGAAAGCTAGTATTGAAACAGTAACAGAACACAAAATGTGCTGGAAAATACCCGAGATATTTGACACTGTCTAGTTGTCAAAGTGTAGATGTGTTTTGTTACACAGGCTGCAACAGATAAAAGGTTTTTTAAATAGGATTTATACGCTTTGGTAATACTTTGAATGTGGGCATTATGTGGTTTAACCACACAAAAAGTGGTAGCATTTCTACACTGTTTTTAACCTGGTACTATGTTCTAATCTTAATATCTATGCAAGAAAAAAACAACCGGTTAAGCTAACATATATCATCATTTTTATCAGCCCCGAAGGTAGAATGTATTAATGCTTTCGATTTTAACACGTTTATTGGAGGTCACTTCAAGGACTTAAAGGCTTTTCACAAATTAGGCAGAGATTGAAATCACTACTGTGTTTCTATGCCACAGAAGACATTGGTGAGAATAGTATATTTTTTTCGTGGTGGTGAAAAATGATCAATAAACCGAAGAGAAATTCTTCCATAGGTTCTTTTCAGGATGTAGTGACTGTGAAAAAAGGTTTTGAATAGCAGCTTTTAAAAGGATATAAAAATATCCGACGTTTACGTCTCCGAGGCTTTCTTTCTTTCTTCTGCTTTTACGTCTTTCAACGCTGCAGTATTAGTTAAACTTTGCAACGATACCCAGCCAAACAGCTCTGTCTTTAGTCAGTTTTTCTAGAGTATTGGGCTCGACTTCAACTTCGAGGTTTTCCACGTTTTATTGACGAATTCAGCGCTAATAATTTGAGAATATCAGAGACATTTGCAAATACAGAGTGCCTAGCACTACTTATTGCTAGGACAGTGCAACAGCATTCCGTGCACGCCAGTAAACAAAACTGCCCTGCAAACTGTAACTTCATCACAGGAAATCAAAATTTACACGACTCACGTGAAAGAAGAGGGAGAATATTATTTTTATTTTCAAGGATAAAACACTGTGATGCAAGACAAACAACTGATTCCAACTGTGGGATGAATCTTAGTTTTACAACTTAGGAACCTTATGAATGACTTTTCTAACGCATTTGTTTTGAGACAGCAAAAGATTTCCGGCTCGAAGTTTTAAAGAACGAAAAGAAGAATAAGATAGGGTATTACGTTCTGTTCTATGAAGTATAACTTGAGTATTTGTAAAAATAATTACTTCACAATAAATTTTGAGTATGGTTTTTAATTCCAGTAAGACGATCTCATCTACCTTTGTTGTCAAGGATACTGTAACAAGATGTAAGTAGACTTTTTAAAACAATGCAGCGATTTCAAAGATGCTGGTGTAAGTTTTCTGAAAAAACACCCAACATTATTTTTGAACTTTTCTATTACATTTATAGTTATGATATACTTCTTCTTTATTATAAATTTTCGACCTCCCAATTTTAACTTAGCAATAAATGAATGCCTGGTGATTTAATTAATGAAAGTATTTGCCTTTTTTACAAGTTAATACAGGAACTCACTTCTAATCCATATGCTTTTTCTTTATACAAAGTATTACTACTGCAGAGCTAGCATTTACAAATACAGTTGTGCATCTTAACTTGGGACGGCCTTTAATAAGAATAATAGATAGGATATATGCACAATGAAATATATATATATATATGTATATATATATACAATATTACACGATATACATCATATATCATCAATAAAATATCAGATAATTCATTGGCAAGAAGTTCTTTGTAATACCTCTGTATTCAAAAATACAGTCTCTTCAAAAAACTTTCAGCATCCAACCCTTGCCTAAGTTTCTTGCAAAATCCACTGCATACATTTTTATACAATGAGACTGTTGCTATAAAATATACTGGACCACCCAGACATGTACTCGCTATTCATCCTGCATATTTTATTTGACTTTTTAGCAACTTCTCTGTATATTTTGATATTCCTTAAAACCACTTTTAGGCTACATTATCTTATCAGAAAAGTTTATTTGAAGTTAACCAATTATATTTTATTTTTAGATCTGTAAATATAACCCATGTGGATTTCACGACAATGGCAATAGAAGCTTGTTATCATAATTTGTTCACCAACTCTGGAAACAAGAACAAAACTATGTCTATTTTCATCTCATTGGAGGTCTTTTCATTTGACATTTGATTCAATCCTTTTAAACTCTTCTGAAACACTATTGTATGCAAAATATTGAAATTTACATTTTTATCCCTTCTGAAAAAACTTTTTTATTCAAATAATTACACCATAATTTTCACCGCCCTTATGCTTTAAAGTCATTATTGGAAAGGTACTGCTTCTTGATAATTAAGAATAATTTTCATATTCCTTAATTGCATATTGTGGGTGTAGCTGATTATTATGTTTTAGACTCATAGGAAAAAGTAACCTCCAAACGCTCTCTGTGCCAAATAGAGCTTTGACACACAGACGATAGATATCTATATATGTATATTTGTATTTTTGTAATTTGTGTATTCGAATCAAAAAATGCTAAATGCATATAGCAGAGCAATATACATAAGGTCAAACACGTTCTTATTTTACGTGTTTTACCTTTTATATATATATATATATATATATATATATAACGCTCCCTTACGAAAGTTTGGTTGAGCACTCTATCTGAGATGGGAACCTGTTACTTGCGTAATGCGGAGTTCACTGCGCATGCGTAGTTTGAGCACTCTGACAGGATCCCACAGTAACTCCTTAAGCTGTGTTTGCTCCGGCAACATGGTCAGAGAGTTATGTCTCAGAAGCTCTGTGCTGCACTGATGAACCCACAAAGGGCGAAACAGTACTGTCTGCAGATTGAGTATATATATATATATATACACACATATATCACAACTCCCCTATATCCTAAACAAATAAAACAAAATAATCTATGTGCTATTGTCCATGCACTAACAACTCATCAACAGCTATATGAATGCTCTAAGAAAGTCCCTAAGAATCTTCGGTTTTAATTTATGATCAAACCTATACACTTTTTCTTCTCTTACTTTCGTTTCTTTGTTTCGTTGACTCCATCTTCATTGGAACCATTGTACCGGATTGTAGAGACACAGAGACAAAGAGACAAAGAGACAGAAGGAATTTGTGAATTTTATCAGTCATTGGACCTACCTATTCGTTCAAATCAAAATGAATAAGGCACCTGGAATTAAAATTTTTCATTTAAATTTTTAAAATTTACTTTATTCGATTAACCACATGACACGAGATATTTTTAATGTGTGAATTATACATAAATAGTCTATTCGGTAAAGTATTTGATACTAACTCTAAGCTTTTTTGGAATTAAATATTCTTCTTCAAGGGTCACATTTGACAACAAACTGACTCGAAGGTTGCTTACAGAATTCATTGTGGTTGTCTAGCCAAGGAATTAAATAAATATATCTGAGTCTGATTTTGTGTCTGTTATTTTTTACGGAAGCGAACCACAAAATTTCCCAAATCAACATTAACATTATAAATGGTAAAAACATGAACATACCCTACCCCTAGTCATTTGTAAGTTTTCTGTTAATGGTTTTCCAGAAAAAGGTCTAACCAGTACTCTTAATGACAAAATTCAGTTTTTGTAGAATTTAAGTCTCCTTTTTCACCACTGCATTAAATGTACTAAAGTTTTCGATAGCTTCTATTAATGTCTGACAGAAAAATGTTACAAGCACTGATAAGCAAGAGCCGTCTTTCCAGTTTTATTCAGTTGTTCCGTTTTTTCTTCTGCGTGTGGCAGGCAAAACAAGACCACACTAGAAACTAAAAATACCAAGCTGTAGTTAACGTCCTATCCAACAAACCGTTGAATAACATTGTAGCAGAACAACGGCTTTTTAAGGAATGAATTTTAACTTCTGCTCCCCTTTCTAGGTATTTAACAGCAATTAAAACTGTTAACTGCAGTTCCTCTGCTGTTTTACTTTAGGCTGACTTTGCTTTTTGTGCATCGAATATGGCTATAGAAACTATATCTCTTTAAATTTTTATGCATGATGACGATAGGCTTTAAATTTGAAAAATCTTTTTCGGGAACTTGATGTGGAGCTGTAAGTTGAAATTACAGAACCACTTTTTGCTTGTAGTCAAATTTGATTGCTCTTCGAGTTTTTGTCATAACAATTATTTGCTTTCGTCATAACCATCTTTGATGGAAAACTATGGCATCGTCTACCGCAAATTCATCCTTAAAGTTAATCCTTTGTTTGTAAATCATGTGCCTTCCTCATTCACCTTCCTATTTAAACCTGGTTTCCTTTTCTGAGGATCCCTACATTTTTACTACTTTGTTACCCTCATCACATCTGTTTTTCTATACCTTTTTACCTTGACGGTCTTCTTCGTTTGCGGTTTACTGTTTAATAACAATAATAACAATAATAACAATAATGATAATAATGATAAGGATCATAATATAATAACTCATCATGGATATGACTTTAAACTACACCATGTTGTGGAGTTTAGACCTGGGAAAATGAGGTTACTGTTTAGCACTACTACCACCAAGTCACCCTTGAGCAAGGTGTAATACCTGTCAGCTCTCTCCTGGAGCACAAAATTCCGGGTTGGCATCCAGCGGGGCTGTCACGTGGCTGGGAGGACTCTTTAGCCTTGGATGGCAACACCTCTAGTTATGGTATCATGATAAAAATACCAATTGACAGTAATTGAAAAATGCAATTTTTTTTGTTTGATGAAAAAAATTGGTTTCCACTATGAATAAGAATAACGGCGCAACTGGGAATGGAAGTAGCGATGGCGAAGGGGTATCACTCGGCAGGTGTCCTACAGTTGCGCAGCGTTGGCCTGGTCGTCATCAAGCTCTTGCTTGAAGAAAGTGAACAAAACAAGATGACGTGTTTATAATGAAGAGCTATTACATAGGGGGTACAGAAAACGAATGTAGAATATATGGAGAACTAAAGTATCTTTTTAAGCTATCAAACAGAGGATTTTTAATTAGGAAAAGAAGATACAGTGAAAAGCCTGGCTGCTAAAGTTACAGCTTGAAGCCATTTAAAGAGATCTAACGAGCCTGAATGATGACAGAAACTGAAACAATTCATGGGATGTAGCAAACGAAGCAACGTTAGAAGTATTGAAGGAAGAACAAATGGCACAAGAGAAAAAGTAACTCACTCAAGAGACAGAAAGGACAAATACGTTAGAGGAAGATCAGAAGGGAACCTCAGAGAGAATAAAAGAATTACCGGTCGGGATTACACGCTACAGGACGGTATTGATAATGAAAGACTCGCAAAGAAAAAGCGAAATCAGCAATTACAGAAGAATAACTTGTTTACCATTGTTATGGAAACTCTTTACAGGACTTTTGTCAGATGAGATCTATGGGACTTCCGAATCACAACAGTTCTTACCAAGCCGACCAAAAGGATGCAGAAGGGATAGCAAAGGGAGAAATGAACAAAGGCTAATTGACGAAGTGGTTATGAGAAATCGCAAGACATGGAAGATTTCTTTGAGCATGATTTGCCTAGATTATGAGAAAGTTTATGACACGATTCCTCTCTCATGGGCTCCTCCTGTGTTTGGAAATTCATGACATTGCCAATAATGTAACAGCTGTTATAAAAAACAGCATAAAATAATGGAGTATAGAGGTAACATAAGGAAAGGAAAAATTATACAAAATTGATATCAAGAGAGGGGTATTTTCGAGGGAAAAGTTTGCCACCACTGCTGTTTGTTATGTGCATGATGCCACTGTCTATATTGCTGACAAGAAAGAAAGCTAAATTCGATCTTCATAAGTACAGAAGCAAAAGAAACCATCTGCTGCTTATGGATTATTCAAAGCTGTATTCTAGAAACAGGAAAGAGTTAGATGAACTTATTAGTACAATCTAGATATTTAGAAAAGACGTGTGCAAGGAATTTGGAATCAGCAGGTGTGCACATATAATGCTGTAGAGAGGGAAGACAGTGCAAAGAGGAGTGTTAGAGATATTGGATGAACAATGCATTGATCAATTAGATGGAGATAAAGGATATAAATATCCAGAAATTCTTGAACCAAATAACATAAAAGGAGCAGATAAAAGACAAAATCACGAAAGAGTACGTCAAGAGAGTAAAGAAAATTGCTTCTTCAAAACTGAATAGTGGAAATATTACAGACACCATCAGCTTCCACGTGGTGCCTCTGGAAAAATTTGGTGCCGGAATCATAGATTGGATCAAGGAGGAACTGAAGAAAATAGAAATGCAAGAAAAGAACTCACAATGATGGAGTGTTGTATCAACAAAATAATATTAAGCGGCTCTATATTCAGGAGAAAAAGGAAGAAGGGGCCCACTAGGTGTAGAAGATTGTATACAAATTGAAGTGAAGAGTTTGGTTAAATATGGCAGTGCGTCGGAAGAGGTACTTCTTCAGGCTGTTAACATAGAGTATACACAGACAAGACAAAGATGTCAAGAAATCGAGAAAAGGGGAGAGGCACAAAAGATGGAGAGAAAAAGCTTGCATGAAAAATTGATAGGAGACGTAGAAGATATAAAAGATGGGTCGTCTTGGGACTGGTTAACTAAAGGATTCTTGAAAAAAAGAAGCAGAAGGAATGATATTTGCTGTTCAAGAACAAGTATTGCGTACAAATTTGATTAAGACGCCTATTGATAAATAGGACAAAAGTGAGAACTGTAGAATGTGTGGCAAAAAGAAAGAATCAACTAATCATCTAAGAGCGGAGTGCAAAAAATTGGTGCAACAAAATTACAAAAGCAGGTATGACAATATTGCACAAATCATCCATCTCGAGCTTTGTGAGAGATATGACCTTGTTCAGGGAGTAAAGTGGTACAATCACCAACCAGAGAGTGTCATTACGAATGAAAGCGTGCGAATTTTATGGGACAGTTGTATACAGACAGATCACTACATTGAAAATTGTTACCCCGATATCGTGGTTTTGAAAATGATTCTAGAAAATGTTTCATCGTCTCTTGGCGATAAGAGACTTCTATAGAAAAAACAAGAGAAAATTGAAAATTATTCCGACCTTCAGAGAGAATTGAGCAAAATATGGAAATACTCACATGTGGAACTAATACCAATTGTTGGCACAACAAGAATACTGATTTAAGTTCTTGAGACCTAAAGCTACTGGTTGTAGCCTGCTCTTAGGAAGAACAAGGGCATAAGACCATCGCCGAGATATAGATAATAATGATAATCATACTACTACTGCTACTGCTACTACTATTACTACTACTACTACTATTACTACTACTACTACTACTACTACTAATAATAATAATAATAATAATAATAATAATAATTTAAACGTCATCTATACCAATTTAAACATTTCACTATATTTTCGGACTGTATTTCTTTAAGTTTTTCTTGGACGTTTGATAACATCGGATGGGAAATGCGCCACAGAGATAACAAGGAGGATATCAATTGCAAAGGCAACTTTTGCAAGAATGAGCAACCTTCTTTGTAATATGAAGATCACATTGAAAACAAGACTCATAATTCTAGACTGTTATGTGCTACTATGGTTTAAATATGCCTGTGGAAGCTGGAAGCAACAGAGATGTGGTTTCTCAGGCGAATGATGGGAAACCCAAAGACACGTCACACCAGTAACATAGCAGTTTTAAAGAGGGCAGGTGGACAAAGAGTTATTTTAATGCAGTGAAGAAGCAGCAACTGGAGTTTTTTGGCTTTTGTATGGTGAAGAAAGGTTTGGAGAGTATATTTCTCACAAGGAAGATAGCAGGAAAGAGAGGTAGGGAACGGTAGAGAACAACGCTTTATAAAGTATTGCAGCCTGGACCGGAATGAAGACGATCGAACTTCTGAGTATGCCTCAGAAGAGGACAATCTGATCTGGCATATTTTCACGGTCGCCAAAGTCATTGGAGATGGCACTCGATACATATATATATATATATATATATATATATATATATATAAGAGAGAGAGAGAGAGAGAGATATTCCTTTAAATATAGAACAGGCAGATTGAATGAGCTTTAATTTGCAGAAAGAGAGTGTGATGCCCAAATCCTGTTGTTGTCTGCTACAGATGTAATAATAACATCTGATTGCTGTTTTGTTAGAACTCTTTTCTAATCAAGATTAAAATATTTTTAAAGACTTTTGAAATTGTCCATATCTTTTGGAAAAAGACCAAGGGATGAAAGTTTATTGAAAATGAGTTTCTCATTTTTACTTTTATGTTTCAAATAGTCAGTAAAAGTGGTGGTTTGATACTCCTGCAACTTGCGAGATTCGTCTCAAAACACCCTGTTAGCGTAATAAAAATAATACAAAAGTTAATAATAATAATAATGATAATAATAATAATTTAATAATTTAATAATAATTTACCGACATCAAGAACTAAAGTCGAGAAGTGAAACATTGAACATAATAATAATAAATGCCCTTTGGCATACATAACAACATGGCTCTTTTTGCCTGTGCGTTGTTGTTTTTGTCACCAAACAGGGCAATAACAAATATCCAGTCTGTATTCAATGCTGCAATACCAGACTTAGTGCTAGTACTAAGACATCTCTCCATGTATTGTCAGCTATCAGGCTAGGAGTGGGGAGTGCTGTAGTCATGAGTTGTTGTCATACAACAACAACCGCTTGAGCAATGTGCCTTTCCTCACTTGTTGTGAGGCGCCACTTGCAAGGTTGAAGTGATGTTTCCATTTTTATTTGGTTATTTTATCTCACTCTTGTGGCTACAGTACATGTGCCTGCATTCAACTTTCCTGGCTTGTTGTTGGGCGCTGAATG
>RDPX01000604.1:355879-367464 GCA_003991215.1 Morbakka virulenta | reverse complement strand
AAGAATAACAAGAATAACAAGAATAACAAGAATAACAAGAATAACAAGAATAACAAGAATAACAAGAATAACAAGAATAACAAGAATAACAAGAATAACAAGAATAACAAGAATAACAAGAATAACAAGAATAACAAGAATAACAAGAATAACAAGAATAACAAGAATAACAACATTAACAAGAATAACAGCATATATACAGTATATATGTCCTTGTAAAAATAGTTTTAAGGGAACTGTTATAAAACAATCGCTTCCAAAATAAGAAGTCGTGAAAAACGTCGAATAAGAAGTTTTGTTTTAGTCAAGAGATTTTTCACTGGCAGTGAGCTGAATCACAACTCCAGAATAAGCAAACACAAGTTAACTTTTATCAATACAAAGCCAAAGAAAACAATGATAAAAGGCGCTACTTTTTGTGCTCGGTTGCGTATAACAATGAGAATTGGAAACTGTTTTTATATTTTGTTGTTCTGGCGTCTTGGTTCAGTCGTGGATTAGGATAAAAGCTCTCAAACAAAATAAAAGGAATTTTAATTAAATTTAATGCTATAAAATACAACACAAAAAATATTATTAATTATTAATTTATTTGTGATCAACATAATATGAATAATGTTCATCATGAAACGAATCGCGTTCAGGATGCAATTAAGGAGAATTATCAACATCAAATCAAACAAATGTAAAAAATATTGCTATTTATAGTTAGTCTTTATATTGATTGAAAGAAGAGGACTGTTTTGATGAATATTTGTGCTGTGTATCGAGGTCATCACATTTCAATGACCAGCAGTAATCTGTCATTATGCTAAAAGTTTATTTTCCCTGGTGATGGGTATTCACAACCAATCTTAAGGAAACTGTCCTCTTTGCGTCTCATTGTATTCCCACACTGCTCTTAGAAAAATAGTCAAGTTATATGTGCAAAAAGTACATTTTTATACTCACTCTAGAGCCAACTTGTTGAAAAATTGAAATCAGACCTTGACTGTCTTTTTTATATTTCGAAAAGAGAGTATTTCCCAAGGCATTTTTAAGGACTGTCTGTTTGAATTTATGTTGTAGTTAGGTTACCTTGACCACAGAACAATGGAATTTGGACTTCTAGGCTGTGCCTCTGGCATGTTTATTACACTGATACTAATATTTCTGTTTATATTTTTCAGATTTAAAAATGGTAATGTGTTATCGAAAATATTACCTAACATATACATATATCAATTCTACAAGTGGTAATAATGTTTCTACCAGGTCACCTTTTGGCTTTTGAATTATAACTGAGTGGCTGTCTAAAGCATTATTACAACTACTTGAGAATGGTAAATACACTACAGATCCACAGCCTCCACATTAAATTCCCTGAAAATTGCAAACAAGCAGAGATCATACCGAAGTTCTTGAAGTTCTGTATACCAACTAATGGATGTTTTGACAACAAATCAGTAAGTCATTTTCAACAAAAACGTTTGCACAAAGAGATCATCAAAGCAAAGGAAGAACACAAAATCAAAAAACAGAAGCCTGACAAACATAGAGACGCCATTAAAACCAAAGCACCACAGCGTGTCATCCATTTAATCATCCTCTATTCACGCATCAGTAGAAGTAAAGTGTTTAAAGAACAATCCAGAACACACAATAAAAAACTAACAGCACTAGCGACAGAAAAAGAACGTCCGTTATTCAATGTAGAAGACACTGTAGTGACGTATGAGCGTGAAAATCAACCTCCAAAATATGTTATGAAAACTTTAGTGCTGGGACTGAAAAATGCGGTACAAGATGAATTTGACCCAAAGGACGTTCCAGCAGAATTAGATTAACTACTGAAACAATGTACCAACAATAACGTGAGGAAAGACACTATCACTGATGTCAACACTTAATCAACTCTTAATTACATCAAAAAATGCAAGAAGATGAAATCTTCAAAAAATCATAATGACAAAGAAGTACCTGAAAAATAACAACCTGTTAGCGATACCTTTTGACAAAGGTATAGGAATTTGTGATATGAAAAGAGAAACCTATGAGTCAAAATTACATCCTATCATCAACTTGCCCCAATTTGAAGAGATAGGCACCACCATAAAAATTCCAAAACACCCAGTGTTGAAAGAGGAAGAATGAATTGTCAACCAGCTGAAACAGTTGTACGAGGACGATCATATCACTGAGTAATTATAACAAAAACTAAAACCAGAAGGAAGCCAACCAGCCAGACATTATGGACTTGCGAAAGTACACAAAACATCAGTTCCAATACGCCCAGTACTGTCGATCCCAGGACCTTCCTACTATCAAATAGCATCTCAGGTAGCAGAATGGCTGTCGGTAGTGGATGAATGCAAGATCAATTCATCCACAAAGCAGATCAGCTACAGTCTTAACAACACCAAACTACAGGAAGATGAAGAACTGGTGAGATTTAACGTATCATACTTATATACAAACGTACCCGTAGCAGAAGCGATAAACGTTTGTGCGCACTACTGTATAGCGGGAGGTATGAACTTTTACCAGTTTCATGGGAAACCTTCATCGCATTGGCGGACATTGTCAGCATACCGTGGAAATTTCAAACAGGCGGATTGGCTAGCCACGGGTAGTCCACCAGTACCACACTTAGCTAATAAATGGCTAAGCCAGTTCGATCCAACCATCCGAGGAGATACCAAACTTTTCAACTTTTAAATGTACGGTATCTTACAAGAGATCAAACACAGCTAGATGGAAGGAAAATAAAACATGATCAATCAACTACACAACAACTTGTCCTTCACAATCGAGACACAGGGAGAAAGTAAAATATCGTTTTTGAATATGCAAATTAACTGTGATCAACAAGGCGGACTCAGTTCTACGTGGTATAACAAACCTACAGACACAGGGTGGATTTTGAATTACCATGCATTGACACCCCGACGCTATAGACGATAGGTTGTATCTGGATTTGTACACCAGATAACCGGTGCATGCAGCACATAGAAATATTTCCATTCCAGTGTATTGAAAGCCAAAAGAATACTGGAACAAAACCAATACAATGCAATGTTTTATGAACCCATCATTGAGCAAGCGATCACCTCCATCATGGAAAACAATCATCCCACAACTGCAGATGTGACAGTTACCACTAATCCTTCATCGTCAAACCAACCATAGGATTCAGTAGGACCCATAGCAGTCCAGAAGAAGATGATCTTCATCCAATACAGGGGAAAAGTCACATAAGACTATGAACGAGCACTGCAAAGATGCGAGGGATTATGCAGACTGATAATGACTTTAGGAAAACTGAAAACAACATTACCATCGTTGAAACCAAACGTTGAAAAGCACCTACGAAGTGGGACAGTATATCAAACTACCTGTCCAGGTTGTGAAGACTGCTATGTTGGCCAAACAAGCCGGCATATCCTGACCCACTTCAAGGATCATAGTGCACCATCTCAACCAGTCAGCAAGCATTTCAAATGCTGCAACACAAAGCTCATATTTGACCATATGGATATACGGAAATCAACAGCTCGAGGAGAAAAGCATCCACTAATTCTTGATGCTCTATTCATTGCAGAAAAAAAAAACCTCCATCAACACGAAGGATGAGTAAAGGAGCCGCTTTTTGACTATCAGGCTGTATTGATTTTATGTTGTAGTCAGGTTACCTTGACCACAGAACAATGAAATTTGTAATTCTGGTCTGTGCCTCTGGCATGTTTTGTTAGACTGATACTAATAATTCTGTTTATATTTTTCAGGTTTCAAAATGATAATGTATTATCGAAAATATTCACCTAACATATACACATATCAATTCTACAAGTGGTAATAATGTTTAAAGTGAAGCCAGACATTCACCTTGACATCTGCTAATGCCCGTCAAAAGGCAAACCTTCATCGATTTTCGAATCTGAGGGCCAACAAAGATTCCTTCTTTAAATCTGACTTCACTTCTACGAGGAAATTTTGACTCCAGGTACTTTCAATTAGTTCCACTTTTGTTCAAGGTCTTCATAAAATTGTTCATATCCAATAACTTATAATAGAAGAGTAGTAACAAAAGTATGTTGGGCTTAATGTGTGACACAGCTTTCACATTAAGATTTTTGGGCAAGAAGCTTACTATTGGTAGCCAATATTTTGTTCGTACTGCTGGCTTACTACTTTGCTCGTCTGGAGACAAAGAAAAAACAGGGATAGTTGTTGTATCCTGCTTGAGCTAGTAGAAAGACCATGTAGAAGAGTAATAACTTTTGAATAACTACGTATGAGAAAATTGTGATTATGATACTTGACTGCAGTTATAAGTGGCTTTAAACATCTTTGAGTTTCTGACCTTTGATCACCGTGGCCTATGCCATGTTATAGCGTTTTCATCAGAAATTCAGGGTCAGTGGTCACCATGTTCGTAAAACAAATAGGTAAAACAAATAGCAAAGAAATTGACAGAATATCCAAACATCGCGATTTAAAAATCTTTCATTAAAATGCTTGTGGACTTTCAGATTAGCTGGGTACACTTGAAGTTCCAATTGTAAAAGATATGAATATCAAAACGTTGTCTAAATGAAACATCAATGATTTCATACAAAGACAACGACATTATTTGTATGAAATCATTGGCTAAAAGTTTATTAAAAGAAACAAAGACAAAGGAACTAGGTTAATGTATGTATGTATATTTTGGATCAGACTCAATGAAACAGGAAAAAAGGATTCCAACATAACTTTATCAATGTTACTGGCTAAAATTTGCCAAAAAAGAAAACAAAAACAAACGTGAAAAGCTTTTTGTAATGTTCAATCTATTGACTACCACAGAGTTACTTGTGCAAGGATTTTGAAAACGTTCAGACGAAATTTTAGCCACCGTTTCCAATAAGAACATATAAACAGTGACCATTAGAGACAAAAAATTCTGATTTCCTCGAGAAATAGAAAAGAATTACACCTAAATTGCTGGAGAAGAGTGTTAAAGATTCCCTGGATTAGAAGGAAAACAAACAAATCTGTAATTGAGAAAATAGCACCTGAATTATCTCTGGAAGGAAGAATAGTAAAACAAAGGCTAAGATTCTTTGGACACGTGATGAGGAAAGATGGCTGCCTGGAAAAAGATCTTATGCTAGCAATATGTGAGGGACAGAGAAGAAGAGGGAGGCCACGACAAAGATGGATGGACGGTGTCAGAGAAGCCACGGGAAGAAATCTTGGACAGTTGAAAGAANGTAATGACATTTCAAAGAAGACCAAAATTCGAATAGTAGAGACTATGATTTTTCCTATAGCTATGTACGGATGTGAAAGTTGGACGATCAGAAAACAAGATAGAAAACGAATAGATGCATTCGAATTATGGTGCTGGAGAAGAGTGTTAAAGATTCCCTGGATTAGAAGGGAAACAAACAAATCTGTAATTGAGAAAATAGCACCTGAATTATCTCTGGAAGGAAGAATAGTAAAACAAAGGCTAAGATTCTTTGGACACGTGATGAGGAAAGATGGCTGCCTGGAAAAAGATCTTATGCTAGCAATATGTGAGGGACAGAGAAGAAGAGGGAGGCCACGACAAAGATGGATGGACGGTGTCAGAGAAGCCACGGGAAGAAATCTTGGACAGTTGAAAGAAGATGTACGGGACAGAGTGAAGTGGAGACAAATCGTGCATGATGTCACCAGGAGTCGCAGTCGACTCGACGGAACATGATGATGATGATGACACCTAAATTGTCAATATGATCGTATGGTTTGTAACAAGTCGTCAAAAGCGCAACCTGAACCACAAAGGAAAGCACTTATTTGAAAGAGATTTTTAACATTAAGCTCAACAAAAATTTTATCAACTACTACTATATAATAAACTGCTTTAAGTAATAATGACATGATTCACTGTACGCAGAAAATTTTCTTCGTACGTTATCTTTAATGACAGTCAAATGCAATGGAAACAAAATCTAATTTAGGTGGTCTGCTAAAAGATAATTAAGCTGTCAACTGATCAGTGTGTCACTTTTTAAAGAAATGACGAAGATCAACTTAGCATGAAAGTTTTTTAAAAGCATATTACTAAAACATTCCAACAAACATACGCCCATGAAAGATAGAAGATTGAAATAAAAAAAACAGCCGTAGATTACAGGTGATGTAAAACAGAAAATGAACTGTCAAGAAGGGATCAAAAGAAAAAGTAGGAAATCTAAAGTCGTAACTGATTACAACCTCTTTGAATCGCTACGAAGTAGATGCACAAACGTAATAGGAGCTGCTCAAAATAGTTTTAACATATTACTCCTTGAAGAAAACATAAACATCCTCGTCATTTTGGGAAATATATTATATCATTTTAAACATCCAAAGCTGCTACTACAGTTCTTTCATGCCTTACAGAAAAGAGAAAGATGACAGTCAAAAGCTAAAAGCAATTTTTTTGTAAAACGCTTCATAAATATGGATAGAAAACTAATATGAGAAGACTTCTCTTTTGAAGATTTTACTCTAAAAACTCTAAAACTCATTGCTGCCTTCAATCAACTTCTCTATTGTTCCCTATAATGTCACCCCCCCCCCCCAAGTTTATTGATCTTTCCAATATCCCTGTAAATCATTTAGATTTCATGTTTATTTTGCATTGACTTCTTCAGTGAGTTTGTAATGAAATTTTCAATTATTGATAGCATTACGACGGTTTGAGCTTATCGATATTGGTGTTATAATTAATATATTAACACTGACAAATACTATTCATTATTTAATCGTTCAGTTGCGACACGATTTCAATTTCCGCCATCCATTTTGATATAAGTTTGTATGTTGCTTGTTCCTGTTGCCAGGTTTTGTAACTCTGTCCCGTCCTATATGTGCCCACTTCTCCCAAAATGTTTTTTGTGTGTCTTTGAAGGGTTGAGTTATCGTACAATTAAGACAGCGTAGAAGCAAAGGGGTTCCACTGTCAAAGTCATTCCCCTCTCCTTTTTTTGGTTGAATGTCCTTTCATTTATTTCTGGGGTCAGAAGGTACCCTTCCAAAAGAGCTAATTAAAGCATTGAAGCATTTTGTGGTGGAATCCGCCATCTGAAATGTTTCCACTATTTCCCATCTTTGGCTACATTGACCCACATTCATAGCAGATTATGGTTTTCTTTGATGAAGAGCTGCCAGGGCTAGATTTTGAAATTTGAAAAATGAAGCAACGTTTTGTGAACTGTGATTCATAGCTCTTACTTTAAACCCAAAGCCACACATTTTTAGAGCAAAATTTTTTTTTGTGGTTTTACCAATTATTCGCTGCATCTGCACAATTAAGCTGAAGGTCATAGTTACGCTGAATGGAAACCTACAGTACAAGATGCCTTGGAAGATTCCTTGTAACCAGCACGTTTGTAATGATTGGGATGGAAAATGAAATAAACAAATAAACTTGTAACCATGCAAGACAGTGTATTAGTGGCATGGTGTTTCTAGGAGAAATGATGGGATATTATTAAATTGTGTAAGGTTAAACTGAATACCTCTAAGGTTGATCTCTTTTCCACGGACGCAAAAATTTGAAACGAGCCCCCTCTGAATATGAGAAAAGAAAGTCTTTTAAAACTTTTTTAACAAAATCCGAATCAGCTTTATAGACAGGCCGTAATTATTTTTAGACGTAGAAATTTTCAATCCCACTCTTTCTTTTTAATTTTTATTTCAGAAGGACGCACATCGCTAGCAGTCTTATAAAATTGAATTATCTAAATATTTTAAAATAAACATATAGATCTAGACAATGGTGTTCTGGCATTCCAAGGTTGTCTTGCAATGTCTTATTGATCACATTCCTGGTGAATGTAGAAGAGGTTTATCTGATTTTCATCCTGAAGAAGATCAAAATAATGCTCCAAGGGTCGAATGCTACACCTGTTATCACTACCAATTACCACATCCTTGATGAAGAGAACGACTTTAACTACCTTACCCCCTCCCTCATCGAGCAACATCTTCATGGCCCATGAGCTGGGCAAGCCTATTGGTAGCGTCATAGCTTGTCTTGGATCAAGATTTTGAGACAACCTTTTCTTTTAACCACCAACACTATGATATGTGTGGAAGAGCGTGCGACTGAAAGAAGCTTGTCTGTCAGATTATGTGAAGAGGAAGTGGCCTGAGGAGAGAAAGAAGCTAGCGGACATGTTCTTGCGAGACAACACCAAAGTAGATCTAAAGAAAGACCAGAGAGAACAAGGAAAGCAGAAATGGAAAGACAAAGAAATGCATGGGCAGTATCTAAGACAAACAGAAGGAACAAACACGGAGTGTTAGAGTTGGCTCAAAAACAGGAGGCTCAAGGAGGAAACAGGGTTCTTGATAGCTGCTCAGGACCAAGCACTACCTACTACTGTACAATTTCCGTGTGCCGCGCATCTTCCACTGCTGCACTGAAAAATAAATTCCCTGTTGTTCCCTAGAGCCCAAGTAGAACATCTTTTACATGCACAGCATTCGACAAATTCTGATTTTTCACGAAAAGAATATGCCTCTTAGAAGATCGTCTAAGCCAGCCAAGTTATGTCATGGATGTATGCTTTTTTCCCCAATGATGTCTAGTCTGGCTTGGCCACATCAACCGACTGACGGAAGCTTATATTGCGAAGGATCCTCAGCCTTCCTTCGGGTCAAGACTCATGGGCACACCTTTTCTTTGGTAAAAGGGTTCGTGTAAGAGCTCTGTCCTGAAACATAAATTAAAACAGAATGCGAAACTTTGGGGATCATTTGCTTATCCTTAAAAAGGGGGCTCAGGGAAGCGGCGAGGAGTGAGAGGTACGAAATGTCTCAGCTCAAGGAGAACCCTGGCTATATCTGGTGGAAATGCAATCGCACCGTCCTGTCCCGAATTGGACTGCATAGCAGAAGACGATACTGCATATAAGTAAAGACCCCCAAAATATTAATGCTTTCCTTTGTCTCAGAGGAAAAAAGGATACCAACATTTTATTCCATTCATGTCTGTAGTATTTTAGTAATGAAAGAAATTAATGTAAAAAGATCTAAATATGAAAATCTATTTGACATCTTCTTTTTTGTTGTTGTTGTTGAATTTTTTTCTCCTGAGAGCTCATTTTAACGAATATATTTTTCTGAAATATCTGCTTTGTGCATGGTTATATCGTTGTGTTTTAAGAGTTTTGTCAAAGAGCGGCATTGCAACAACCTCTTTATAGCTGTTGCGAGCTGAAGGGAAAAAATGTGATTTCTCCTTTTCAGCAATCTTGTGAATAAAGTTGGTGATACCCTTTCACATGATTCTTTTGTGAGAGAGCTCTGGAATCCTCATGCATGTGTGTCTTTGTGCTTTGCCAAGGAGGAAAAATTCAGCATCGAAACGAGGATATATCGAATAAACTAGAGCCGAGGACTTCAAAGTCGACGACCAAGTGTCTGGTTAATGACACGCATGCGCACTTTCCAGTAAAACTGTAAGCTATCGAAAGGACACAATAAAATATTTAAAAAAATTAGAATCTGACCCGAAGAGTAAAAGTATTGCCTATTTTGGGTTACCTCGTGTCTCGCGATAATCAGATAGACCCTCCCCTTTCTGGAGCATTTTCAGCTCAGTTATGTGTTTACATTTTTCTAAAAAGAGTAGATAATGGCGGATAAGAGAAAGCTTCAAGGTATGTGTGGCGGGCGGATTTGAAATTGTTAAGCCATGATTCACTTATGCTCTCTACTTTATTGCTCCTTGTTTGGAAATATGCAAAGACTTTGTTTCTAGTTATTTTTTTATTGGTTATTACCTCCAGGGGAAATTGAAAGATGCTTGAAAAGGGTTAGTGAAGGAGTCGAAGCTTTTGAAGATATCTGGCAGAAGGTAGGTGATAGAAGTCTGTTACTGTTATAAAGTCACAGGTCCATGGGCTATAACCCATCAAGACATATGGTGTTTATTTTTTATGTGTTTTAGAGTAGATAATTATGTAAACTGGTTACTCTTTCACAAAGTTAACAAAGACGAGTGGCCGTTTTTATAGTCCTACCGGGTTCAATACACAGGCAGTACGTATATTTTGAGTTACTGACCCAGTGCCGTTGTCACGTTGCGGTTTTTTGATACTTTCAGAGATTAAAAATATTTCTCTTGACTTACCCCCAGCTGCAAAGCACGGATTGGATTTCAATACACTTGTTTTCATTCAAAGTCCTCTCACAGGAAAATGTGCGACGGTGGTGCAAGTTTAGAGCTTTACAAATTTAACCCAAGGACTGGGGATGGTCTTTGTTAAAGACATTTCATACAGATAGGGCCACAAACTTTAAACGTAATACCAAATCCACTAGTAATATTTGATTTGCTTGTTTTAGCAACAATTGCTTTCAGGAGGTATATTTGATCAATGTTATTTCTCTTAAACCAATTACAACTAACATGATTAGGTGCTGATGCCAATTGGAAGCATAAAACTCAACCACCCTGACCATTAACAAGACGCAAATGTGATAAATATCAATCAAGCCGAGCTAATTGATGGAAAATTAGTATATGTAAGCCTTTTTAATATATTGAGCAAATACTGTTCCCTGGTAGCCAGAGACTTTTCTTTTAGGTTTTTACAAGCAGATACTGGTATGTACTTAAGTAAAGAGTACCTTATGGTGATTGTGGACAGTGGAATCTTTATAACTGTCAATGTGAATCTTATTCAGAACTGTAATTTTTTATTTCTGTTGCAGGATGTTTTTGAGCAAATTCTGAACAAGAGCAAAGCCAGTACTGCACACTCCCTAAAAATAGATCCAGCATAAAATACAATATCTGAACAAGGTACAACTGATAGTCCCACAAAGGCCCCATCCTGAACACACCAAATGACATCTCGAAAACTCAACCTCACACAATATTTGAATATGACTGCATTTGACACTTCAGCAGGTGTTATAAGACTACAACCATGTCATTTTTGTGATAGTCAACAGGGGTGAATGGTTTTCTTTACTTGGTCAACAATTTTCTGTCATAGACAGTCAGTATTTTACCCAAGTTGTTAACTACCTGCTTTTCTGTATACCTGGACACCACAAGTAGTTTGTTGCTCTCCCTTGGCCCAAAAACATTTCATGTTTGCAATTCTGTAAAAAACTACCCTGTTCGAAGTAAGCAAAAAGCAACTATAGGAAACGTCTGGCATTTTCTTTTTAGTGTAATATGTGTAAAGGCCCCAATGACCATGTTATTTGTATCCCTAATCATTTGATTTTCAAAGGCAACTGGTATTTTTAATTTTTTTTAGTATTGAGTATTGCTGAGGGAAAATGACGTTAAAACTCAAAAAAATTGAGTGCAGAGTATGATGAACATTATTTTTGAGATTCCTTCCTTATTAACATAACAATTGGATGGTGTGATATTCACAAACCTATTCAAAGAAATGGGAGATTTATTTTTATTTATATCTTATCATCACCATCATCATCATATTTGGTTTTATTTTTTTTACATGCTGGCACACGCTGGACAGTTCAATAAAATGAACTTCCAGGCCAGTCTGTCCTTTACTAGATCTTTGGTGACACCTTTTCGCTTCAAAACTGATCTGATT
>RDPX01000604.1:295588-351731 GCA_003991215.1 Morbakka virulenta | reverse complement strand
TTCTATTATACACACACACTCTCTCTCTCTCTCTCTCTCTCTCTCTCTCTCTCTCTCTCTCTCTCTCTCTCTCTCTCTCTCTCTCTCTATATATATATATATATATATATATATATATATATATATATAGTATTAGGAGTAAACTCAAAACAGTCAGATGTTAAGGGTTCTAATTTGACAAAATAATAATAATAATAATATATATATATATATATATATATTGTGTGTGTGTGTTTAGTGGAAGGCAATTTGTACATTTGAAAGAAATAGAGAGTTCATAATTGCAACATAATGCTCTTTTAAGGAGTTTTGTTTGTCTGTCAACTGTAATAATGCAATATTTATAATTCTAGGTACAGACAGCAACAAATTCAAATCAGAAAGAAAAGTATGAGACAGATCTGAAGAAAGAAATTAAAAAGCTTCAGGTAGTTAGAGCTTCTGTTTCTGCTGCTGTAACAATAATTTTGCATATCCTCTATACTGTTTAGACTGCATATATTATGTTTGAAGACTTGTTTGAAGAAGTATTTTTAAGTCCAAAGGATAGAATTGCCACCATGTTACAAATAATTTCACCATATTTGCTCACAGCATTTGGGATAAGTTTTAGATTTCTGGTGGAATAAATTTTGGTACTTCAACAGAACCATCAAAAGGAATTAAAAATCTCATCACTTGCATTAAAAACAATAAGATTGACCCCTAACATAATGGATTTGGCATGCAAGGCTTACCTTGCATCAAGGGTTTTTATTTAAACTTTGTTCCCACAGTCAGGTATTCAGTTATGTAGTGGAACAAGAAAAAACCTTTTAAATAATTTCTCTTTGTGTCAGTAATGGAGGATTTTAGTAGAACTTGGAAAGTAAAAAAATGGGGATATAGAAATATCATGTGACCCTTAAATTTGATTTTTTTTTTTCTTGACCAGCTGTAACAATAACATGGTATTGCACAGTATTTGAGTTTTAAAGTATTAGTTGACTGCACACTTTCAAACTCATGAATTCCAATCTACTTAAGGTCATTTAATTTATTTTACCTTGTTTTTATTTAATTACATGTATATATTCATATCCACCATATTAGATTTTACAACTTTTAAATCAAACACAATCATGAAGCTTTTTAAAGTAGTTATATAGAGTTTATTGAGCTTACATAAAAATCAAATGCAAAAATCCCCTTGATGAAAAGTAATTATAGTATCTTCAAAATCTGGCAGTAATTAAAATTATGAAGCTTCAGTTTTTGCTATAAACTAAAAAAGCTTATTGTACCTTATTGTAGCATTTAATTCAAGCTTTTGGTTTGAAAAGAAGAGTTGGCTAATGACCAGCTTGATTTAAAAATCTTTATTGTGTTTTGCCTGTATTTCACTGAAATCAGAACAGAGTTGGACTAAAAATAGAATGGCAGGTTCAAAGAACCAATCTGAGAATACCTCATACATCATCAACTTCAACTTGCTTTAATAATTAACTGCAACTCTGGACATTTGAATGATATAGTGTAGCTTCCTCTTTGATTGAAACCCATCATTTATCAGTCTGGGGTTATAATAAAGTAGTGGTCAAAAATATCCTTGTTTTAAGTGAAATAATAACTTGCATCAAAGTCTGTGGGCTCACCAATGTCCTTCTAAGAACATAATGAAAGTAAGAACTTACTTAAACAAGGTATATTTTAGGGCATTTTGGGTTGATTTGATGATTAGGTGGCCAACTTGTGGATCATCTTCAGAACTCTACATTTTTTAAAGGCAAAGAGAGAGAGAGAGAGAGAGAGAGAGAGAGAGAGAGAGAGAGAGAGAGAGAGAGAGAGAGGGGGGTGGGGGGGGGGGAGGGGGGGGTAGGGGNATGTCTTTATTTAATCAAATTATTTTTGGTAAATTCTTTAAATTTCTAATAATGTTGGAGAATCAGAAGGCACTGCATTTGTTCCAACATGTTTCACTCTGCACACCAAAGATCCTTCTGATTCTGTTTTATGCAGGCATTATATTTACACCTATCATTAAACATTGTCTTGGAGTTGGAGTTAGGCCTTATATTTGCTTTGACAGGGAAAAGTTGGTTTGGATAAACCTGAATACTATTTTGAAGTGAGCAAGAAATAATGTAAGACTTTGAATAGTAAAAAGGCATAATAGAGTTCCTGATATTATGGTCCTTCAATATAACTGCAGGTATTAGCTGTCAGTTTTAGCAATATAAGAATATATGTTTCATTTATAGTAGGTTTAACCCCCTCACACTTCCCAAAACCACACCAAAAAATAACAACAGAAAAAAATAGACCAGAAAACTCAGAAGAAGTTGAGCGAAGACTGTAGTGCTCTTTTAATTTACCGTTTTCAGTGCTCCCTCCAAAGGTCAAAGTTGAATTCTGTGGAAGCTATAATAATTTCTATCATGGTTACTTTTTTCATCCTTCAAAGAGCTAGCTAAATTACATAGAGGTATAGAATACCATTTGAATATATTGAAAATGTATTTGAAAATAACCTTATAAGAACTTTGTGAAGAGGATATTGTATATGTATGCATAGCTTGAATTTTTCTTCTTTATTAACAGTGGCCCAGACATCAGGAGTCTGAGGAACAAATCTTCCTTCACCACGTTGCTCTGTTTGGAGCTTGCTTCATTTTCACTCTTTTCTTTTCCCTATCCATATCTTCCATATCCAAATTATATTTATATGAAAGGTAAAAATCACAACAGCAAAAATCAAAACATCAGCAGGAGCCTAAGTAACCAAAAATAATCTTTATGACAGTCGAATAGAGGCATTTAGCTTGTTCAAGAAACAGGATTGCAAGAGGAAGTGACTATCAAATTAGAGATGTGTTTGTTTATAAACATATATTTGTTATTATTTACAGCAGGGGTAAAATAATCACTGTGTCAAATTACATTTATCTATCCAATGTGTACGTTCAAGTTTTCAAAATTATATCCTATTGTATGCCTTGTCCTAAGGAGTGCTTTAAACTGATGTCTTGTTTGACATCCTAGTTGTTTTTGTGATATTGTTTTGATTAACGATGTTTGCCAGCACTTTTTGCCATACAAACAACACGTACAAACAGACACGTATAAATTCTGAACCGAAGTAAAGTTGCAAGGGCTAGATAACTTACATTCATTGCTGCAACAATTAGATTTGTATAAAACTCCATAAATTGTTTGTAGGCAAGACTGTTTGTGGGTAGCAAGGCGATGTTCAAAAATTTTAAACTTTTTGGAGATTAATGCACAAGGTCTACTCCAGAGCAATAACAACTGTGCAGGACCCTTCCAAAGCATGGTGGTAATAGGGTTCCCAAAAGAACCCAAATCAGTTACCATTTGTTTCCTTAAGTTCAAACCGAAGCACAGTCATCTGACAAGAATGCCATTGAGGTAGCTAATATGTTTATTAAATGTTGCGGCCTTGGTTGCACTGGATACAAGAACATCCAGTTAACATAAATCAATAATTTGAACTGGCAATTCTATCAAATATATCTTTACCACAGTTTTTTGTGTAAGCCAACAAAGTTCTATGTTGCCAGGAAAACTGCACCCTTCAAATGGAACAAAATTTTGGTTTCACTTGACATTTATTCTGTTGAATTACTTATACAGTTTAATAAAAGTAGAAGCTAGCGGTGAGTACGTTTTGTTAAAGAATTTATACACAGCTTTTCCCATGTTTAGAAATTATTAGTTTAAGGTAATTATGTTTTGATAGGTTATTGGGAAGCAGCCCCACGATCTTACCGATAAGCTTATTTTGAAAACTTATACAGGTCTGTAATTATAATATGTAGAGCGATTACAAACAACTTTTTTTTTGTTATTAACCTTTGAATAATGCAACTCCAAAGAAATCAACCTGTAAACATTGTGTTCATAATAAAGTGAGGTAATGGAGAATGTAGGGTTGATCATTGATGGCACGTCTGAGTCGTTTATTCTCACTACTTAACATGAATTGTTGACAAGACTAGTTTTTGTGATTTTACCTGGCATTTTTACTGTGACTTTTATTAAGCCTGCTGCCTTTAGTTTTGAATTTAAATTCACATGAAAAGTAGTTTGTTATTATGAAGCTTTTTATCGTGTTTTCATTTTAAAAACAATGATTATAGTATTCTAATTTCTTTTGTTTCATTAATCAGAGATTAAGAGATCAAATAAAAACATGGGCAGCATCAAATGATATTAAAGACAAGCAGCCTTTAATGGAAAACAGAAAGCTAATCGAGACAGTATGTTGATAGATAGATTCAACACTATTTGATTTTGTTTTTTGGAGGCCTTTTATGTAATAGAAAAAAATTATTTTTGCATTCTTTAATTTAAGTTCACTTTGGAGATATTTGACTTAGTAATTACCATTTAAAACTGAATAGTTGGTTTTTACTAGTATAAAGACCAACCATCTCCCAATGAACGGGATAAATAAATATTATACAAACAGTTCATTACTGACACTGGATAAGAATAAAGCTTCCTTTCTCTTCATTTTTCTGCTTATTCTGTCAATGTTTCCATGGAAGGTGCTGATGAGCGTCTGTTTATGTTTACCAACATTATTGACATGTGCTACTCGACATTCCTAAGTTGTAGTCATTTCCCAGTTGCTGCAGACATCTTTAATCAAACATCTTAAGTTTCCGNCTCTCTCTCTCTCTCTCTCTCTCTCTCTCTCTCTCTCTCTCTCTCTCTCTCTCTCTCTCTCTCTCTCTCTCTCTCTCTCTCTCTCTCTCTCTCTTTCTCTTTCTCTCTCTCTTCTTTCTCTGATATTGATTTAAATATTCTTGGTCAGAGTCACAGTTTTTGTTGCAAATATACCGAAGTTCACTGTGGTCAACGTATAATAAATTTCGTTGTTTATAGTCATTGGGAAAGTCGATGTCAAGTTGCACGGTTGCTTTTATTTTGCATGGACAGTATCATCCTGTATTGAGCTTATTGCTGGAGAACTGTATCAAAATATTACTGCTACTGATGTCGTTTAATTTTGTTATACTCATTCATATCGATGTGGTATAAATCACATATATTTAGCTTTTGTATTGAGCTTAAACTTACTCTTTTATCATGCCGTCTCGCAATGTATTGTTGGTTGTGTAACTTGTATTAAACTAGAGTTTACTTTCCATTGTGTATTGTTGTTACTGCCATCTACCCTACTTTGAGAGCCAGCAAGTCAATATTTCAGCTTGTGCAGTCTATGAAATTCTTTTTCGAAAAACGTTCAAATACTAAATTCAAAGGAAGAAAAAGAACGTATTCATTCAACAATAAACCGTGATATCCAGAAAGCGAAAGAACAAAACACAAACTTTGTTTTGAACCAATTAAAAACCGAAATCGATTTACACAACTTTGGGATAAAAGCAAGAAACCGTAAGCATTGGAGGATTGTGACAAGCTCAGTCGTGCAAGCGGCTTATTCCGACCCAGCGACGTATAACCCAAGTACTGGCAACAGTGACGGTATGTAACGTATCGCTGAAGAGGAGAACAAGCGTTGTTGTTTTGTTTGCAGTTTTATCGATACTAACTAGCCAAATTCCTGTTATATTTTATTGGCTGTGTCCTGTCGGTTGAAAATCCGTGTGATGCTACCAAGAGTTTTTCATTCGCAGGAAGTTGACCCGAAATTTTCTATCACAAAGTAAACTTGCTGGGGAGCTTTGATATTAATACTTGGTTTTAAGCCCCATATTTGTTTTCATTAGTTTTGGCAAGACTTTAAGTAGAAATGTCGGTTATATTTATAATTGTGATACTTTAGTAATTGGTTAAAATTTACTGTTAGTAGCAGGTAACCAAAAATGTCACCAGAGCGTTTAAAGAGAAACTAGACCTTGTTCTTTGCGGCTATTTGTTTTACCCATTTTGGAATATTTGTTTTCAGCATATATGTGGCGATCAAATTTTATTAAATTAAACAAAAAATTTGCCAGAAGACCAGCACTACCTATAATATCAAAATTAACATTGTAGAACGTAGCACCCCAAGTTAACATCACAGAACTTGCCAATCAAAAGTACCTTCCAAGTCAAAGTTTTTATACTTATAACCCAGTTTTAAAACCAAATAAAAAAGTATCTGGTTTAAGTTCTTAGTATTTCAAAAAGCATTACGCTATTATTAAGAATTAATATAACATATATATAACAACAGATTGGATCTTAAGTAGGTTGAAATTTTAATGATTAGAATTATTGTTTAAGGTTACCAGAGAATCTTTCATTTTTAGATACAATACACTCCTGACAAGTGATTAAATAATATGATTGAAATGATATTTAGACTGCCTATATCTTAAATAACTTTCACGTTTGCAGCAAATGGAAAGATTCAAGATGATAGAAAGAGAAACAAAAACAAAAGCATATTCAAAAGAAGGTGAGTGAAACATAGCGTATTAGTTGAACAAGTTACCTTACGGTTACGATTCCCCATTTTCAACCATATCGACGGTTGGTTTTTGTTTGTTACTACTATATAATTAACCAATGTACATGATCACTTATAAAGATTAAAGAACGTCATTGGAATTGTAATAGCATACTTATTAATACAAAATGCTTAATCAGATCGAATTTCTGTAAGAATTTGGCAAAGTTTAACTTGGACATACAGTGTATCGTAATTATTTTTTTTACTTTAAGGTTTAGGACAAGCTAATAAAGTAGATCCCATTGCAAAAGGAAAAGAGGAATGTAGAGATTGGGTTAATGTAAGTAATGCAATGTTTTATTTTATTTTGTTATTATTTAGATAGTTACAAAATTTGAATTGTGATAATAAATATTTAGAATAATATTTAGTCACTTTTTTGTTGTTGAAAAATTGCGTGGTTTATGTTTGTCAGGCAGCTAATGTTCTCAGATTTGTTTTTCGTCTTCAGTGAATTAGCACCTCTTTGTCAGAGTTATGGTGTTCCTCTTTGACTGTGAAACTGCTGCGCCATTCCTTTAACAAATGCCCTAATTTGAAATAACATGTCGATCTGACCTATCATATATTTCCTGCCCCCTTTTTGTGATAAAAATGGCCCTAATTTGTAACAAGTGCTGCAATACTTGATACTAAAATCCCTTTTTTATGAGGTTTATATTGATTATCCATTTTACATAGCATTTATATTTAAGTATATAGAAAAAAAAACCATCACCTTCACGCATGTCATGTGACTTACATTTGTTATTATGTTTTTATTTTTGTAGTCATGAACTTCTTTTTTGACTTTTGGCTATATCCCGTTTGCAATCGCCACAGTGGATCAGCCGTCCCCAGCCTGTTCTGTTTGTCACATCAGCACCCCTCACACCAACAGCCTCCATATCACTGCCAATAATCACGACCTAAAAAAAGAAAAGAACCAAATGTTTTTTTTAAAGAAATCCATCTAGGAAAGCAAAATTTTGCTTAAATCGAAAGGGGAAACTAATAAAAAGCATAAAACGTAATGTAACTGCTTCCAAACGAGAAGTAATTAGGTTGTATACAACATCAAGTTTAAAAAAAATCAAATAATTGGCTTCTATACACATTCTTGCTAGTAAAATGGTAATTATTTTTTTAAACACTAGATATATATGCGTCAATGAAAACCATACAGAAAACAGGAAAAGTGTTGACTTAAAATTAATGATTGCAAATCAAGTTTATCACAGATTAGGGTATAATTTTTTACAAACTGGAAACTCATTTGTTACACATTTAGCTAACATTTTATTAAAAATTTGGTTAGCATTTTTATTACAAATTGAGGTAAGTTTTGTTACAAATTGCAGTACAACAAAGAAGGCACCAACAGATTGATTTTCCGTGGATGTGTACCTTTCCCCTGTCAATAAATGCACACGAATAAAATATGATTTATCAAAGGTTTTACTTGCAAAAGAGTAAATGCTGGTTTCAACTGAATCTTTTAATCAAAATTTGTTCTGCGTCAAGTAATATGGAGGCAATGACATTTGAACCACGGTAGGAATAGGTAAAGAAAAGAGTATAAAAAAACTTATAAAAATTATACGTAGGTATGTTAACCAAATGTGTTCTGTAATTGGTTTTTCTACTCATTAGTTCATGAAGATCAGTATACCTTGCTTGTTTGATTCTCATTGTTTCAAACTTATGAAGTTGGTTTTGTTTAAGAAGCTATCAAAGATCTTTTTCCGAACAGGGACTTTTATTTGTACAGGGTAATAAACAGTTATTAAATTTTAAGAGTCAGACTTCCCTCCCCTAAGTTACCCGTTTAGTGACCCCAAGATTTTAATACCAAAATATCTGAAATTGGAGTGAAACCCCGCAATTTTTGACTTACTTTCACTATTAAAATTACACCAAAGGTAGACGATTCACTACAGTATGTTACTGCACAAAGTATCTCAATCAAAGAACCAGAGACAACACGTTTTGACCAGAAAGGAAAACTATAATTTTTTTGCAAAGACTTTAAATTTAGTTAAATTGGAAAATAACTTGTTAATGCTAGTAACCCATCACGAGTAGTTTTTGCAATAAATTCTTAAAATGACCTGACCTCGTTTTTACAACGTTGACATTCAGTATAAATTATATGAACAGGTTTTCTTTCTTCTTTTTTTTGGTCTTGTTACCCTGTATCACACGAAAAGTGGGCATTGGTTGACAAGTAGAAAACATAAAAACTGATTTTATAACTCTTTATGTTATCTTCCAGCACCGTAAATGGTATTAAAAGCATACTCAAAGCGGGTTAAAATTTCGTAGATTTTATTAATGTATAAAATTGATTCAGTCTTTTGGCCTCCAGATGTGCGTTGTTCTACTTTATTGAGGTGGTAAAAAATGCAAAAGCTTAAATATAGTAAGTAAAGTTCTGAAGATGTTGTCCACCAAATAAAGATGAGATTGAAATTCTTTTGTTCCTCAGTGCTCAACTGCCCGAAGCCGAAGACGGTTCGTTGAAACCCAGAATTCAATTAACGACAGTGACCGAAACATTTCAGTATTTTGCAGACGAATCTTTGCACTGGCTTTACAGATAAGTTTCTAAAAGACAAAGATAATTACATGAANGTAGATTTTATTAATGTATAAAATTGATTCAGTCTTTTGGCCTCCAGATGTGCGTTGTTCTACTTTATTGAGGTGGTAAAAAATGCAAAAGCTTAAATATAGTAAGTAAAGTTCTGAAGATGTTGTCCACCAAATAAAGATGAGATTGAAATTCTTTTGTTCCTCAGTGCTCAACTGCCCGAAGCCGAAGACGGTTCGTTGAAACCCAGAATTCAATTAACGACAGTGACCGAAACATTTCAGTATTTTGCAGACGAATCTTTGCACTGGCTTTACAGATAAGTTTCTAAAAGACAAAGAGAATTACATGAAATTACATTACATGAAACATTTTTTTCACAACGTTACCTACTGAAACGAATATATATTTTTTTTAAGGGGAAATGGTTAAATTTTGAGAAAACAGTGTTTTCGACAACCTCGCGAAATAGATGGAGTGATTTTTTCGGTGATGTAAAGTTTAGTTTATTTTTTGACGAACTAAACTCCATTTTTTAAAATAGTATAGGTCGTATCTTTAAGCTAATAAATTAATTTTGGTCGGTTGATCATATCAATTTCATTTGCTGTTGTTTTGACTACTTGTATGGCTGGTATAAAAACTTGACCATTGCGATGTTTTTCATAGTTAAAACAATATAGAAATGACCTACACTGAAATAACAAAGATTTTCTACCTTATTAGCACACGTTCAAAACCAGGATCTTTGAAAATTGTTACAGTTAAATACAGGTTAACTTCATCTAAATGAAATAATTATTCCAGAAAACTCCGTTTTGAAACCGGTTCATGCTTTCTTGCCCATAGTTAACCATTCACATTAGTGGAAGGGGCGTAGGGGGTATTTGTATTTTTTTTCATGGAAATGAGATAAGTTAAGAAAAAATAACAATATAGAAGTTTGATTTATTCAAATGCGCCTGTTTGTATTATCACGAAATGAATTGAGATATTGAAAAACATAACTGACACAAAGAAGCAGAAACGAAAGATAATTTGAAGGAAAAGATTGATGGGAGGGGTCTGTTGCATGTTGGCAGATTTTCAACAGCACAGCTCAATTAAATAACCTGTTGTTTAAATTTTTGTGGTGCCAAGTATTGTATTACTGCAGTTGTAGATTTAAGGACAAATGGTATTTTCTTTGCTTCTCAAGTTTAACCATTATTGTTTGATAACCTACCTGCTGGGGCATACTGTCAGATTCCAAATAAATGTGAAAATTGATTTTTAATTTTGCCTTGGTATGATTTTTAAATTGAAGTAGTTATAGATTTGAATTGCGACTAGGCCCCAGTCCCACACCATGTCACCAAATTGTTACTGCCTTTCTTCATATTCCAGTCTTTCTTTTTCTTCATTGCTTTGCACAGATATGGTCATCAGAAGGATCACATTTTAATTGTTCAAAATATTTCCAACCTTTTCTTTTATGAAGAACCTTAATCTCTTGGCTTCTTAGCACCTGACACGCTCCCCTCCCATTCATGTAGCACACAAGAATAAACGAAACCCTACCATTTAGAATATAGTTTAATTACCATCATTTCTAGTGGTTTTCTGTCATTCAGTATAGTTATACCCAAAGGATTTTACCTAGGTTGCTTTTTGAGCTGTAGTTATTGACCGCACTTGTAATATTTCTTTTCCTCCATAGGATTCAATTGATAGGCTAAAGCTGCAGGTAACCCATCGATTATTTTATTCATGAAAGTTGTTAGCAGTAAGATATCTTGAGACATTTATTCTTGATTGACTGACATATTGGATAGGGTTTCCAGATGCCGGTCGCACGAGACCGTGCAGATAAGTCTGTAGATGGTTTCGTAAATAATCTTCCTGTATGGATGAAGCCCGTGAGTGATAGCATTGCATATAAATGTATGTGTGTGTCAGTCTGTCTGTCTCTCAGTATATCTATCTATCTATCCATCTATCTACCTATCTGCCTATGAATGTATGCATATATATGTATATATATATATGTATATATTTGTATATATGTTTGTGTGTGTGTTTGTATGCATGTATGAATGAATGTGTAGGAGAGCGACGGTTAGCAACCATCAATACATCGCGACAACTTGCAGACCACCATCCTCAAAGATAGCCATCTTCCTTGCTCCAAATATTGTAGCTAGGGAGCTGGTAAACTGCATTGACCACCGTAGTATGACAATCACTCTTTTGGATTTGTTTTTTTTGCAGCCGTAGGTTCCATTGTACTAATAGCGATATGCCTAAATGTTGCTTGCCTTAGAATTATATTTTCGTTGATTTCTTACATTTTTCTTCACATAACAAATATAATACGTTGCAAATAAACTAAATTTGCAACTAATGGGACCATTTTCTTTGCCATGGTGAAATAATAATTGCTGGTTAATACAGCTCAGATAGTGAACAAAATTGTCTAAGCTTTGGATTCAAAGAGGCGAATAACGACATAGGAAAGGTTATTTTTTAATAATATTTACAATTAATTTGTGAGACGCATGAACCACATTTTTGATGCGTAATATAGTATTAGAAGCTAAGGCATTCTGAAGCCATTTTTTTTGCTTCAAGGTATCTTGAAAATATGATTAAAAATTCTGGGCATTTTCGATTGTTGATCTTTTTTGTCTCCGTCACATGCGATAATTAGTACAAGGACAATGCTTACAGCAAAACAAGGCTTTTACATGAAGATTATATAGAAAATAAGAACTAAGAAATGCAGTTGTAACAGATTTTCACTTCGCTAGAACTTCACTTAGCTCTTGCTGCGTCTTGCGACCCTTTTCACGCACCTGAGAATTCCATTTGATATCAATTTACTCCTAACTAGTTACCTTTTGACAGCAAAAGTGCAAATATGTAGCATACATTTTTTCCATGGTGTATTACTCTTGGTGTATATGTGCAATATATTACAAATGGCGCTTTGAGTGTGGTTTTTGTTGTCATTGTTTATTAATGTTTATATCAGCATTGGTTTACAGGAGACATATTTAAGATTAGATAGACATGAATGATAAATTTATTATTTTTTAAGTCACAGTGTTTTAGCGTCCTTTCTAGGAATAGTTTGGCCATCATTATCAGCCTAGGTAGGCTTATCGTCCATGCTGTAAAAACTGGTACAAACAGGATAAGTAATAAAAAAAATTTTTTGACTTTGATGTAGTTTTGAAGGTCAGTAATTAGAGGTTCGGAAAATTCTTATAATGTGCGGTGTTTGCTTTTCTGTTTCCTCACACATGCAAATCGTGTCGCACTCAGGTGACCTGATTTGTTCAATTTGGAATTACTTCTCACTGGGCAGAATTGCTACTACTAATAAGAAAGGTTTATTGGGAAAAAAAAGAAAAATCAGACAGAGAAAAAGCTCATTAATATTGGATGTAAAACAATTAAGACTACTTACTCAGCCACAAACAATTAGTTTGTGGCCGAGTAAGTAGGCGAAAGAGAGTAACACAGTTTTACAGTTAAAATATTGCACCACTGGAAATATCTGTTCTGTGTAACGTTGAAAACTAGCTATTGGCATAGAGATTCTTGAAAAACTTTAAAATCCTTGGAAATTGCCACCAAATAGACAAACAATTTTGCCGTTGCATAGGCTGACCTGATTTTGTCATGTTTTTCTTGATCACTTTATTTTCCTTCCAGATCCTCATTCTCGTAAATCTACACTCATGCTACCTTCCAGGAAAACCCAAGTAAAAAAATTATGCAAAGGAGTATTTTATCTTGACGTTTTTTCCATAGCACATGGACATGAAACAAATTAATCCGGACTGAAAGTTTTTTCCAAAACATGAAAACTGAAAAACAGTTTCAGAGGCAACATTTTGCCGATAAGAGAGTCCTGAAAAGATAAACACGTTTCAAAGCCCACTGCTTAATACCATGCCATGCTTTCAATTTGACTGTTGCGCATTTCCTTTTGAAGAAAAATTAGGATTAAGTATCATTCCACTTTTTTCAGGCCCAAAAAATTCGTCTTGTTACTTGTATTAAAAATATGTATGTGAGATGTTCAGAAGAGCACAATAATTGAGTAAAAGCAGTGATAAGCAATGTGAAAAATCATAAATTGTTGCAGGTTCATTGACATGGTAATATTGTTTGCAAAAGTACAAGTTGGCAGATTAACCTGTTACGATAACCGGTGTGGATTTCTTGGGTAAAAAGTCTGTCATACTGATTTTTCATTTTCATTTACAGATTGATCAGTTAGAGACGGAAATAGAATCTTTAAATGCATGTGTGAAGAAGAAAAAAATAGATAAAGACGTAAGAAATTATTTTGCCAAAGAAAGTCCTTATAAATGTATAATTTAAGCTCCATTTAATAAATAAAGCCTGAGTCACAGAAGAAGGATAATACAGAAGTGCAACTGAGCGCGGTATCCTATGATGTTTGTAAGTCACGTATTTCTTGGCGACAGGCAATGGGTATCTTGAGTTAAACTCCTTTTCATGCACAAGCAAATGAGTAAATGGAAAAACAACATATTGAAACTGCATCTAGATGGGACACGAGGAAATCAAGTTGAAAACTAGTGCATACATTTATTTAGAAACTAATAACTAAATGCATAAAAGGAATTATTTCCAAGTTGTGAATAAGGAGTTGCAAAAAGAAAAGGACTCGCATAATGTTCCTGAAGGCCAAGGGAAAAGTAAACAACTTCACTAATAATTTGATTTTGCCAAGGGCATGTCAAATAGAATTACACGAACTTGCTGAGGGGAAATCTATTGAATCAAATTCCTTTCAGCGAAGTTTATCTTTCTTGAAAGAACGATCTAAGTGCGTTATTTATGGCCAATATTTATAACATCTGCTGCACTATTATTGTAACCAAAAAAGGACAGAAAATCAGCCTGGAAATTTTTAGTACCTCAAATAGTTGCAACTCTGTATTATCCTGTCTGTGCCTGAACTCACATTTGTTCTTTCGAGAGTCACAAATGATATTGCCGCCCCCTCTCCCTCTCCATCCCCAACAGTTTTTTGACTTCCCTTCCTTTCGGCCGATTTTCACAAGATCAGTTGTCAGTTCTTGGGATTTTAGGAACAGCCAACATAATGATCATTATATTTTTTTGTGTGTGTGAAATGGCAGTTGTTGTTGCTCAGAATAAGAACAAACCCCGCTATTGACCTAACTTTATATATTTCAAACCCACATACTTTAATATGAATTTCGTCCTGGTTTTTTTTTATATCTTGTACTTAGTTGCATTCTTTGATGTCGCACCTTTTGCTGTATTCTTTGTGGTGTTTTAAAAATTTTCTTAGCCAAGCATATTTTTTAGAGAATGTAGGTATGAATTTGAAGTGTGGTCTTAATAGAAAGAAGAACACTCCGAGCTTCTTTTTTTATTGTGCTTTGAACAACAGATAACTCGTAATGTGAAAAATTGTATAAATGAT
Source organism: Morbakka virulenta (assembly GCA_003991215.1). Lineage (NCBI taxonomy): Eukaryota > Metazoa > Cnidaria > Cubozoa > Carybdeida > Carukiidae > Morbakka > Morbakka virulenta. The sequence continues at coordinate 337,220 of RDPX01000604.1, read as the reverse complement.
GGGCTTGGTCAGCAGTACGCTCGATTAACAAGATGTGACAGCCGGATCCTTACGTTGCAGGTGCAGAGAAGAGAAAGTGCTAAGTGCAGAGCAAAGCTTATTATACAACTTGTTATTAAAAATAAATGATTTTTTTACACCAAAGTGACTTCATTTGCTTGTATCATATTCAGGTCTTTAAATTCTAAGAATTTAAAGACTTAAATAAGACCTTTACCCAAGGATCATTTAAACGAAAACTGAAAGGTGAACAAGAACTGAGGTTAGTTTCAATTCGTTTTAACTTATCCCACCGTACCCCACCCACCTTTATTAACACAATCTTAGCCCAGACATATTAAAAAGTACTGTTTTTATTATTATTTTGCCTCCACTTCGATATCTTTTGGTTGCGATGATAGCTGTTGATTTTCTGTTGTTACAGAAAGCACACAGGATAGAGGAACAACAAGAAAGAATAGCTTCACATAGATTTCATATTTCAAAATTAGAGGTAATATTTTCGCCTGTAGTTGGTTCAGTTCTTGTGACTTTTTAATTGCTGAAATATAATAGGAGGAGAGGATTTAATTTTTTTCTCCCAGAGTTCTGATTGAAAGGGGGGAAGTGGGCTGCTTTATTATGCAATACACTTATACAATTTTTGAGGTCACATGGTCCCCTACCTGGGGACTTGATTGGAAGAGCCAGAAGTTTCTTGGCATAGTGCATTCCCTGCTGATTTTAAAGAAATAGTGGGAAACGTAAGTTGCTGCAAAATATTTTCGAGTAAATGCCTATAGTTGTTATTACTATCAGCTGTACCAAATTATCTATTGAAAGTACGTTCTTAACAGTATTATTGAAACGAGTCATGTAATTGATTATGCCATTCTTTGAAGTGGAATTTATTCTGATATCACTTGACAAACGCAAAGAAAATTTTCTTACGGGAACTCGCGGATCGACGGAAGGGCGTACGCGGGAAATTTCCCGAAATCAGTGGTAGTGTTGAATGATATGAGTCGACAATATTCTTATGTTAACTCTAGTTTTGGTCTTCTTGTCATGGACGGGTTTTGACTTTTTTGTATCAGAATGCTGATGTTAGCCCATATAACTGTCACAACTCTTCTCTCTTTGCAGACAATATTACGACTTCTGGACAACGAAAGTCTTGAAGTAGATTCTGTAAGTAAGAGTTTAATTTAATTGTGAAGTTGGTGCTCGTCTTTTCTTTTATTCTTCTTTGTTGCTGAAAACCGCAAGTTGCCCTGAATGATTGTAAGAATTTTTGCACGAAGCTTGTCGAACTTGATACTTAATTCACAGATAAATTTTATTTGCCGAATGCGTAATGCAACAAACACTATAGCCGTTGTTGTGGAATTCGAAATAAAAGTTCTTGTGACACCCAAAAGTAATTCATGTCTGACAGTAGTATGGCCATATTTAATAAAAAAAAGCAACATCGCATCGTTAAATGCATTGTATCGAGTTCTAATTATGTCATCTCTGAACAGTTATATTCTGACATAGGTATTTTTTTGAAGACAAAATATTTATACTGACTGAAGTGTTGATTTTCTGTGGCTATGAGCAATATCACTTTAGATACATGAACAGCCACGGGAAACCCATCAACCCATCATTGTATTAATGTAACATACCTGTTACTATTATAACCTTGAACTGATTTTGTTTTCACCATTTATTTATTTTTATAAATTGAATATTTTGATAAGATTGGCAATAGTTTTTATTACATTACTTAAGTTATTCCCAAAACTAGTTTGTTTACATTGAATTACCAGAAACTATTGAAACAATGGAGTAAATTTGGGAAAAAGATTATTCCTCCACACAGGCAAACGGGATTCCTGATTACATAGTCGGGGAAGAGGCAGAAAAGAAGCCTGTGCATTGTCGGAACTGAATTTCACATTTAAAAGATTATTTTATTATTATATTCACAAGTTAGAAACATCTTATATAGTCTAATGTTTTCAAACTGTAAATTACAAGTTGATTCTGGATGAAGGAAAATTGAGGAATATTATTTATCATTTTGGTTGGTCAATACTTTTTTTTCAAAATTGAACCTGAAGTATTAATAAAGTGTCGTTGACTGATCATAAGTTATATGATAAAATGTCGACAAGCAGCCAAAACTTAGGGATTAATCATTTAATTATCTTTTACGATTTTTGTGTGTGCGTGTATGTATGTTTGTATGTATGTATGTATGTATGTATGTGTGTATGTAGGTATGTATGTATATATGTATGTTTGTAGGCATGTATGTAGGTATGTATGCATGTATGTATATATGTATGTATATATGTATNTAGAAACATCTTATATAGTCTAATGTTTTCAAACTGTAAATTACAAGTTGATTCTGGATGAAGGAAAATTGAGGAATATTATTTATCATTTTGGTTGGTCAATACTTTTTTTTCAAAATTGAACCTGAAGTATTAATAAAGTGTCGTTGACTGATCATAAGTTATATGATAAAATGTCGACAAGCAGCCAAAACTGAGGGATTAATCATTTAATTATCTTTTACGATTTTTGTGTGTGCGTGTATGTATGTTTGTATGTATGTATGTATGTATGTATGTATGTGTATGTAGGTATGTATGTATATATGTATGTATATATGTTTGTATATATGTATGTATGTAGTTATGTGTGTATGTATGTGTGCATGTATGTATCTATGTTTGTATATGCCCCTGAAAGTACAGAGTACTGTTTTTATATAGCCTGAAAGTGATTGATGTATTGATTTTGCTTTTTCTCGGCAACGCCATTCTTAGCTACCAACGCCGTCATTTGTCGTCAAAGAAAACCTACGAGCCATGCTTTTGAAGGCCATAGTTATAACAAATGGCCAATTTGCTTGCCAATTGGGTTGGATTCGATTTACATATAATTTTTAACAGATGTAGTCATGGGAGCAGATGTTCAGGTTTCATGAGCATGTTAGTTTAAAACGTGTCTCTTCCAGCCATCCTAAGCCCTAACTGGTTACGTAAACCAGATAGAAATTATTATTGGCTTAAAGTTGCAGCGATAGCAGATTTCGCCGCTATATTTAACTAATAAGTAACTTAATCAGGTGGTTAAAGTTTCACTCTAGTTCCCGTCATTGTGTTATTCTTTCTTGACATGAACTTGGTTTGGCATCACCTTGACAATAGGCTGGCGGCAAGGATATTGTTTTATTTTCTCTGATAATAGTGAACCTAAGATTTATGGTTGGCTTCCCTCACTTGGAAAACGCTTTAATTTTTTCACGAGAGAAAAGTAACCATATGGGCTTAGAACCCTACTGTGCTTTGTTTTGTCTAAAACCTTTCGTCTGTGGTGACTTTCTTTTGTGAAACCTTCCGCTTACTTGGTAAGCAAACTCACATAAGTCGTGTTAAGACTCTCTCAAATAAAGTTGTAAAGCGGAATTAGTTGCAGTCGATTACCCATTAGGATGAAAAAATCGTTTATTCATAAAGTGTTGTCCAGAAAGCGACACTGTACATGTTGATAAATATGGTGTTCTGGTTTTGAAAAAGGATGGTTTAACCACGTAATTTTTGCAATGGAAAATACGTAGCTTATCCACATACACGGAATGTTTGTTAAAAGTGGCATATTACTTTAAAGATTTAGGCACTGCGAAACCAGGATTTTTATGGTGAACACATTATTGAGTCGGATCTTAAAAATTTGTATCAACAACTTCCTGAAAGATATGGTTTATTACAAATGGTGTGGCAGTCGTTTTGGATTCCCACTTGTTTGTTTTTAATATGGTCGTGTAGTTTAATAAATCCTGACCATGACTTGAACCCCAAATGCAGTCCACATCGCTCGCCACAGGTAATTAATTTTTTATGATTCAGTCTCTTGTTTTCTATCATTGTAACCAAAAGGGCTAAATAGTTAATTTTAAGTTTAATTGTTTTCTCACTATACCAATGCTATACCTCAAGCCTATCTGTGTGTGATTTGTTTTAACCTGAACGTAGTTTTTTTAGGTGTAATCATCTTTTGTTCTTGTTGTGTTAAATATGGTTAACTCTTTGCTCCCACATCACCCCCATGGTCTGTACTCTTGTAGGACGACTAGACGACTCTGACAGTTAACATTTATGCCTGCGGACACTATGAATTTCAAGAATTCAGAGTGAAACATCACCATCGTTATTATCACTTTATCGTTATTATCACATTATCGTTATCACATTATCATTATTATTATATTATTATTTTCTCTTTTATTATTATTATTATTGTTATAACTATTATTACTATTATTGTTATTATTATTATTCCTTGATTCAAGCAATTGTACAATTTGGCCTTATTTATTAGCAATTAATTCCCCACTTACAATATCTACATGTAGCTGAAATTGAAAACTGAGACCTTATTATATTCTTGGCCAAATGTCTTCTCGTCTTTTTAGAACAGAAGTTGCTGTATTGATCTTAGCTGTTAAGCCTTGTATCGTCTGGCCCCAGCTTCAGAATTACAAATTAGCAGATACCAACAGAATTAAAAGCAAATGGTTGGAATTGCATTAACTATAACCACTTGATTGGAAATTATGTTTGGAATTATGTAAAAGTCGACTTTAATTACCAAAATTTGGTAGTCAAAATAAAGTAGACACTTGATGTCAAAAGTCCAGACATAACTTTTCTCACGAGGGCATCGCTTTCCCATAGAACTTTTTTTTCATTTCTCACGTAATCGTTTCTAGTTATTTATCGTTGTTATCGAAAAAACGTTTGTGCACTGTTTCAGTTCTTTTATTCCTTCGCCAAGACATCCAACAGTCGTTGCGATCACCGTTACCGTATATCCTCCTCTCCTTTCACCAAAGTCGAAGCACAGTTGTTGGGATTTTAAAATTTTCTTTTCCCGCCTGGTTTTCCTATTCGATTAGGGCATATCATATCGATGAGCAATATCTTCTTGTTTTCCGAGTCTTCTAAAGGAAGATCTGGTTGTCTAATGGTACAACGTGCCCTCATTAGATGCTCCCAATCCCAGTAGAATTTCTAATCATTGTTCTGAGTCACCTTGCTCCACTGCCTATTTTCTGTAAGCCATTTTGTTTCTTTTGGTATCAGTCCATTTTTGATGGTACACTGTAGAAGTGCAGAGTGTTGTCACACTGCTCCTGCTAGTTTCTTCCATTCCGACAGTATGTATTGAAAAGTATCTCTGTTTTTCCCGTATACTCGGCATTTGTCACCCGCTGTCAGTCCTCTGATCTTCTTTCATGCTGTCGTCTCTACTATCTCCTCTTGTAACGCAAAGGTTGATGACCTTTTTACATTTAAGCAATGCAATCGTCTTCTCCGTATTGGTATTTTGCTCTGTAACTCTTTCTCTGCAAGATGCCGTGTTTTGTTCTTCGTTTGTTCATCATTCAAGATCTTTTTCTGCTTTTCCATCTTGTTTTTCGCTCTGTTTATCTTTCCTCGTTAGTGGTCACAAGCCTTCATCAAAAGATACGGCTTTATTTACACCCGTCATCGCGCTTTCCGCCTCCGTTTTCAGTTTATGTCTGTTCACTGTGAATTTCGTTCCTCCAAGCTGCCTTGATCAACTCGTTAGTTGCCAAAGCCATGTAGCATGCTACTTTTGTTTTCGTCTCGTCGTATACTTTTTAAAAACTTTTCAGTCTTAGTACACCACCTTTCCTCTTTGCATATAGTTGCTCATGAGCGGATTGTCTTCCACGAAATCCTGCTTTTCGTAGTGCACCTTCAACGATCTTGCCCAACTTGTCCAACTGAACTGTTCCTAGGTTACACACATTCATTACATGTCCAGCAACAGGTATTAATCAGCAGTAAATGGTTTTATCAGGTTTTGATCGTTTAGGTTCAGTCCGGTTTAATGTTCCAGCTTCTTTCCTATGTCCTTTTTCTATTTCCATTACCCGTTTTACGTCGATTTTTCCTGCTTGTTCGCATCCAAGTAACCTGTGGCATTCAGGCAATGGGCCTACCACCACGTTTTTTTCCTTCAAGACTTCAAGGCGTTCTTGGTCATTTTATCTTTCCTAAACACTGCCTCTGTACATTTTATTACTTTGTAACATGCACCGGTGACCATACTAGCTTCCACAATCATTTTATTCACGACCTGGAGCTTTTGATGACTTTATTCGTATATTTTAATGTCATCAACGAAAAGACTGCGTTTTTTATTCTTTCTTCTCCTCATTCACCCATCGCCCATTCTTTCTTCTCCTCATTCACCCATCGCCCATTCTTTCTTCTCCTCATTCACCCATCGCCCATTCTTTCGTCTTCTCCATTAACATAGATACGAAAACTTCCGTCAGACAGAATCCTACTTGGGAGTAGCTTTCACCTTGTAGAAACGCTTTCATGATATGTTGACAAGTAATTTATTATTATTGTTATTATTAATTTTTTTATTATTATTATTATTGTTGTTGTTATTATTATTGTTATTATTATTGTTATTGAACAGTTTCCAACCCACTTTCATGATTTGACATACATTCGGCAGCTAAAACTTAGTATGATCATAAAAATTTTTTGTAACAGCCTTGTGAAGATTTTCCTGATCTAGCAAGCGTCCTTCCGTTCACCCTCCCCGCATTTGCAAGTAACTCCCCAGATTAATAGTGAACCATTTAGAGCAGAGGCTTGTAATTATTTTGTTTTGTAAGTGGAGATATGCCCTTACAATAGAGAAAAGCACAACACCTGTTTATGGACAGTACTGAACAGGGAATAATGAAACTTTAATAGTTTGCTAGATTAAAGGCGGCTTATCAACAGACAGGATCAGCGCCAAAATTTTGAAGAATATGCGCAGTGAAGGACATCGGTACCTTAACCTCCTCGTTGTGTCAGTCCACAGTTTTTCACCAAACAGCTGCATGTATTTTGCAAACATGTTTTGTTTACTCAACAGAAGACACTCTGCTCTCAGTGGCCTAACTGTTTCGTATGGTACTTAACTTGTTAAATTTTCCATGATATTAATTCGCATGATATTAAACGGCTCTGTGATCTACAACCAGTGGAGATAGTATATATTGAGAATTGGGTTTGTTTTTGTAAGTTTCTTTTTATTTCCAAACATTGGCTGTCTGATTGAACGGCTATTGGGAAAATTAGGTAAATATAACTGCTGTCATAGTGTAGCTAAAATGTGCGCTTGTTTTTTATGAGAATAGTGAAATTTGAGTCGAAATTCGCTATCCTTAGCATCAAAGTCATAAAGACAAGAACGTTAGGAACACACGGGAGCAGAAATCAGTACCACCCATGAAACAAAACGATCTTAGACTAGAATGAGCCAATGAGAATCGACATCGATAAAGCCTCCCTTTAAAAAGATTAGACGATGCAGTAAATGAAGCCAACATAGGAACAGATTTTTTCCGGCTGTCATCCAACAACGTGACTGGTCATAACAAGACATAGCATATGTTTTTTAGGAGGGTTTGAACTTTTTATATTTTTTTAATTATTTTTTTCCTCTTAACCCTTGTCTTCCCCTTTAACTTTGCACATGCTGCAGGCTCCATCTTGAACAAAGCATATTTTCAGAGCAATCCATTATTAGACAACATTTTATCTACTATCGTTATTAAATTCCTTACACAGAATTTTTGTAAATGTAAGCTCTTTCGCAATTAACACAATTTTCCTGATCAATTTTTTTAGCAAAGTCTGAAAATACAGTTCGTTTTTGCTGTTCAAGTCAGGGTAATATATAGTGATTAGTCCTGTTTTGATAATAGTGGAAGCGGCAAACAATTATTCAATAATTATTTGATCCTTTAGTTTTAATTACGAAAGGATTAAAACGATAAAGGGTACAACCCTCAATAATACCCATTTTCCACCGAGATGGCAAAAATTTAGATTTTCTAGACTGCCTAGAATGCTCTAAATTTGGAATGCGTTTTTCACGCTCAAACAATAGCCAGCCATCATGCGCACAGACAAGTGACGCTGATGACGTTTCTCTATAACATTTATACCCGGGTGAAAGCGTTCTCCCTTGTGCATCCCTTACACAACCGAAATTGGCAGAAATTCTTGAATTGAACAAAAAGGTACCGTTCTGCTAATATTGCAATTATGCGATTGACGTAAGGAGAACATCTCACTATTTCTCCTGAGTTTTGTGCCCTTTTATTTCCAAGAAAATTATCTGCTACTTAAACAAAAGCTATCTTAACAGTTTTCTCATCAATTGTCATTGAGCGTATATACTCTTTAGCTTTGATCAATTTCCGAATTTGAGGTCCAGACCCAATCCTTTGGCATCTCCATATTCAGTTTTGGGAATGATTTGCAAGGATAACTGAAACAATGTTCACCTTTCTTTAGTGCTTTGACTTTAACGTACTGTTCCATTACACCTAGCTTAATATGCAACAGTGGAAATATTGAATTATCACTAGGCACTAATGGTTCATCCACAACGATTGCCTTGTCTGCTTGACATTTTTTCCTCCTTGGCCTGACCATTTGTTTCAAATGCTTTTTTTAGCTCGACTGCCCCATAACCTGAGAAAGCACGAGAATATCGTTTGTCCATTTTTTGTCGTGTCAGATAATTTACTACTTTTAGGTCTACACATACCCATTTGTGAAGAGCATATTTAATTAGGGCTGTTACTTTCCTCACGCATTTGTATGTTTCTTTTGCATGGGTAGAAGGGGAATTTAAAAGTATTTGTTCCCTGTATGTAACAAAACACATTTAAGACTCTACTCATAACTATCAATAAATGTATGCCAGTCCTTAAGATCATAGATTATCGCAAAAGAGCTGGATGTTGTCACAGAAGGTAATATTACCTTCCTTTGAAAAATCTGGCAAAATTCTGTATCTCTTGCGATAAAAAGCAATTTGCGTACCAGAGTAAAGTAGATGTTTCTCATTGAACCTGTATGCAAGCAATGCAGAAGACTCTAGGTATACTGAGATCACGAACCAGATCACCCAACTCTATTAAGTTAAAGCACCGTGGGGCATTGTAGGACGAAGAACTTGGACAAATATCCCTAATATCCAAGAATTCTTGAGTTGACATCTCATCTTGGACATGAAAGATGAATCCAAGTCATCATTGTCATCTGAGTGCTGATTAAATACTGGTAAAAGAATTTCATTTAAATGTTTATTGGTAGAATGACTTAATCTAGGTTTGCATAATGGACTTTGTGGGTTTCTTTGTATGATTAACTCCTGTATATCTGTGATACAAAAGTAGCAGTCATCTATTCTGTTCCCAGGGTCCCGTCATATCATTGAAATCCAATGACTCATGACTTTCTTTCGTTCTATGTATTGACGAAGAGTTTCCACGCATTTTTTTCAGACAAAACGCTTATCTCAGTTTTCGTCTTGGTTACCATCTTTTACATGAAAATATACAAATTAAACTTTTTTTGCGAAGTCAGTAATTTAAAGGCTTTCTTTTCTCATTGACTAGCTGTGTTCTTTTAATAAAACTATTTCTTTCTTAACAACTATAAATCAGGACAGCACAGATGTTATGGGATACCTTCTAAACATTTCAGTAGATACAAAAGTCTCAGAAGAATCTGAATGTTCTCCTGTTGTAACAGAAGAGTCAAACCTCTATGTCAACAACCGGGAAAACCTTCAATATGTTTCTAATTTCAAATAGCATTTGATTGACAATACCACTTAATGCTTTAACATTATCGTTCTTTTTTAACGTACATTAATTTCTTTCAGATCTTGTTAGCCATAATGACTATGTACAGCAAATCAGTTAAACAATTTGACACTAAAATGAGTATGTAACGGTACGAGTTCTTAGAGGAGACCACCATTACAGTTTTACAGTAATCTAGTGATACGCCTTAACGAGTTTATCAACTTAGTCAAGTAGAAAGCTGTTATTATTGTTGGGCCTAGTTATATCTAAAAATAACGTAATTCACGAAAACAGAGGTTATTTACACCACACCGTCGTAAGTGATGGGGAAAAACGAATTACATTTCTGAATTCAGCGCTGAAAATTGACCAGAAATGTATTTTTGCCAGATGACTTTTATTGACAAAAAAATTTCAGTCGGTGCTAAACAAGTACATAATTTCGCGTGAGCTTTAAGTTAACCACACACACACAAGTACATACACGCACACGTACACATGTACATATACTTGGTGATTGCTCCATCGTGATAGAAGATTGCCGTCTATGACTTCATCTGATGTCAGTAAAATTTCTGTCTTTCCTTGCGTGACCTCGTAGGTTACTTTAGAGACCTGCTTCTGATCGGCAAGGGTTGAAACATAGGGGACAGATGAAAGAAGTAGTTTCCATTGAGTTGAAGGTATCACTTTGTGAAATTTGGTGCCTGCTACAGCCTTGAATCTTTTCAGACCCGGCGTTAATTTGCATACTTTCCCACACATCACACATGACAGATTGTATGGCCTTGGAGGGAGTTTAGAAAGTTGCCTTGATCTGACATTAGACTTCAAATGATTAACAAAGCCAATTTTGATAAAATAATACGATCACATTTATCACACTTCCAGCCTTCAACCATTGCGCAATCTACGCTTTAACCGCTCATTCTCTACACGAGTATTTTCAAACATTGAATATCAATGTTCAGTCTTTGACATTCTCTGTTTTTCTTTCTGGTCGATTAGATACTTTTTAGTCCAACAAGGTCCTTACATTCCAACAGCAAACCACTGAGTTTCACTCTATCTTTTGCAAATGTTTTAGTGTTTCTTCCATGTTTTTTCGTCATGTTAAAGTGAACCACCGTTACCCGCAGGCTGCCAACCAGTGTTGATGTGACAGGCAGTGTTTGGTGCACCTTTTGTTGCACCTTCCCAAGAATTGGTCTCAGCAGCCATATGGGAAGCGGCAGACAATAGCAAGATAGCCAACAAACTGCTTTGTCTGCAGGTTTTAGTATGACGGAGTTTGTTCCTCTTCGGGCCTCGACAGAGAAGGCGAGATGGCATCCACTTGCTAGAACAGTACATACCTATGAGGAGTACTGCCTGAAATTGGTACTTTACACCTTCCTTGCCTTTGATATCAGAGGTGTGCGTCTCCCAGAATGGCTACCTTCACCACGGTCTACAAGAACCCATTGTGCCCACTATGCCATTTGACCCATGGTTGGGGCTTAGTTTGCTGAGCACTTGAGCGTAACCCACACGTCGGCTGGTCATGCTTGTCCCAACTGACAGGACCTAATCCTCTCTGGAGGTCTCTTTCAGGGTAACCTCACCCTTGGCCTTTGGTTAAAGAACCTTGTCCACAAGGCAATGGGGATTCAGATTTACGGCACTGAACACTCGCCGACCACCAGAGCCCCGGTAGCAAAGCAGTGCTCACGACGTGCACATGGAGTTAATTTGACTGGGAGAAGCTCTGTATTCCGCTAAGACATTTTTGTGCTTTTAACACATGTCCACACCAGTCTTTGAGCACACATATACATACATACATACATACATACATACATACATACATACATACATACATACATACATACATACATACTTACAGGCACACAAAATTCGTTATACAAAGGGAAAGAGAGCAAAAGTCAGTTCTTCCTTCATTATTCATAAGAGAGGTGGTGAATTTATAAAAGATTATTAGTTGATTAATTCCCAATTTTTAACTACTTGTTGACATTTTATGATATAACTTATGATCAATCAACGACGCATCATTAATACTTAAGGTTAAATTTAAAAAAAAGAATTGACCAAGCAAAATTATAATAGATATTATTCGTCAATTTTCCTTTATCCAGAATAAACTGGTAATCTACACAGTTTTTAAGACATTATACTGTATAATATGTTTCTAATTTTTGAATTTAACCACAAGACTGATAAAACAATCTTTTTAATTTGAACTTCACTTTACATACCTACATACTTTCATTCTTTCAAACAAACAAACAAACAAAAAAACACCGAACTGGACTGAGATAGCCAAACTGAAAATAAAAGAAACGTTGTTTTTTTTCAAATGCTAGTCTTCCAGGCCTCAAACGCCCAGGAAGAGTACATTTTTCTGATAGCTTCCGTTGGCCCAATGAAGCAAAAAAATTTTTTACAATATCTTACAATGTGGGTTTATAAATATACATTCATACATATATGTTTTTGGTCAAGGGATTGCATACTGTTGCTAACAAAGAAAGATTAATACGGCGCAGTGATTACTGTTACCGCCAGACACTTAAAATTACAGGATAAAGAAGGCTTTTTTTACTCCTTGTTTTCTCTAGGTGAATAAGGTCAAAGATGATGTAGAGTACTATATAGAAAACTGTCAGGTTAGTATATACTTTGCCAAGACAAAACTGTAGTATGCCCTCTGATGACCACTAATCCGAGCCTGGACGTTATTATATTTTAACATTTACGAATATAACACAGTTTTTGCAATATCAGGGTTATGTAATGCTTAACTGCCTTATTTATATCTTCTTTTTTTCTTGAACATTGTTTTACCGCACAAAACGCCTTGACTGAAAGACTTTAGAATCCCCCAACTCGAATTCTCGTTTCGAAATTGAGAAATGCGGATGTCTGAGCCGGTCAATTCAAAGATTTCGTAATTTTTGATGGAATGGCCGACGTTTTGACAGACGTAACTGTATTGCACGGATCTAAATGAGCGCCTCCATGTTACAAGGCATAAATAGATGTAGATAACGTAACTTATTGTAGAAATCAATTTTTGCTGTGAAAGTCAGGTTACGAGGCATGAAAGGTATATGAATTTTGGTCAGAATATGAATTTTGGTTTACAAGACAAGTATATTTAGCGTGGAATATCAGATCAAACATCATTTTACTAGCCAAATTGGGGAAGCAACCAGATCCTACATACAAAGTAGACTTTACTGAATGCCTCCCACTACCCCCGCCTCATGATGTATTTCTAAAAGATGTCCAGGTTTCTGTATGGCAAGGATAAGCATTTCACACATTCAAGCCTACGGAGTAAGGCGGGTAGTGTATATGAATTGTTAAGCCACGCTTTGATGTAATTTAGTACGGGTTTTTTATGTCAAAAGGTTTTATCCCTTTCAAATGTTGCCTACCCTTAACAAATCCTATGGTTGATACTTGCTGCACCATTATTTCTAATGAACTTATCAAGATACTTTAAGGCTCAGGACTGAGAGCCTATTAAAGATGGTTTAGTATTTGTTCTGAACAAAAACATATGATTTATTGATAAGAAAAGCAATATTGCTTGATTTAGGTTAGTCATTTTCCAGAAAGAAACATTTTGTAACCGTTTTGATCTAAATACTTTATTTTGGTTTCCTTCGCTTTGGTCACAGAGAAACAATAAATTTCTTACTTGATGTTACCTACCTCGTGGAGCATGGCATCTGGAATATGATAGTTGAGGTCATGTATAGTTCGAAATTCTAAATACAGACATAAAAGTACTTTTGCGATTTTTCCTTTTCCAGATCGATTATCACACACCATTCCAAGGCTGCTATTATGAACCCATAGTCGTGCCTGCCGTATCAGTCCTAGGCCGCTGACATGCCAACTTGATCACACAATAAGGGTCCTGAGGTTGCCCCATCTGTTCTTGAAGTCTTTTGTTAAACGTTTTCATGTTTTGTTAGCACTGTTTTTCTTGCTGGGTTAGGCCAAATTGGCGGAGATTGTTTTATTTGTGATACTTGCACTTGGAGATTGCTTTACAGGGTTAGTGGATTCTCCTATCCAACAGGATGTGGGTTTTCTCATTAAGAAATTATTCTTACAATGCCCTTGCAGTGACCCTTTCAGGGTGGCTCTATGGGCGCTATGCCCTACCAAAGTGCAATCCGTGATCTTTGATAGAACTGCTTATTGAAGTTAACAGCTAATCTCTACATATACAGGTCGTTCCCCTCTCCGCAATCCAGGGGCCCATCAGGTGGACGTTGTCTCATCTAATTACTGTATGGGAAGGAGACGAACTTATTTTCATTCTTCCTTATTACTGCCATCTTAGTACCGGAGCCGATTACTTCTCAGAACCAAAGCAAGGGCCAAGCTATGATTGGGATGAATAGTTGAGTGGGGGAGATAAAGGTTCTTTTTAAATATTACCAGTTTGGTTTTCCATCGAGGTTTCGTTGGGATTTTTTATACGTTGATTAAGACAACACCAAAAGCCACTTTGATCTATTTTAATAGTGATAGGACGTGGTTTAAAGTACCCTTGGGTTACTGCCTTAAGCCTTTGCCTCGGTTGGCTCAAATTTAACAATTGATCAACTGTTAATTTATATGAGAAAAATTACCCTCGCAAGTCAGATACAATTAAACAATCCAGGAATAATTTTTTTTTCTGGACTATCTAAAAATACCTATATTAAATTGATTTGTGTAACTTATGAGCGTGACGGTATAGGAAAGGTCATTTAATTGTGTATAGCATTACGGAATATGCTCTAGTCTTCAAAATACTGCGGAGTTCGACTACCAGCAAATGTTATGGAAACAAGCACAACCTACTTTACCATCTCTGTCAACAAGTCAAGCTTTTTAAGAAACCTTTTCAGCGGTTGTGCTTCCCCATGCTCTGCAGACTATCGAAGGAGCCAGATGTTGCGTGGTTTTTAATAACAAGAAAAACTTGCTTTGGTCACAAAAGATTTGCCATTGTGATCGATGCACAGCCTACAATCCTTTTGAGTACAATTCGTGACACATTCTTTGAAAAAGCGATTAATTTCTCTTCCTTATTTCCCTGTGTGAATACCTCCTAGATGATTAGCAGAAGAAAAATTTTCCTCTGTGTAGTCAGTATTGTGGGGTTTTTTTAATTACAGTTTAGGGTTAACACCAGACCAGAAACTCACACGAAAATCCGACCTATCTTTAATCGCTGTATTTAAAATGTCTTATACCAAAATTCATTTGAATACACCGATGTTTATGTAGTGTACTAGTGCGGACTTACCTTGGATGCAATTAAGCTAACGGTACTTTTTGCCTTTAATCCTTTTAGGAGCCAGACTTCATCGACGATGAAGGCCTCTATGATGAAATGGACTTAGACACAGACCTTGCGTTGGGTACGTAAGCAGGGGTTCAGTTCTGGAGTGATTTCTAATATATTTAAAGAGTGGTGCATTGGCAGAAACAAACATTCGTGAATGCCTTGTTTACCTTATTTAAATACCCCCATTAATTTTTTGTTTAGTTTATTTTGTTATTTATTTGTTTTATTTGTTTATTTACAGATGAATCGGTAGGTCAGTGTTTAGACATTAGTAATTAAGTTTGAAAATGCAAAATGGTCAAAATCCAAAAAGTGTTCATCCGTTACTATTTATCTTTCCCGCCCCTCGATGCAAAACTGCTTTCAACAAGACCAAATATTTTAGTTGTTTGCTTTAATGTAAAACAAGACTAACAAGACTACTTATTTTCCGTGGTTTAGATGTTTGGATTTGCATATGTTTAAACTATGTGAGCAAAGTAATTGGATGACAAATTTAGACCGTTTTTTTTACATTTTTACGATTGGATTGTAAATTAGAATGCGTTACAACCCCATAAATTTATAATTTTCAAACTGTTAAGTAACAGCTTTGCGCTTTAAGTGTTTATACCATTGGTAGTTTAAAGAGATTTTTGTCCGTTGCCTGCAGTCGTCCTGAAATTTTGTGTAGAACTAGTGAGTGAATCTGAAGCATGTTACCTAAATTCCTGGTAGATTTAACCACCAATCACCTTCACACTTAAGGTTCCTTAACTTCTGCGTCATAGTTGCCATTGCATTTTTCTGCTTATTCTGTCAATGTTTCCATGGAAGGTGCTGATGACCGTCTGTTTATGTTTACCAACATTATTGCCAATGTGCTACTCGACATTCCTAAGTTGTAGTCATTTCCCAGTTGCTGCAGACATCTTTAATCAAACATCTTAAGTTTCCGTTCCCGTAGTCTCATGTTCCATTTAGTCGAGTCCAGTTTATATTATATGGAAAATTGAGAGAGGTTCTGCAAAAGACCATTTTATTTTCTGGTGAGTGATGTATGAGATGACTTAAGTTATAGATAAGATTGAACAATGACGCCGAAACCTCAAATCACAGTAAAGGAAAAGCATAATAAGAACTGTTTCACAGGGTATCTTTCCATACATTTGATAGGACGTGAGGTAACATGAATTTTGTCGAAACGTTGTATTGACAAAGGATTTTAATCGAAACTTTTTCATCCGTCACTTTCAAAAAAGGCCAAAAAATACCCGTTGAAATAGTTCCTATTTTAATTTTTCTTTACTTTATTTAATGGAAATCTTCAGAATTTCATCGGATACCTTGAGTTTTCTGATAAAATTTTCATTTTCATAAAATATGCATATTAGTCAATAATAATAATGATAATAAAAATAATAGCAGCATGGAATAATTTGGGAGACATTTCTAGCTTACTGGTAAATGGAGGCATCCTACTCAGCCAAGAGCAAGAGTTTTTAATTCCTGTATCAATCCGGTGCTGCACTTCGACTCGGGGACTTAGTGAGAGGTGGTGTATGATAGAATTAGATGGAGGTGAATCATCCGATGTTCAACCCCGTGAGGGAGAATGGACCTAAAACGAAGAAGATGTTGATTATGACTGTGATTATGATGATGATGATGATGATGATGATGATGATGATGATGATGTTGTAGACGACGATGAATCTAAAATATATTTTTGCCCAACAGAAGCAAATTTTGAAACCAGACATTTTACAGTTTTAGTATATTGTATTTTGTAAGACTTCGATGTTTAAAACGGTTTGGTTTGGTTTTTTCATTTAGCTGCAGAGATTACAATGAAATCACCCCTGGATGCAAATAGCAAAGAAGACGAAGATGAGCAACAAACCTCTCCGAGTTCATCAGTAAATTCAAACAGTGGATACATGGTCATTCCAACCTCTCCGTCATCGAAAGTAATGTCAGCTGCAAGTGTTGCCGTTAACTCAACAATGTCAACATCAACAGGAGATGCCGCAGAACCGTTGATAGTTGGATCCCCATCACCCGTAAGTATATGAAGTATTAGTATTTTAGATGACTAATGAAATATATAGAGTCGAAGCAAAGGCATTGTTATTTTCTGTGCATGTTAACGCAAAGAAAGGTTAGCATGGAATATTTTTTTTAGGTCGATCTTACATTGGTCGAATCAAAAGGATATCTTATTCAAACATAAATTGATGGCGAAGTGAGAATGGCACTTTTTAACTATAATTTATCAAAGGTACGTTTTGGACTGCAAATGCATTGAACTGGTTTATCTGACCATATTTTGATTTTTGTAAGATGGTTTGAAAATAATTTTGGGCGTTCAGTTTAACTTCTTAAAAAATGTCTTTTTCTTACACTTTAGCCACACAACTCACCAAGGAAAAACTCAAAGTCTGGTCCACCCACGTCAATAGGGTCTCTCACAACAACAACAACGGCGGCAGCAGTAACTACTAATGGCCCACTACATGTAAATTCCATTTCCCAGCTACCTGTAGGATCGTTGGTTTCAAGCCAGGTGACGTCTACGATAAAGACAACAAAGAACTCTGTGCCAGCCACAACACTGACGTCGACGACCACAACACTGCCACCGCCTCCACCAGCACCATCCTTGCCCATAGTGAACCATGTTGCCGGTGTGTTTTTGGTCATTTTATTTGTAGTTTAATGAGTTTTTATGGGGTTTTAAAGGTTTTTATTTGAACTTTGTCTTTTAAGATGTATATCTTGCCAAAGGAAATACCCCCCCCCCCAAAAAAAAAATCCCCCGCACTTCCATATATGGAGCTGCCAAACGAAATCAGAGTATTTACCAAACCAGATACTACATAGGTCAACGCAGGATTCATATTATTCTTCAGTTTGCCATAGCCGGTTTTTTTCTCTTTGTTAAACCTAAGTAATAGGCACTTAGGTTTTGTATTTCCAACTGTTTATTGACTCTTTGTTGTTCAAGTGACGTGGGAGGAGGTACAATCATATTTGTGTGAATGAATGATAGATACTTTACAAAAATCTGAACATTCTAAACAAAAGAAAAATGAATAGGCAAAAAATGTGTCCCCATGATCATTCTTCGCTGTTTAAAAGCCTTTTTAATGAAAACTTCCAGTATGATATCTGTGCTTTATTTAAGTTTATATTTGACTGCTATGAAGAAGAACTCTTCACTGAATTGCATGTTATGATACCTTTTTAAGTGGCGTGTAAGACTAAAGGGAAACTGATTCCACGAATTCTGGTCACAAATAGGATAATCGACCACAGAGAACATGGACAGAAAACAGGCGTTCTGGGTATATATTCTTATCTTGTGGTAGTTAACTTAAAGCTAAATAAGGTTTTATTTGCCACTGTTAATCCCAGTCAGCCCTGCCCCCTATGTAATAAGTTATCGAAAAGCTTCATTATTCTTTTGTTATACCTATTTGCTGTATATTGATTTCTGTTGCCGTTGTCTTTCTTGCTAGACACGAATTCAATTCCGCATAATTTAGCATCACAAGCCTTGTCAAAAACTATTGGGTAAGAAAATATATTCTTGTATATGTTTCAAAGTGTCTTCTAACTATAATTGCCAAGCATGTATCCATTTAATGGATACTTTACGAACGCAAATACCATTTCGTACATGCGTCATCAGTACTATTATAGCATTCCATTATAGCAGTAAAACTCGGATATTCATAGAAAACCCTAACTGGGGACTGCCGTAGTACCATAGTGTTACCTGGTGATAGGTCATTGTTGAAAATAAAGTTTAGAGATCCCCTTACAACATGGAGTTTTGAATAAAGGGCTGTACCACACCATTCTTGTGAAGCAGTGTAGCCCCAGAACAGTTTTTTTTGTGCGTGCCCTAATGGAAAGATAGAGAAAACTGGAACCCATCACTGGGAGCTGCCGATGACGTGTCAAGTCCACATATTTTGTATGATATTTGTAAAGCCATGAAAGAACGTCATAATTGATATCAGAATAACCTTGCAAGGAGTAAGGAGTGCAAGGGTGCATTCTCCTACGCCATCCGCGACTTGGAACTAGCCAACTTGAGGTACCTAAACCTATACCACCAGTGTTTTCATGCCAGAATTTATGTAGCATACTCAGATTTAGAGGAGTAAGATTGTCAATGGACTAAGAAGTTATGTTCAGAACTTAACCGTGATTGGTTTGGTAGTGCAGTGAATTGATGGCTTTGATAGTCATGATGGTCGCAGAGTAAACCTAGTGATTGAACAAACCATATGATTTGAAGTTGGTTTATTGTGGAAATAAAAAAGACTGAACCTCAAAGTTGATGCTAAAATGTTGACTTTTTCTGCTATTCTACCATTTTATACCAAGTTGTCTTGTTAAAGTGAATTCCTGAGGTTTTTTGAACTTTTGACATTAACATCACTACATTTTTTAACCTCATGGGGGACAGTGCAATCTTGATTAATAATAGTTTTTACCAAGCAGGCTCATGCTTGTAAGTCGCAGGATTTAATGACAAAAACTTGGAAATGTCGATAAAAGAAAAAAGTACTGAAAATCTGGAGGGTGGGGGGAAATCTTGAAAATAGAAAAAGTTATAGGGAAGACGACGTTGTTGCAAAATACCTTGAGCCGTTTGATTTCAGAGGTCATTGTGGTTAAGAAGATTTTTGGGGCTCAGTAGTCGGAGAATGGCGCTTTGCGCTCCTTCCTGACTACGAAAAAAGGCGAGAAACAACTGAGATAATGTCCAGTTTTCAATTGAATTTTATAAACAAGGCAGAAGATGTGGTCATAAAACCTGAGTTGAACTTGCTTCTGGAGAGTTTCTTGTACTGGATAAAGGAGAATTTTTGTATAAAATCCATCATACGAAGAGAATAGGAGTTTTAAAATTGGAATTGCAAGGGAGGTTTATTTCTAAATAATTACGAAGAGAAAGAGATCGTATTGTTTCCAGACAAACGACTGAAGGGCAACAGTTTAGTTCACAATAATAAAATTTCTGCAAAAAGCCTCGGGAATTCTTTAGAATATTTACAGTCAATAAGTTCAATATAGGAGAAGATAAAGAGAAGCTGTTTACAAATGTAGAACCCGCTCGTTCTTTTGTACGCATTTGGTAGAAGAAGCATTGGTCTGTTTATTTTTTATTTTTTAAGGGGGTTTCGAGGAAGTGACCAGAAGAGCTGTGGCGCCTGTAGCACCTTAGGTACTTGAAGTAAAAGATGTATTCGAATAAAGGCAAATTGATCAGAAGAAAAAAAATTATTTTCCCCCTCAATTATTTTGAAATTGGCTGCAACTTTTTTTCTTTGATTTTTTTTCAAGTCTTTTTCACTAGGCTAAGGAAAAAATGTTTAACAGAAAACCAAGCCCCTAAATTAACCGTTGTAGAAATTTTGTAACCTGTACGAGCTGTTTTTAGAACGAGGTTAGCATAGGTTTGACAGTATATACATTGTTGCCGTACAATCTCGGATTGCTTTAGGCTTGACCTTTAAAATGTACGATATCAAATAGAACACTTTTTGTAACGTTTTTTTTTTGTCGTTGGTTGCCCTCGAACTAGGCCAATTTAATATTTTTGATGTTAAACACAGAAGAATGAAAACTGAATAATTTTATAATTTTTAACAATATTTTCGATGATAACGTCCTGTCAAATTTTGAACCATATAGGTGAAAAATTTAACCACAAAAAATATAAGAAGACATATTTTATTCTAATCAAATGGCTATGTAGTGTCTATAACGAATCCCGGAATTGCAGGAAGAAGGTAATAAATTTCGATATCGGAAGATGATACTGGAAAGAAAGTCTAATGTTTTACACCCATTCTAAGGGTGTTTTTTTTATTTAAAAATACGAAATCAACATTTATGTCAACTGGAAATGAAACAGTACGTTATCGTTGTCATTATAACGTTTTTTATGTTACGTGTTGCTAACTAGTTATTTTTGTATTTTGTTTTTTTCAAAAAATAACTTATAGACCGCCGTCCTCGACGCCCTATGCTGTTGCAGCAGGAGGAATTCAGCCCAATTCTATTGGTAAACCGGGTTCTCAGTCAAATGGACCCCCAAGCCCCCCTTTATCTGACGATCATCAGTTAAACACGTCTGTGACGCCATCTGCCTTACTTTCGAACCGAATCGATAGTGTGCAGTATCCAGGTATACTTTTTCGTTATTTGTTTTCCGTCCATAGGGCATTATTCTTTAAATTGCAACAGAAGAGCCATTTTTATATATAGGTGTGTATGAAAATTCGAGAATGAGGAGCAAAATTATAGTGTATTTACAAGGCCTTAATTTTTTTGCTGCAGGCATATTCCTTTTGGTTACAGAGGAAAGTCCGACTGGAAAAGCGCACTGTTTAAATTTTCTGCAGTGGTGTACTGGTAATTTCGTTGATATTTCTTTTTGATTTTCTACGCAGTTTGTTTTTTAACTGTGTAGAAGGAATTCGTTTTAATTGGCTGGAGATCCAGCATTGCGTATGTTTATTTTTATGACAGTATTTTATGTCAGAGAATTTGTAAAATCTTTATCCCTCAACTCCCTTTCCTTCTTGGTATTTTACTAAGGATTTTAGTTAGGGAAATGGTCTTTCAATGTCGAAATTGACGAATTTAACACAGACGAATGGACTGTTGCAAAACCAAGGCTTACTCTCTGTTTTGCTAATACGTTATATTGACTATTAAAGGACTTCTTCTCAGAACTTTTGCTGAAAACACTCTCTGAAATTCGCTTCCCTGTCTTTGGTCGATTCCTGTTCTGGAATGCGGTTACCATTTCAGTTGGCGGTGCAATTATGCGCTCGCGCATACACAGGTAGGCACGCCCACACCAAGACATTATTAAAGAGGGGGTCAATTGCTGCTCTCTATTTTACCAACTTAAAGATCATTTATGGATTTAACGTTTAAAACGGAAATTTTGAATTTCAGACTAAACGCTACCTGTAAGTGTGAACCTTTGCTCTCAACGTCCTGGACGAAAAAAAGTCGAAACATTTGGTAATCTATTTGTGTTGTTGTTAAATTTATTTGTATAGGCTGGGAGATAGGAACTCTGGAGTAATAGAGAAATAAATAACTAAATCCTTATCACATTTTTGAAATTTTTAGTGGAGCAAAGATACACTTCGTTACCTCGGGTTGCCTCAAAAAACAATATTAACCACTTTAATGTCAGTATTTACCGTCATTAATCGTTTACTTTCTGGATATATTGTATGAAAATGACATAATTTTCAAGCCAAGACTTCGCGAAATTTGTTTTTCAGCTGCCAGTGTTAGGCAAAACTTCAAAATTTCCTCTTTTAAAAGAAATATAATAGCATCTAGAAACATCTTTCGCAGTAAATTGCCTAGTGATGAGTATAAAGGTAAAAAGCTGCAAGTTTTTTTTGGTTGAATAATGGAGTCTATTGGGGTGTCGTGGAACAACCCTGCTTTTTCCGCCTTAAGTGCTTTTTTACTTCACTGTCTTCCTCAAGGCATATTTTCTGCATTTCTGTTGCCTCGATATTCGCTGTGGAAATCATAGAAACATTTATTTCGTTTTAATTGCTTTTTTAGTATTGTATCTCCATAAAAGCTTTACATATATTAGAGCGTTGTTTTGTTTTGTACGTGCATGTGTATTTGGGTCTTTTGAGGAACGTGACGTTTTCGTTGCTTACTTTTTTTTCAGCGCTTGGTATGTCTTCACCATCAAGAGAACAAAAAGCACCTGATGATTTCTCCCTTCTTGCATCCTCTGTGGCTTCGATGACAATTGATACAATTACATCAAGTTGGTCCGAAAACAAAAACGAAAATATGGCACCCCCTTCTTCAGCGGAGACATCATCATCAATGCCTCCATCTATTGTAGGGTCCAGTTCTAGTTTGTCTACTAGCATTGCAACTTCACTTGCTGTTAGTCAGAGTTCACTTACTCCAAGTGGATCAGAGACATTGCCAAGTCTGAAGACAATTCCAGTCTCGTCAAGTTCACTGGAAGATCAGTTGCAGATTCCAACGGATTACAGTGCTAAAACAACAAGTAATTTCCCTGAGTTTTATTTTTACGTAACTGAAAACGAATTTATTTTATTAGAGCTTTTCTCTACAATTGGAAGGTCATTAGATATTTCGGTAAAACTGCCTGTAAAAGTAGTAAGCAGTTATTTCCTACAAAGGTATACTGAGGTATTGTTTTTGCTTTCTTGTTTGTGTGACAAAGCATAAATGACTTATACAGCTTTTGCTATCTTGTTTGCATCGAGGCACCAAAAAGCTAAAGACGTCAAATTGGGGAAATGCGCACTGATTGACTGATGTTACCCACCATTAGGATACAGCTGCGAACGGCCTCCGAACATTTTGTCTCTTTAAGGCTTTATTCAAAAATCCCTGTAGAAGTTGTTAGTCTTGTTGGATGATTAATTCTTTTTCGGGACGACCAGAATTCAGTCAAGAAAAGGTAATTGGTTTAAACCAAACTATTATGTCAAAGAAAAGCTGATAGAGTTTATGGTAAAAGCAGCCGCTAGAGCTTGTTGATGGTGCTAGGTTGATTCTTTCCGTTTCCTTTGAGTGGCATAAACATGGGTCGCTATGTTCCCATATGACTGCTACTGCCATATACGAGGTTGTGTAAAAACTGAGTCCCCAAATTCATGGCTGGAAATACCTAGACAATCTCGCAGTAGACGCCAAACGAAAATCTGTATGTTATGTTTTCGTCAACAAAACTAGAATATCACAAAGGCAACAGGAAACTATCGAAAAAGGATTGTCAGAGTTTTTTACAAGCCCCAAAGCAGCAAATTTTGACTGAATTCTTTCGCTGGATACTTGCACCAGAATCAACAGTTGTTTTAGACCTACAGTACCCAAAGTTAATGGAATAGGTTCTCACCCATTTTACCCAGGATAAAGGCTGTTTCAAAGAGGCATCAAAAGAGTATGAAAATGGGTTTCTCTATCACTGAATAAAAGAGACTGAAAGAAGAAATGAAATGTCCAAAGTCACCGAAAGGTTTTTTCTGCAACTTGACATTACATTTAACTCTGCTCATGCACACTAATACCAAGTTCAGACTGAAATACCTGATACGGAGAAACAAGATGTATCATTGATGTGAAATATTTATCCTGTCATAAGTCGTGAGCTTTTTCTGAGCTACATATAGAGAGATACTTCTCCCATCATCAAACTAATGAAGTAATTAAGCAGGATTTGGAGGAGAAGCGCCATGCCTATCTCGTGTTTGTTGTGAGTTTTTTGTAATGCTGGAAGCCATATTTCTGGAAGAGTGTAAAATATGTTGTTGATGTTATTGCTGTGTTGTAAGGAATGGATGGTTTCTTTTATTTTTCTTGTACTATTTAATCCCTGCACAGGATCTTATCATTTTTCCAGTCAGCGGTGTTACCTTTTTGAACCACCCCCGTGTGTTGTTTTTTTCTTTGACCAAAGAACGCTTTAATTCTCCAATGTAGAAAGCAGGGCAGTCCTTACAATTTGATGTGTAGACCATATTATTTCTCTCTTTGTGTGGAACTGGAAAATGTGGCTTCAAAAGTACTGTTTTAAGGGTGAATGTTGTGAAAAACAAACACATGATATGCTGTTAGGGAGTTGTCTTAGCTGTCCACTGATGCCGTTGTCACAGGGAAGACATCTATTTTACAGGTTCTTTTTCTCCTTCATGATTATGCCTGCTAGTTATTTGCAATGCTCGCAGAACACCCCCAGTGTGATATCTACTGGCTAAGAGAACCCTTTGAAGGTGTCTTTCATCCTTTTTGAGGTCATATGGGTTTGAAGTTATGTTTCTTGCCGACCCTTACATGGTAATGATAAAATTATGACGAGCTGAAACTAGATAATGTGATGTGTTGTTAGGGTACTGGTCCGCGTGAGTTGATTTCCTATTGGTAGTAACAGAGATAGTGCTGTCTGCTTGCCCCTTCAGTAGGACATCAAGGAAGGGCTATTGTATTTCTTCGTTTTCCATAATGAACACGATGTTTGAGTGAAGACACGTTGACAATCTTTTCGCAATTATGAAAGGTCATCATCTAAAAGGTTTCTTTGAGCAACCTTTTAGATGATGACCTTTCATAATTGCGAAAAGATTGTCAACGTGTCTTTCCTAGACAGTTGGGCTTTGGTCTGCTGTTGATAATGGTGTTTCTTCAAACCCTTGTATGGTTATTTCAGCAATCACAGAAGCTGTTTGAGCACCCATGGGCACACTGCTGTTCTGTGTATATATGTCATTGTTGAATAGGAATAATGTGTTGGTAAGAAGTGCATGTAGTAAGTTCATGATGTCTGGAGGCTTTATTGCATTTCTTGATGACAATAAATCATCAATTTCAAGTAGGTTCTTGATAATTTTCAAGATGTCATTAAGGGGAATACTTGTGTATAGTGAAATGACATCAAAGGAGACCATGACTTCACCTGCCTGGATTCTTTGTTGTGTGATGAAGGCTGCGAAACCAGTACTGTTGTTGTATTGGCGAGGCTTCTTCTTTTTGTATGGATATAGGAGGCCTGCTTTGTGGTGTAAGAATGAATGAAGTGGACTACCAGCGTAGCTATGCTAGGACGTATTGGTACCTTGGGTTTGTCTATCTTTGGTAATCCATAACACCTTTAAAAAGATGAGTCTAGGTTTCAATCTGTGGTAGAGGGAATTTTCCAGAAGATGATCAAAACATCTCAATCGCTTTCACCAAGCACCTCCACAGTATAAAAGTACAAAATAGCTATGCGTAATTACTTTAGTAATCTGGCGATAGGAGATGTATCTCGCGAAACGTAGCTCAGTAAAAGCTGATGACTCACGACATGATAACTATACTACATCTATGGCTTCTACTAAGTCAATAAAATCAAGAATTTTAAAGATTATTAAGAGAAACATACAGAGAAAATGTACCTTTTTCGTATAATTATTATCTGAATACGCTTCTTCCTCGATGCTATACGAAAAAAGAAATGAAAGAATAAAACCTAGAACTTTGAAATCAGTTTTTAGTAAATTGTATATCATCAATCTTTAAAAGACAATTTTTTTTTAACTATGGTACTCTTCCCTGACTTGGAAACCAAAAAGAGTTTAGATCTATTTTCGTTTTATGTTATTTGCATTCAGAGTATTTTTTTTTTACTTCAAATTAATCAAAAATTTTAATAGTAGCTTTTAAAGTTGCTCGAATACACCAAATATTATGGGTGACAATGAATTAACAAGGGCAGCACAAATTTGCACAATAATGTTACAAAGTTGTCAATGTTTGTATAAAATATGTTAAAGTATGCTATAATTTTTAAGTCATTTCTAAAATTTTACGAGAGTATTTTGTTGCCTTTCAGAAATGGTGAAAAGCTTGATAAAACTTGGTTTTAAATAGCATGTCTATAGCATAAAACCTTTGTCAGCAAATTTTAAATCATCAGCTGAAAATAAAAAAGGGGAATCAACTTGTTGAATACAATTACAATTAATATCTCAGCATGTTTTGCCCCGTTTCCATTGCCTAATTGAGGTGCTACCTGCCCTTTTGTTTGCTTTTAGAGGTACCCTCCAACACACACACACACACACACACACACACACACACACACTTCTAAAATGTACTCAAGGTACCGATTCTCTCATTAACCTAATTTTCCGATACTGTTGCGTAGCGTAACCTTGTCATTTGGAAATGTACGATTCCTAATTGTCTACTGCACATGTTGATGAATTTTATAGCTCGAGGCTTGGCCGGCGAATTTTTGTCAGGCAAAACTTTGCCAGTTGGGTATTTTTTGGCAATGGGTAAAAGGATAGATCCTTATTTTCTTAAACACAATAGTATTGGGCATTTTAGAAAATAAGACAATATTTTTAAAGTGTGAATAGAGCTTTCGTCAATGTCAGAGGTGTTTTTTTCACTTGGTTGTTTGCCATATGCAAGCCATCAGCTTATCAGCGTGCACTATCCACCTGCTTAGAATTTATTTGAATATGCCTAACCATATATATTTGTGTAATTTTGTGTATTCGTATCAAAAAGTGGTCAATGCGATCGCAGAGCAATATAAAGCTTGTACAGTATTCGTAGCATTATTGCCTGATGATCGAAATATCGTGAAACTATTAGTTGCCATCACAGTTCTTATTTTTCGTGTTTTACCTATCAAATCCGTAACATGAGATATTTTTATTTGTACATCTTCTGAAAAGTGATTAAAACCACAAAACATGCTTTTCAAGATGGAAAGTGTAACTTTTGGCCCTGTTTTTCCATATTGTGTTATATATATCATAGCCTGTATATTGTAATATGCATCTGGTATCAGCTTATGGTCGACATATCAAGCCATTGTAGAAGGGGTTTTAGTTAACTGCTTTAAAGCCAATGGTGTATAATTGGGTTTTTGCTTCCCCCCCTAACATATACATATTTGCCACAGCATACAATATGAAAATACTAGGCTTCTAAAACAGCATCACTGACTCACACAAAACTTCGCACGTTTTTAAAGTCGTTTACAGTAAAAGATTTAACTCAGTGCATACATGTATGAATAAATAAACATATAGTATCCAGATGTAAGGCATATATTGCATCGTACCCTCATTTTTTCTAATTTTTAGGTTTATTCGAAGGGCGAAACTCACCAGTTACAGTTGGGAAATCGATTACACAACAAACGCAAGAAGTGCATCTACAACCTTTACTCGGTGTTGCACCTTTAGGCCAAGTTCAATTAACAAAAGATAGGATTTGTCAGCTCAGCATGCTAGAAGCTGCTTTCCATCATTTGCCCCTTAAACAGGACTCAGAGCGAATAAGGTATTGTTTATTTTCTGCTTCGGTAAGAAAGGAGGGTTTTGTCAATTACAACTAACCATTTGCCAAGGGTAGGAGAAACATTGCCTAAACATTTTTTTAGTAAATAGATATCTGATGAACAGTTCATTGCTGCCCACACGCGGCCCCATTTTACAATGCAGAAGTGGTTGTTTCCATTTATTGTTTTCGCTGAAGTACTTCAGACCTTTATAACAGTAAACAATTTGAAATTTGACGACTAAACAAAATATTGTATTGTGATTTTTCTACTTTAGATTGGGTTGATAAATTGTCTTTTACTGAAGTGGCATGGACTATTAGGACACCTTTTAATCCACCTTTACCAGGTCGTGTTTCTTTCAAACCACATTACCCTCCAAACTGTTTTATCTTCATATATTTTTTTTGGATAGAAACTGCCTTTCAGGTTGCCAATTCTCGAAGTTATTTTGCCCTCCCGCGTGCAACAGTCCTTTTTACGGCTCCACCTGTTTTGAGTTTACCAACGTGGTGCGAGGCATTTTTTCTTACCCCACCACCATCACCACCCTCCTCTACTATCTCCAGGCTTCAAGACAATAGATTGCACGAACTATTTGGCCTTACACTGATTGCTGACCCGAGTCACACACAACACTTATGATTTCAAAATTTAAGGAAACAAGAATATGGCTTCATGTCCTTTATTTAACAATCCATGCCTGTTCCTGTTAAGAAAAGATAGTTGGTCACGGACACCATTTAGTTTCATTTATCTGGGTTTTTTTAAAAGTATTAAAACATGTTGAAGTTTCAGTTTTATTTTTGTTTTCCATTTTTCTTTCCAGGCCATGTATACCAAGGAACGCAATTCCGATTGCGGCATACCACCATCACCAGCCTCCATCCCATATAGACTCCTTGGAGTTTTTTCAAAGAATGTCGACCGAGACGCTCTTTTTTATCTTCTATTATCAGGAGGTGGGTAGTATATTCACCCAGTAGAAATGTGATTTGTTTTCTTGTCGATAGGTTTTTCAGTAGAAAAATGTTATTGATTAACCCATATTCTCCCAAGCATGTCCCCCTAACTTCTTTTATTACCAAAATTGGTGTAAATATCCGCCTTAGGCTAGAATAAATGTGTAAAAAGTTTGATTGCAATCCTTTGATGGGAAAGGTGTCTTTTAGCTATGTCTACTTTTGTAGACATTGGTAGGATCTGTTAGAAAAAGCAAGTGTGAAAACGCAATTGAAAACAACTTATTATGTTTTACATTGATGATCTTTGCATCTTTTCAAGCTATTTAAAATGCTGCAATCATAAAATGAGACAGTCTAGAAGTCAATTCAGCTATTTTTGCATAATTAATTTTTCATGATAGAGCTGAAAGCAAAGCTTGACATGCATGCTCTTCTTGCACTTATAGCACCTATTTCGGCAACTTCGCCGGCAGACAACACACTTTCTTACAGGACCAGACTCTGGATAGTGGCCAGTGTTGTCAGATCGCACTTCAATTGGAACGTCGTGAGAAGGACCAGATCTAGAATCAGCTGATGGTCGTGGGGTGGCCCTCTTTACTATGATAGACACAACGTTGCGTCGAAATGATTTCTGGTCAATCGCAACATTGGATACTAAGCGATATAGATCCATCTCCCTGTGAGCGGTAGTCATGTGAGCCAAGTGGTAAAAGTTTAATACGTTGAACGTCTTTGGCTGGGCAGCCAGCCATTCTATTAGCTCGTAATGTGCCAGTCGCACGAAAACCTTCGTTCTTTAGATGCTTGATGAGATCGTACTAAGTGAAAAAGTTGTCAAAAAATAAATGGTGTTCAGAAGAGTCACTGCAGACTGCTGCAGTAGTTTTGACGACTTGCGTACCTAGTGATTACGTTTTAGAAGAATTTCCAGAGGCACCTTCATAGACGGATACATAGCATGGCATGCACGTACTGCTGGCCATCATCCAACATTTGTATCCGAATCGAATTGGCTTGCCACGAATGAACTGCTTACATGAGTGACGTCCAAAGTAAGGAATCATTGATTCGTCAGTGCTTAGGTCTTCGTGAACGATACCGAAGGACTGAAATTTACTGTTTAGTAAATCATAACTTTTGCCATTTTTCCTGGGCCAAGTGATTGATTGTCGGCAGTATGCAAAACCGATTTTATTTCCTGGAATCTATTTCTGCTCATAGTTTCAGGAAATACATCGCAAACAAGGTCAGCTCCCTTGCTCCAGTAGTCAGCTTCACCCAAGCGGATATTATATCCTGACAAGAAAATCAATCCTACAAAATTCGTCATCTCTTCTTTCGTAATATTGAAAACTTTGTTTCGATCTTGAAATGCTAAAACGTTTGTTTCTCGAAACAGAAGGTCGATTACATCATCAAAAACAAGTTCCCATTCAGACACACATCCCATTCAGACAAATTAGCAAGATGGGGCTTTTCGTTCAGAAGCTTTGCCTGTGCATTCTTTTCTTGGTCGGAAGGAGACACAATGCTGTCAATGTGGGATTTCGTCCATTTAGGAGTAGTTTTCTTGACAACTTTCTTTCGTTTTCTTTTTCCACAAGACTGAATTGAAGACACATTTTCATCTGAATTATCCAAGTTATCATCATCTTCACTAGCACCATACTCGACTAACTCAAGCTGTACCAATTCTCAATACACCAGTGTCCACATCTATTCATACTGGAATGCCCCTTGAAATTAATATTAATCATAACAATAGTCATATTAGTCATAACACCATTTACATAACTAAGTGTTAAGTAGTCTAAACTAGAATCGACAGGAAATATCAATATGAGTCTCAATTTTGCAAAGTGCAGAACGTGGTTGGCAGTTCAGATTTTTTTGAAAATTGGTACCCTTCTTATATCTTATACTGACACATAGTACCAAACTAAATATCAGTTTATAGCTTATCTTGCCTATCATCTATCCTAAAATAACGAGGGACATAATTTAATGCCAAATATGCTCCATGTGTCTATAAAACAAGCATTGGATTACAAGTCTACTTTTGTAGACATTGGGAGAATTTGTGTTAATAAAAATATGGATCTGTTTATTTGTGCTGTATGCTGACTTAGTTGCAAACGTATAGATGACTCTATATACAAAGTGCCTAATACGGAATAGTATAATTTGTGTCACAACCGTCATCAGACGTCTTAAAAAATTAGCTTTGAATGCTTGTAGTATGCATAGGAAAGTACTGTACTTCATATGCTGCTCAGGAAGTATAGAATTGAAAGGAAGGTGGAATTGTTGGATCAAAACAAGAAGGCTGTTTGACGTCAGTAGACACCACTGTTATACTTGTAGTTGTTAGAGTTTGCTAAATCAGTGGCTGACAATGGCTGCAAGTGATTGGTAGTAATACCGTGGAAAAAGTAAAGATGCAAATATTTCGTGTACTGCTGGCCCGATAGAGACCGCTAGTTATAACTTTGAAGAAAAGTACGCTTTTCATTTGCAAGATTATGCTCCTTCGCACCCTTAGGAAAATCGAAACAGTGGCAATCCCAAAGATAAGCACAGAGAATTTGGGTACTAAAGTGGGAACGTAGAAAAACACAACCATTTTTTACCGAAGGCAATCGATTTCTATATAAACAAAAACCTCGTGGTTGTTGAAAACGAAGTGGTCGAGTTAAAGTATGTCATCATTTTACATATATTCTTCAGATTTCTGTTGGGGAGTTCTTTCAATATGACAGGCTTTGACAAATTGCGTACGTTCGTACGTTACGTACTTCAAAACAAATAAATTCCTTTTTCACGTATAGAAATATTTCGCTCCAAGTCCACACACGTACAAGGTTTTTCTATTGTTGGTGTACCCCCGGTATAAATAATGAAATGCATTATTGCTTCAAGTACGTCGATCAACATTAATTGAATAATGCTTAGGGTTTCTCGTGCAATACAATGAATGAGAACAGAAAGGAGAAATAAATAGCACTCTTTAAAAGCACAGAAGTAAAGCCAGGCAGTCCACGTTTTGTTGCGTACTGGTCTCGTGTTTGGGGTTCACGAGTTAAAACGTCTCCCTGTGCTGTGCGCGCGTAGTTCGAAGGGAGTTTGTTACATGAAAACGAGATCTCGTCATGAAAATCATGCCGATATGAGCTATTCACCTGTTTCCATTTTTAACAATTATCGTCGTATGCCACTTTCACGATCGTCGCGTAGTGAAAGCTATCCGATAGCTCAACATTGGATCAAGGCAGGAAGGACGAAAGTGAACTGGAAGCGCACGTACATACTGTCTTATCAACAGAGTACGTTTGACGAAATTTCACGTACAGAAGATAATTTATTCGAGCACGCACACGTACCGCGGCTAATATTCGATTTTTCAAAGGCTGTATGAGAAGCAATAGTTGACACTATCTTGTACAGCTGAATTGTGCCTGGTGTTGGAACACGCTTGTTTTGAAAACCATAACAGTATTAATCACGGCAAATGACGTACATACAAAAGGTAATATTTCTGGCAAGATTTGAAGTGGGAGACATGAGGTCATCGTTGCTACTAACAAGATTTGTTGAAATACCTGAATGTGTACCTTTACCAAATATGACTCCATGATTTCAAATTTCATGTTGTCGCTTTTCTTTGAATTGACAGCATCAACAATAATAATACTTTTAACTAAATGTTTTGTTTTATGAAAGTGCTAGCTTACAATTTATTGTTTTCATAATATGACATGGCCTTGACTTCTTTAGAGCATTCAAGTTTTAAAAAATTATTTGAAATAGAAAAAGTCCTTTTAAGAAATTTATTGATTAATTGTGCTAAAGGAAAATCTGTCTTAAGCATGGTGTTGCAACGTCTTGCCAACCTTTGATTCTAAACACTGTTAAATTCGTCCAGCAGTTTGTATCTTACGTTTTCAGTTTTGGTGGCGATTAAAGCAAGGAGATATATTTTTTTGGCTTGTTATGGACTTCACTTTTTGTACTAGGGAGTTATTTAAACAACCATATAATGAAGCCGTGATAGGTTGTATCGCAGGTATCTTATAACCGGAAGGTGCGTCAAAAGAACTCTGGTTGTTTGCCACCGATTAATAACAGTAGTAGTACTTAGGCGCCCTTTCTTCGCTTTTGAAAAGCCGGTTATTAAAACAGAAGTGACGGAGTCACGGAGAATAGGACCTACTTAGCTAGAGGCGGTATTTAGGGTTTGTGTCAATTAGATAGTCCACTGATTATCTCATGTTGATGGCCTGATCAAGATGAGTGAGCTTGACAGTTAATTTTGGTCTGTTTTTTGTCTGTTTTTCCTGCAATTTTAAATAATTTTGTTGCCTGGCTACTTACAATTCAAGGCATAAAGAAAATGTAACGTTAACAACATAATTTATTCCTTTGACCTGCACATGGAAACTGTTTTTCTCTCTCGTTCTTACAGGGATCCAGAGCGCAGTATTTAGCAGCTAAAGCACTTAAAAAACAATCATGGAGGTTTCACACAAAATATATGATGTGGTTTCAGAGGCACGAGGAGCCAAAAACAATTACAGATGAATATGAACAGGTGCGTTGGTTGGTTGAACCGCGAGATGTGATTTATATTTGCAATTATTTGTTATTTATTTATATGCGAAGGAGTTCATAGAGAGACAACAATTCTGATTTAAGGCATCTACATGCCTTGGGTCTGACTGACCTATTACTAACAGTTTTAGAGCTTTGGATGTTTTTATATACCTCTTACGTGATTGCTTTTTTTATTAAGTAGCTATCCACCTGTACCAAAGTTCCGTTGTACTTAGTTTCTAGGAACCAGTTATCAATACTAGATTCCAGTTACCGTAACAAGGTTTTTTATTATTTTGCGCACTCACTAGACACTTTTCATCAAAACTTGCACAAGACAAATTGACTCTTTAAATAGCCATTTGATTAGAAAATTCGTAATTAAGTAAATTCCCCCTTTGCCGAAAGTAAAACCGATCCCATCTACCCCCCTTCTTCCCGAGACCCAATGCTTTATGAGGTTAAATGAAAATCTAGACCTGCATGGATGTTGTTTCCAGTCTTACTAGGGACGATATCTTTGCAAGGATTGTATTCATTGTTCCAATTTGCGTTAACTTCACATAAAATCCACAAAGCCATTAGACGTTGAAAGTAAATATATACCAGCCAGAGCAAGTTTACGAAGGAAATTATTTCAACATAAAGCATTCTATATTTGTTTGGATTTGATTAATTGTTTGATTGGATGAGTTTAAGGTTTAATATAAAAGAAAACACCTCTCTTCGTTTGATTTCATTTTTTTTTAAAACAGCATTAAAAATATTCGGCTTATTTTTAAACGTACTGTTTTTTGATTGGACAGAAGAGGTTTTTTCTTTTGCCTTAAAATTTGTTTAGCTTCAATTGGCTGAGAAAGATTAACACAGTAATTGAAGACCATGATAAGAACCTTGTCTTCTTGTAGTGTTCTGGCAACAATGATTGCCATTTGAGAAACGTTTAAAATTTTTATTTACCAAACTCTAATCAAACACTGAGAGAAAAATTAGCTAGCAAGTCGTGCTTTACTAACGCTGGTCAGTGCATGCTTAAGCCAATAAATAGAGGCAATTTTTAATTATTATTGAAACATATCTGGGTGATTGATAACCGTGGAAAATTGCTCTTCACTAGCCCCCGAGAAAGAAAAAAAACAACAGTCCATGGGAGATGGGACTTAATAGCTCATATTAGAACATACGCAGTAGTTATTTCAATACTTTAAATTTTAAGTAACAGCAGTTTCAAATTTGATTTGGCTGGCATTTCAGTAATTCTCTGTTGGTTATTTTCAAAGAAAAAAGCACATAACGTGGGAATTTTCACAATTGACTTACTCCCTACCAAACCCAATCCAACCCAATTTTTACCAACTAAACTGCAGTCGCAGCTGATTTTGTGTTCCAAACGTTAAAATTACAATTTATTTTTTAAGGGAAAACCGAATGGAAATAAACAAACGTCCCTGGGATTGATCACATGATTTTCTAGTAACTATGGCTATATTTCTTGAATTATAATTGCTGTTTCGAACTCTACTGTATAATTTTCTTTCCTTTTAAAATATAGGGCACTTATATATACTTTGATTATGAAAAGTGGAGTCAGAGAAAAAAGGAAGGATTTACTTTCGAATATAGGTATCTAGAGGACAAAGACTTGCCTTGAATTTTCATGTTTTTGCCAGAAATAAAGATAACGTTGGTTACTTGTTTGCATTGGGAAGAGGTAGGAGAACAGAGCGTCCGTCCTTATTGAGACCATGGCTACGACAGTCCGTTTTCACATCTGATCAGCTTACCTACTAGTATACTGAAATGCTGTATAAAATTATTTCCCTTCACACTCACAGCCTCCAAATATTTCTGCGTGACTTCGAGATAATCTTGACTAAATGTTTACATTCTTGAACCATTCATTTTATTGATTGGACTGAAATGAGCTAGCTTACCTTAGATATATTTAGGAGTTTGAAATATTTAAAAGATAGGTGGTATGGTGGTTAAGACTTCAAGCTTTGGATCTTATTTTTTACTTTATGCTTCGCCCACGTACTTTTTTAAGTGTCTGTCGCGCTTGTTTTTTATTTATTTTACTTCATCAATTGCTATTTTATGG
This sequence comes from Morbakka virulenta, assembly GCA_003991215.1. Lineage (NCBI taxonomy): Eukaryota > Metazoa > Cnidaria > Cubozoa > Carybdeida > Carukiidae > Morbakka > Morbakka virulenta. The sequence goes on along the minus strand of RDPX01000604.1, from coordinate 301,652 downwards.
GGAATTCTTTTGTTGATTGACTTGATTTGGTCACGTGATTTAGTGGCATATTAAATATGACTTTGTTCATGTGGGGTAGCATTTTTCTTGGTTGTCAGTTGTGTTTATGACTTTACTGGCTGTGAACACAGAAATTGATGCTTAATATCAGCTTTGTTCAGTATACTCGTAGCCCTTGCGACAGTAGAAAATTGACTGACCTAGTCATGGCCTCATGGTTTGTGTGAAGGACTTTAAAGAAGAAATATTTGGACTTCTACACACATTCTTCATACTGTATAGATCGCTGTAAAATTTGTAAAATTGGTATTGGTCATTAATTTTTATCACCTTCATGGCGCCAATGGTAAGTGTGAGCGCTGTATTTTTGTATATTAAAGAACATCTTGACTTTATTACATCCAGAATCTTGTAGGCGGGGCGAAGGGTCAATAATGATTTACAGTGCATAAAATATTGTGTTATGAAATACTCCTTTTATGACTGAAGTCCCATTTATGAGCTTCCGAATTTACACCAAATGTCCAGCAGATTAAAGAAAGGGAGTTACTAAGGCTTTTAAAAGATATAAAGATTTCGTTTATTCTGTTCATTTATCTAGTTTGCTTATTTGTATTGAGTGTTTGTAACAATTTAGGTGTATTATGTAAACTAGATTTATGTACAGAATATAAAGGAAATACGGGTTATTACCCGACTGACGTTAGTTGTCAAATCCTTTGTAGAAATGTTATCAATATTCAAATTTCTAAATAAATGCCATTCACTAGTATTCCTTTAGATGTAATTTACATCTGAATTATTCAAATTCTATCGGAATACCTGTTGCAGGCGTAAAGTAATTTTGAAACTCTTGGAGAATTCCTGATAGTCTTAATTGGGGGTTTTTTGCATGGCAGCCATCATCATCCGCATATAATGTGTCGAATTTCTCGGATGGAAGTAGGTGAGTGGCACATGTTTTCCTGGCCGAGTTGAACCCATCGCAAGAACCTTGTGGTAGCTTTGTGAACCTTAAGGCATTGCCTCCTTTTTATTTGTAATGCGTTCTATCAAGTAAATTCCATGCCTTTCTTGTACAAGCAGCAAAGCTCAGTGGAGATAAACTCGTTGTTATTATCACTCTATACTTTCTTTTGTGTAAAGCACCGAGTGTAGAGAGCTTTTTTTTAGAAATGCAGCAATCTGCATTGTACTGAAAGGAACCATTCTTTTCCTTTGAAATTATCCACAAATTTAACCCTTTATATTCATTCATTCATTCATCCGTGCATGCATTCATTCATTCATTCATTCATTTATCCATGCATTTAATGTCGTGCCTTGCGTATTGGCAATCATTTTCTTTCACCTGTTCCTCTCCCTAGTCGTTTTCCATCCGTCTTGCAATTTTGACCAGGTATTTCTGTCTTTACCTTCACCTTGCTCTATTTCCTTTTGTGTCTGGTTCTTAGTATCTAGCTGCATAGTTGATTTGACTCTTTTTACAGACCTTTCGATGAGATTTTAAAGGGCATTCCCTCAAGGACAGACAGGAGAAAACATTTTGGAAATACAGAAAGACACAAGGATAATAAACAGTTTAAAATTTGCTTATGAGAAGACTAGTTGTGGCCAAAACATGATTTTGGCAGTCGTGATAAGTTATCAGATATTTTTTATTCATGCATAGACGGCTTGTCCAGCAGCCCTTTTCTTACCGCCTTTTGTTGTGGCCTTTGTCGTACTCGTCTAGTGTCGGTAAAATACTGACTTAACGGCCTTTTCCAAACACAAATTTTGTGGTACTTGGCTAACAGTTTTCAAAAAGTGGCTTTGTGCATTTGAAATATGTATAAGGGATAATGAAGTAAGCGATTTAGAGTTTTGTCATGATAAGACAATTTTGGTTCTTTGCTTGGTGTAGTTGCTTTCTAAACCAGAAAAATCTGCAGTAAGGAAGCATTCCTGACCATTCCGAGACGATTTTTCGTCCGAAACGGTGAAGAAACAGGCACTGAAACACTACGTGATTGCTTCGAAGATAATTGATGTTTTAGAAATATGGTATTTCCGATTTCTTACAGTGCTCTGGAGAGTTTGAATAGTACCTACATCTAAAGTTCGTTGCAATTAAACTGCTGAACCAGTAATTTGAATTTAGTGAACCCCACATAGTTAAATGATATTGGGATTTTCTTTGAGAGTTTATAAGCAAAACAGTTTCCCTGGCTCTTTTGTCGATGTAGAAAATTGAAGACTGACATTTTGATTTATTGACATGGAGTTTTATAAGATTGCCCCTCACGTCATTTGCAAATTTGCCAAACCACAGAAAGCTGCTGAGATAATAGACGGTTTCCTGCAGATCTGCTTTTTAAAGACATGTTAGCATAAATTGGGCGAGGAAATAACCTAACGGTGAAAAAAAATTTAAAAAAAGGGGTATTTGACTGCAAAATTTTGTTAAGGCTCGGTTAAATATAATGGGATTAAAAAGCACAGATTTTATATGAGCAGAAGCAGAACATGTCGCATATGTTGCGGGCTTCTGTAACCTCTGTTGGGTAAGCGCTTCTATCTTGTGAAAAACAAGTTCTCAAAATTCGGTTGCTACTGTAAATCGAAAATCACATAAGGCTAACTTGCTATTAAGTCTGAACTTTTTTGACACTACAAAACCAAGGAGTATTATCTAGCCAGAACGGGATGGACAGTTTTAGTATATGCGGAAGCAAAATTCAGCCGTTCCTGCGTTATTGCCAAGGTGACCTCACGTAGCACCCCACGACAACTCCTGACCTCACAAGTCGGAAGAGGATCAATGTTGCGGCGACAGACAAAGATAGCCTCCAATTGATTTGGNTCTTGTACAAGCAGCAAAGCTCAGTGGAGATAAACTCGTTGTTATTATCACTCTATACTTTCTTTTGTGTAAAGCACCGAGTGTAGAGAGCTTTTTTTTAGAAATGCAGCAATCTGCATTGTACTGAAAGGAACCATTCTTTTCCTTTGAAATTATCCACAAATTTAACCCTTTATATTCATTCATTCATTCATCCGTGCATGCATTCATTCATTCATTCATTCATTTATCCATGCATTTAATGTCGTGCCTTGCGTATTGGCAATCATTTTCTTTCACCTGTTCCTCTCCCTAGTCGTTTTCCATCCGTCTTGCAATTTTGACCAGGTATTTCTGTCTTTACCTTCACCTTGCTCTATTTCCTTTTGTGTCTGGTTCTTAGTATCTAGCTGCATAGTTGATTTGACTCTTTTTACAGACCTTTCGATGAGATTTTAAAGGGCATTCCCTCAAGGACAGACAGGAGAAAACATTTTGGAAATACAGAAAGACACAAGGATAATAAACAGTTTAAAATTTGCTTATGAGAAGACTAGTTGTGGCCAAAACATGATTTTGGCAGTCGTGATAAGTTATCAGATATTTTTTATTCATGCATAGACGGCTTGTCCAGCAGCCCTTTTCTTACCGCCTTTTGTTGTGGCCTTTGTCGTACTCGTCTAGTGTCGGTAAAATACTGACTTAACGGCCTTTTCCAAACACAAATTTTGTGGTACTTGGCTAACAGTTTTCAAAAAGTGGCTTTGTGCATTTGAAATATGTATAAGGGATAATGAAGTAAGCGATTTAGAGTTTTGTCATGATAAGACAATTTTGGTTCTTTGCTTGGTGTAGTTGCTTTCTAAACCAGAAAAATCTGCAGTAAGGAAGCATTCCTGACCATTCCGAGACGATTTTTCGTCCGAAACGGTGAAGAAACAGGCACTGAAACACTACGTGATTGCTTCGAAGATAATTGATGTTTTAGAAATATGGTATTTCCGATTTCTTACAGTGCTCTGGAGAGTTTGAATAGTACCTACATCTAAAGTTCGTTGCAATTAAACTGCTGAACCAGTAATTTGAATTTAGTGAACCCCACATAGTTAAATGATATTGGGATTTTCTTTGAGAGTTTATAAGCAAAACAGTTTCCCTGGCTCTTTTGTCGATGTAGAAAATTGAAGACTGACATTTTGATTTATTGACATGGAGTTTTATAAGATTGCCCCTCACGTCATTTGCAAATTTGCCAAACCACAGAAAGCTGCTGAGATAATAGACGGTTTCCTGCAGATCTGCTTTTTAAAGACATGTTAGCATAAATTGGGCGAGGAAATAACCTAACGGTGAAAAAAAATTTAAAAAAAGGGGTATTTGACTGCAAAATTTTGTTAAGGCTCGGTTAAATATAATGGGATTAAAAAGCACAGATTTTATATGAGCAGAAGCAGAACATGTCGCATATGTTGCGGGCTTCTGTAACCTCTGTTGGGTAAGCGCTTCTATCTTGTGAAAAACAAGTTCTCAAAATTCGGTTGCTACTGTAAATCGAAAATCACATAAGGCTAACTTGCTATTAAGTCTGAACTTTTTTGACACTACAAAACCAAGGAGTATTATCTAGCCAGAACGGGATGGACAGTTTTAGTATATGCGGAAGCAAAATTCAGCCGTTCCTGCGTTATTGCCAAGGTGACCTCACGTAGCACCCCACGACAACTCCTGACCTCACAAGTCGGAAGAGGATCAATGTTGCGGCGACAGACAAAGATAGCCTCCAATTGATTTGGATTGGCCCTTGGTAATTAGGAAACGATTTTTGAAATTGGACCTAGTATCGTTAAGTGCAAGCCCAGGGCTTGTCTATGGTAAAGAAAGTTTTGGTCGAGTTTACACTTGGGGCAGTATTTACGTTCTGGAAAAGACAACAAACTAGGTTTCTTAATTTTCAATCACAGAGACTTAGTGGGTATGCGTGTGCTGGAGGTGGGCGGTTGGTGGTAGTGGTCACCAATTGTTATGTTGTGGGGGGGGGTTACATCAGAAAAAAAATCTCGAGTAGCATCATTACATCATTGGATTACACTGACAAACGCTTGTGCAACACGAATGCTACTCTGAACTGATCAGATTTTGGACTCGTGTCACCGTAAGTCCAAGGTAAGTCGCAAAGACTATTCGTGGACTTGATCAGTCTAAAGAACATGGTTCAGATTTTGTTCCGATGGTTGTTTTGAAAGAGTGCTTCCAAGCTATCTTCCATGCTGCCCAAGCTTTTTAAACCATGCCGATCAGAATTTTGTTTTCTGCTACTCGGGAGAGTTTTTAATGTTTTACTGACTTCAAGAATGCAGGTGACTCATCTGATCTCGCAAATGTCTACCTTTAAGCCTACTTTCTGTCATTAGTAAGGTCTTGGAACGACTTATCGACAATGTAGAATGGTAGAATTCTTTCAACACAGGTCACTTGGCTGCTGTTGAATACGGAGGTAGATGAGCTTGCTCCACTTACGACTTTTTGACTGTAATCACAGAACGTATCTCTTTGTTTATGGATACGTCTGGTGACCGACGCGGTACAGCTATTGATATATCTTTGGGCATTTGATAAGGTTTGGCATCCTGGCTTGCTTCATAAACTCTCTAGCTATGGTATTAGTGGGTCTTAGGAATCTTTAAGTCTTTTCTCCCATCGTAAAGTGCGTGTCACATTAGATGGCATTACATCTGTGTGTTCCATGAATGGTGACGTTCCTTGGCCCGACACTTTCCTTCTTTACATCAGTGATCTCCCTAGTAATATGCCTATGTTGATCAACATCTATGCTGATGAGACTTCCCTGTCCTCTTTCTTCTGCAGGAACAAGTAAAACTTTTGGAAGCTTTAGAATCTGATCTATAGGTTGTCAGAGAATTGGGATGGGAAGGAAATGCGGTTAAAACAATATTCATGAAATATGATTCTGATACTAACCAGGATGAGGTTGCCGCTTCTCCTGGAGGATGTTCAGCAATGAGGATGCTTGGTTTGTTATTTTCTCCAGATCTTTCCTGGGGTCTCAAATGCAATCTATTTGGAAGTCTGCTTTTAAAAAGGTTGCTTCTTTGTATCTGTTAGAGGTTACTTTGCACTTAAGTCCATTTTGTATCTCTACAAATCTTTCATCTGCATGGAGTAATGTTGCCATATCTGGATAAGTGCACCGTCCACTGTTCTTGGTGTTTGAGAGACGTT
>RDPX01000604.1:251166-295420 GCA_003991215.1 Morbakka virulenta | reverse complement strand
GGGGGGGGGTTACATCAGAAAAAAAATCTCGAGTAGCATCATTACATCATTGGATTACACTGACAAACGCTTGTGCAACACGAATGCTACTCTGAACTGATCAGATTTTGGACTCGTGTCACCGTAAGTCCAAGGTAAGTCGCAAAGACTATTCGTGGACTTGATCAGTCTAAAGAACATGGTTCAGATTTTGTTCCGATGGTTGTTTTGAAAGAGTGCTTCCAAGCTATCTTCCATGCTGCCCAAGCTTTTTAAACCATGCCGATCAGAATTTTGTTTTCTGCTACTCGGGAGAGTTTTTAATGTTTTACTGACTTCAAGAATGCAGGTGACTCATCTGATCTCGCAAATGTCTACCTTTAAGCCTACTTTCTGTCATTAGTAAGGTCTTGGAACGACTTATCGACAATGTAGAATGGTAGAATTCTTTCAACACAGGTCACTTGGCTGCTGTTGAATACGGAGGTAGATGAGCTTGCTCCACTTACGACTTTTTGACTGTAATCACAGAACGTATCTCTTTGTTTATGGATACGTCTGGTGACCGACGCGGTACAGCTATTGATATATCTTTGGGCATTTGATAAGGTTTGGCATGCTGGCTTGCTTCATAAACTCTCTAGCTATGGTATTAGTGGGTCTTAGGAATCTTTAAGTCTTTTCTCTCATCGTAAAGTGCGTGTCACATTAGATGGCATTACATCTGTGTGTTCCATGAATTTTATTTTTTTTCTGTTAAATCTTCCACAGTTTTGTACATCTTGAAGCAATATGTCTTGTATGGTTCAGAGCCATTAAAAAAGGGAAACGTGTAAATGTAGATATAGAGAAAGAGCTTGAACGCGCAAGTTTGCACTTAGCAAAGACTGGAGGTTCATTTGAAGGATGTCTATTCTTTATTCTGTATTTAATAGCTCAAAAGACGAATGATCGGCATCCGGTTTTTTAAGAAGGATGAATTGCATTGTACCGATACTATTCTCGGCACCTTAGTTAATAACCCATCCTGAGGCTTTTACAATGTGCAGTATTAGTTTTCATGTTTTATGATTATCTCTTTCTGTGTCGACGTTTTTATCCTTAAGACAGGCTTCTGTTGTACTAGTGTTTTACTGAGCAGTTATCAGGTATTCTTTTATAGACAATTTAGTTAAAAAGGATAGTCATAATCTCAATTCCAGCTTTGCCTTGGGAAAGTAACGTTTAAGTTACAACACCAGATATACCAGAAGCTTTATCTCTAACCATATTGTTTAGAGCTTTTTTCACACTATCTTTGCCTATTCTTACATGGGATCCAGTGATGGGTTCATACAACACTTCGCATGCTTCATCCCAAGGAAACTGCTCGCTCCTCAAAACCCTACCATAGTGTTCTTTATAACCTGGATTTTTTTCAACGTCAATCATTGCCCATTATTCCTCACACAATTAACAATCACATCGGAATTTTGAGCTTTTATCTATTTTGGGATCATAAAAACATCCTCTTGACGTTCCCATGTCTCTCTTTCGGGATTTTCTTGGCTGGATAGACAGCTTGGAAACTTTCCTGGCCACTATATTCGTCTTTCTCACCAGTGTAAGCTTTTTTTTCTCTCGCTTTATTGCCTAATCTGCATTAATGTACCGCCAATATGCCACGCTGCCTTAATGGACCTTTTGTGCATCGAGGTTTTGCTTGAAGCTGTCAGTAAGTCTCACGTTATTACCTTCTCTAAATCGTTAACAAATTCATTATTATTTAGTCTCGTACATTTTTATTTTCTGTGAATAAATTTTCTTTTGTAGCACGCTCTTTTTACTAGCAAATCTTATCGAAAAATGGGCCGCCTGCCCTCTTTGCGAGTTTTAATCTCTTAATCACACATTTTAATAAAATATTAAGAAGCAACTTATTCAGGCAAAGGCGTAATGGAGATATAACACTTGTGCGACAATTGTAAATCAATGAGTGCCGTTAAATGCTATTTAAAATTTAAAATATGAAAGAGGTGATCGTAGCCCAATAGCAGGAACCCAATCGCATCGACGGGATTACCGACAATCACGACGACGCTGAGCACGAAACTGCTATACAAAGGTTCGTTGACGACGGAAATGGCACTAGAGAATCCAACAAAAAGGATTTGCTTGTTACATGTGTTGTACGTTTCTTAACTCAGCTCTATCTTCAACCATCTGGCATTAATGTGTAAAATTAATAAATATAGGAAAAATTATTTACAGGTGCATACCTTGAAAACGTAATTTAAATCTACCCTCATAATTTTTGAAAACTTAAAAATTTTTGCCTATAGTTGCAAGCGCCAATATCCAAGGAAATGGGGTATTATCTTGTTTTGATTTAAAATACAGGAAATACTGTTTGATCTTCAAAATCAGCTGATTCAAATATTACAAAATCAGTTTGTGAAAAAACATCAATCTCCCTGATATACGTTTTCTTGCTGTCGAGTTTTTAATCAAGTATCTTAAATGAAGATATCTGATCCTTCTTCCTGAATTCGTAAAGTTCATCAGAAATGAGGTCCCGTGCTGAAGAAGAAGCTTTAATAGTCCGTCCTGGAGGTGTAGGAGCAGATAGAACAAGGTTTTCTTTCACAAAACTGAAAACCGATGGTGAATACAGTGGTCTCTTTCGACCTAAGACGCTTTCATATCCTGACGGGAAATGACTCAAATTACTGTATCCTTTTTGAGGTGGAATGTTGTCTCGAGGAAGAATCTTGAGCCATCTCTTCCTTTAGTTATCTTTTTGGAGACAACACTTTCTCCTTGTTATCTGCGTTGTAACTATCATTGGAATTCATAACAACATTTTCGAGGCATCGTTAAAATTCCGGTAAAATTACACTGGGCTGACGTCATAGATAAAAACAAACAATGAAATAAACAAAAACATACTTACCCTTTTATTCCTGATGTCTGATTAGGGAATTTGGTGGATGTTCTTGTTGTAGGCCCATGCCACTGCCCTACGTTAGTCAACTTTCCAACTGCGACCCCTTTTTTGATAAGAGCGTCACCCACCTTCACAACTGTTTTGTTACGTTTCAGAGAACGCTCTTTGCAAAACGAACCTCCCAGTAACTCCAAGAAAACGCTCATTGTTTCTACCATTGTAGAAATCAAAGAATTACAACTTTGAAATCAAGAAAGATGCTTTCAAATCAAATATTTTTGTCTTGGGCAAAAGTTGGCTCATCATCAAACTATTCATATCAGTTTGACATAAATTGTATAAAGTAGCAGTTCATGGGGCAGCGACAAATCAAATGGCCTCACTAACGCTAAACAATTCTAGCGGCCGGGAGGATTTTTACTGAGACATGGTCTCTGGGAGGATTACCAACTAAGGCCAAAGAAGCCCTTCGCCCCATGAGGCAGAATCAACTCCACTGGGTGACGATTATGTAGTTAGAAGTCGTAGCTACTACATCTTGTCAAACGTGATCTGGAAACAGTTGTGGCCAAAGATAACTTCATTATATAGATAATCTAAGTTGAATATTTGCTGTGTTTTCAATTGTACACCCGAGAGAAAAAATTGGACTTGTCCATTGTTCCCCTCGGCCGGAAAATCCGTAAAACCTTCAAGAACCTTTAATTGACAAATGAAAATTTATTTAATTTTTAGAACTTTGGCAAAACGATGTCCAATTTTGTCATAAAGTACTGAATTTGAAATAAAGCTCACATTGTGTAAAAACTAAGTTTAGTGGTAAATCAGAGTTAAAAATTTTCAAAGTTTGGAATTTAGTCAAGATATTTTAAACGTTTTTCCCATTTTTGAGAGTAATTCAGGCTGGCAGAGGAACAATGGGCAAGGACATAATATTTGCTATATGTTTTAGAAAATAAATTGAAACCAGGTCTTTTCTGTTTATCTTTGTTCAAATTGGAAATATAAGTTGGCTTTGTGAAAACATTGACATGTATTGCCGGAAAGTAAATCAAGTAACATGAATCAAGAAGAAACAGTGAAATCAGACGCCATCCGTCCGGCTGAAACAAAAAGCAATCATCCAGCAAGCTGACAGTTAAACGCTAGCGTGAAAATTATTCAACAATGCCGAGAGCAAACACCGACAGTGGTTTTGCGGACAGTTCTTCCTTCTCCATTAAAGTCTGTGAGGATTACATGGTGCGTTTTACATTTCTACATCAGTCTTTGATACTTGGAAATATCCATTTCTTCGGCGAATTTAAAGGTGTCGCGCTAGAACAGCAGTAAGGCTACAATTGTATAAACAGTTCTTCAAATCAATTTTCAATTTATTGCATCAACCTCGAAAAACTTTCAAATTTTTAAGACGGTTCTTAAAAGAGGATTAATTTCCTTACTCTGTCAAGTTCTACCTCACTTTTGAGAACCAACGGTACAGTGATTTCAGCGGAGTAGATTTGGTTGTTATTAAATGCAGTTTGAGACGATTTTTCACAGCCTTTGAAAATAACTTGTTGCTTTAAGTATAGCCTATTTTACATTTTTGTTCCAATACTCAAACAAACAAATTTAGATGAAGACGTCGACAAGTCAAAACAATTTGATTTGCAGTTTTGTGAACACTTTTATGACAGGAAGCAACGATAAGAGTCTTTCCATTTGAAAACCCTTAACAACAGTACAGAAGTTTTTCATAACATTTTATGTAACAAGAGATGATCACATAATTTCTTTATAATAATTTTTCTACTTGATCTCGTGAAGCAATCCAAACTGGTCAACCCCAATGTACCATCTAAGTTTACTTTAACTAAGAAAAATGTGTCAACGAAGCAAACAATCGAAAAATAGGTAAGGGAAAGGAGGCATAAAACCATATGAATATTGATTTGAAACACGTTCTTGAGAGTTAAACTAACCTCAAGAAGAAGATCAGCGAATCTATTATTCTGTACACCATCTGAGAACGATGAATTATATCCTGAATCTTCCTTGCTAAGGTAAATGAGAAGAATACACCGCCAAGCTTTTCAAAGACAACAGAGGAGCTAGACAAAAAGAATTAATCCAAACTTCGAACTGGTCAGCGCCTTCAATCCGCAAGAATGTTTGTATTGCAATCAAACAATGGCAGTCAGGTTGAGCGTTTTTTTAACCAATTGGTCAAATAAGATTTGCAAAGGATTCGGACGTGCCCGCGTGATATCTTCTCATCTATTCAGTCTCTACTGTGATCCGATCCTGAGGAGACTTGAAGACATAGATGAATGAACCTTGATCAACTGGTGACGAATCAACAATATTAAATATGCCTAATGTTACGTTTCTATTGCAACTTTAGGAACTGGAGAAGAAAGAAAGACTGCCAAATGTATTCGCCTAGGTCTCGAAATTAAGAGCTTTGAAACTGCTTGGTGGTATTGAAGGTCAGCACAGTACCCGCATACTCCCTAGTCTGTCAATTTCATATCATTGACCAGGATTCATTGTACAATTAATTGTGTTATCTAATTACTTTTAAAGAGTGCTGTGATAGGGAGATAAGACAAAGTATTTTCACTGCCAGAGAAACAAGAAGAAAGTTGCAGAATTTTATGAAAAATCCTCAAATAAGAATTATACTAAAACCAACATTTCTTAAAAATTCTGTATGGTTGACCCTCAGTTACAGATGTAAAACGACGTGAAACAGACTCTTTTAACACTAGTACAATAAACAGCCTGAAAGCAGACGAAATTCGGTTACATAGAAGCTAAGGTAAGAATCACTTGGATTGTAAATGAATTAAACAAATCGACCCTAAGAAAGCGGGAAGTCAATAAATTATTATAAAAGCCACAAAACGTAAACAAAACCGCATTGTTCTCAGAAAAAACATCAGTAGGAAGATTGTTCATAGTAGACGACAAATTATTATTGGTTATTTTCGGTTACCAGCAAAAGAATTCTGAAACTACGTTGTGTAAGAAAACTATAGTTAATATCTAGATCTCACTATCAGAAGATTAAGACAATAATGAACAGTACACCTTATATTCAATTTTTCTTAAGGAGTTATGATATTCTATAATAATTTGTTCATATTTTGTTTAAAAACCAGCCACCTTTACTCGTATACTTTTATTGATATGATTGTCAAAGTTCATATACTTAACTTTTCTTATCAGATATGGGCAAATGAAGAAGGGCGCCGTCTGAGTCCCAATTAGTGGGGGAAAATAACGTTTTGAAACAGTTTTGAAGCACCCATTTTTTTTGCAACTGACTTGCTCTGTTGCGGTGGGGTTAATTTTTTTATCTTTTTGTATTTGCTAGAGCTCCTGTTTTACGTGTTTTATAAGGAGAGTATCGGAATTTTTGTCTGATCGGTATTTTGTTGCATTTTGATTTCAGCATTTAGTTTTCATGCAAATTTTAGTGCCATCATTTTTATCATATTCTCAAACTCTTACTTAAGTTTTGTTTTCCCACTAAAGTTTTCCTTTTTCACTTTTCTTTACATTCCTGATACTTCTTTTGTCCGTGCATTTTTATCAAACACCAGTATTATCAACGAAGACTATTATGCCCTGTGTTGTATAAAATAAACTGACCTAACAAAGTAAAGTGTCTTAATGAAGTTAACTATCATAATTGCTTTGAAAGGTATATTGGCTGCTGAGAACAAAAAGCTCTAGCTACTAAGGATAAACTGTTATAACAAATGGAAGTGAATTAATCGATCTTAATTATCTGCGAATATGAAAGATTTGCACTAGTTAATTATTAGATTACGCATTATGCATGACTCGAAGGTATAAAATATTCATAAAATTCAAGAGCTTTGACAATTTCGCAGGGGAAAATACAAAGTGATAGAGATTTGTCTTGCACAGTAAAGTATTACTAGGGGAAATAAGACACTTTAGAGAAAGTAAATTACAGAAGGTAACATTGCTTGATACACTCTAAATGATGTTAAGCGAGTACTGGAACATACAATCGGAGATGAGGAGGATATTGATGCCATGAAGTTTGACTTTGTACCTGGAATCAACACGGCAGATTCAATATCCAATCTGAGACAACTCCAAACAAAATATAGAGAAATGGTAAAATTTGTACTTAATGTTTGTCTATCTTGATAACAATTTTGATCGAATGTTCAAGAAAGTGCTATGGTGGTTTGTGAGGAAGCTGAATGTAGAAGAATCGGTCATCAGGCCTCTGCAGTCAACGTATGCATGTGAGGAATCAGGTGTTCATGTAAATAGAAGGTTCAGTAAAACAATTTTAGGAAAGGAAAGACTATTCCCTCACTATGTGTGTGCTCTGATACAAGTCGTCTTCGTTGTTGTAATGGAAAAACTGTCTTGTGAGTTCTCCGATGGTTGTCCTTGGGAGCTTCTCCTTGCTGACAAGTTAGTCATTTTAGGTAAAACGTAACATGAACTAAAGACTAAAATCTCTGAATCGAAGAACAACCTGGAATAAAACGGGGCCTCCTTGTCAATATAGGAAAGGCGACAGTTATATGTATAGTATGTGTATAGTACATAATTATATCGTTACACTCCCTAAAACGTTTTTGTGCGTTATCTTTGTCAATGGAGTGGGTACCTGCTTGATATTATACTACATTTATCAGCACTGGATTTTACAAAATGCACAATAGATTAAAAAAATCCACACATTTTACATAAAAAAGATGTTTAAGTGAATTTCATCTACTGTGTTCACAGCTTACCTTTAAAAACATAATTATTTCTTGCCTCAGCAAATAAATACCTTTTTAGTACATTGTAACATGACAATCAGCCAACATCTTTTCATAATGGAAGGTCAGTAAAATGATTATCCTTACATTGCAATACTTGGCTGGATTTACAGTGGTTGACAAAATAGCCTTTGGTATGCTTCACTGTCTTTGTGACTACACTTAGCATATGATCAAATTTTAGAATTTTTAATACAAATTTTGTTGGTGAAAAATATATTAAAAATGTTCAAATAATGGTTCTGGATGGAGGATATAAATTTTTGTTCGTAACTTGGTAGCAAGACCATTATGTCTGGCTACCATATATGCATCACCACCTACCATATATGCATCACCATCAGTAGGTAACAATGCACGCTTATCAAAATCAAAACCACAGCAATGCAGAAACTGCTTAACTTCCTCCAAGATTTAATGGCTTGTTGTAGTGTCATCCATGGAAATTAGTTCAACCAGTTCTCCATAAACATTAAATTCACTGTCAAAGGACTTGATAAAAACTGGAACCTGTGATGTTTAAAAGATGTCAACAGTCTTATTAATAGCAATAGAAAAATGTTCAAATTTTGACGATTAAGTGTTGTTTCAAATCACCTGACATGTCATCAATCCTTCCAGCCACAGTGCTTCTGGTTAATAAAATAACCTTGAAAAAGTGTGCTTTCATGGGACACACAACTTCCGCCATTTTAACAGGCATTGCTCTACGTAATCTTCTTTTGTGAAAGCTTTCTCGCTCTGGTGATCATTAAGCTGAGTGCCTAACTTGCTTTAAGACGATATTCCCTTTCTTAATTTCTAAAAAATAGATCTATTACTACCTCAAAATTATCTGCAATTTCTTGGACCTCAAAACACGCATTTGGTCTTCTTATTTATCGTAAGATCGATGGTTCGTTTCATGTCTTTTTAGGTTGTACTCTTTTGGTGTGGCAGTGATTTTATGGCAAATTAAATAACGTACCTTTCCATTCATTGTTGTACAAAAATACTGTAATACCCAGTTTTTTTGAAACACTCGCCTTTCTTATCGAATTTCCTGTTTTCAGCTTGAGGAAGATGGGCCATTTGAAAGGCTGTGACTTCCTACAGTGCTTAATAAGGACGAATAATATTATTATCGGTAAGACTCCACAAAATAAACAAACTTTATCATTTTTTACAGCTTTTTATCGCATATCTCTTCACATGGGCAAAAACCTATCCGTTACTTCTGGTCAATGTTGCCAACTCAGTGTTTTCTCTCTCTGAGTCAAAAATCCAAAGATTAAACAAAACATTTCCAAGCAGTAGCAACAAATGATTAGATGCTACCACTTTGAAATTTCTTTCTAATATAAATCACAGCCTTGCTTTCTTTGGCAGTGGCTTGGCAGATTTCTGTTCAGTACATCCAGCTGGAGTTGTAAAACTGCAATTTCTCTTTTGTCAATTAATGACCAAATTTCAGTATCCTTTGTGGGGCACCATGTTTGATATACCTGATGAAGTGCAAATAGATATAGATAGATAAAGAAGAAGTGGAATATATAAAAGAAACAAGTGCCGAAATATATAAACAACCTAATGAGGTATGCAAAATGTGGAAAAATGACATGAAAATCCGACAACACTTAACCCTCACCATACTAGATACAACAGACCAATAAACCCTGGAATAATTAAGTATGTATTGAGACTATTTAAAAATGGTTAAGAGAGACACATTAAAGAAAAGAAAATTAAACAAAAAACGCNATGACCAAATTTCAGTATCCTTTGTGGGACACCATGTTTGATATACCTGATGAAGTGCAAATAGATATAGATAGATAAAGAAGAAGTGGAATATATAAAACAAACAAGTGCCGAAATATATAAACAACCTAATGAGGTATGCAAAATGTGGAAAAATGACATGAAAATCCGACAACACTTAACCCTCACCATACTAGATACAACAGACAAATAAACCCTGGAATAATTAAGTATGTATTGAGACTATTTAAAAATGGTTAAGAGAGACACATTAAAGAAAAGTATATGAAATTTGGTGGTAGATAACATTGTGACTAAATTACTTCATACTATGATAACTAGTTTCAAAACTCTAAAGAACAAAAAAGGCAATGTACCTTTAAAGTGCGCTTCAGACTATCTGGAAATAAAATTCTGACTATTATTCTTTGACTTTGCTTGTTTTTTTCGTGTCTTTTATTAAACACAGGAACTTGCATTTCTTTTATTTTCATTATCCTCCAGGATAAAAAATGGTCTATCATGAAAACTAGATTCTACACGTTTCCTATATTATCTATTGACATTTCATAAAAAATACGATAGTTTTTAACCTTTTCATCATTAACATGTTTTGGTATTCACATACCTTCTTCAGAATGTATATTTTGATTAGTACAAAAAGCCTTGATATTTCTTGTACATTTTATATACATTCTGAAGAAGGTATGTGAATACCAAAACATGTTAATGATGAAAAGGTTAAAAACTATCGTGTTTTTATGAAATGTTTATCTATATTTGGACTGAATCGCAATTATTGATTGACTCCGTCTGGCAATGACAGAGGGAAGGGAGATACGTCAAAAGAAACGTCTCATAAAGTTATTATTTTTTAGGGATAAGAGTCTGCAAATTATTTTAAGTTGTTTCCTTAATTCATTTTTTGATAAATTATATATCTGCTTCTGTCTAATATATTTACTTATAAATGGAAACACAAGTATTTTATCTAATTATCCTACCGCAGAGTATACCAGATGCAATCTTTATGGCCACTTTAGTTCCTCCTATATGGGGAATTGAATAATAAAACACATTTCGTATTGAAGGACAAACATAACATTTAATTCTTTCTATGCTATTTAAGAGGAATAAGTTTATACCTGTTCCACCAACAATGTTTTATAGAACAAGCAGCCTGTGATATTTAATTGGCTGGATTTTGACTGTCTGAACTTTGCTTAGCAAAGAACCATAGAAATGGGAGGACTGGAATCTGGTAATTTCGTGTGCAGTATAACAGGATTGGAGAACCAAAATGGTAGACTTGGGGTGATGAAAAATCAAGTTCAAGTTTTTCGTTGCAATTTGATAATCAAAGTAGGCAAAATGGTTATTTCACACACTGCATATGTATGCAAGAATCGGTCGAGATAAGAGGGGTTTAATGAATGAAGAAAAAATATTTCATTTTATGTGTATTTAAAAAATATATTGTGGCGTGTAATTGAGGAAGTGAGTAAAGGCTTTCTGATGGTGGATGCTAAGCTACCTCAGCTTACCTTGAAGAAGCATGAGTTATTTTCTCCTGTGTTTAGATGAGGGAAGGGGGGAAAATGGACTCCAACATTTGACTTCAACATGCATTTCTTAAATACTTTGGCTTGTTGGTTTTATTGATGGCCAGTTATTTTTTCAGAACTTATTTATTATGAAAATACCCTCATATTGGTTTTTTTCATCAAAATTATTATAATTAATCAACCAATAATGCAAAATCGTGGAAGAATAAGAAAAGGTGATTTCAAAATGAAATTCACTAGTTTTTGTTGTAATTTTGTATCATGATACCAGACAGAAATAAAATTTTTAATGATCCTTCATATTAAGGGCAAGTAAAAATATTACTTATAAATAAAAAAATACTTGTTTCATATAGGATTGCAAAAACAATCATCACTTGCTTATTTAATCTAAATTTTTCGACCATAGATAGTGTCAAAGCCACTCAAGAGATAAGAAACATGTATGGAATAGCAGTTTTACTAGTTGTTAAGATTAGTTATTCTGAAAATAATATAATATAGATGAAGGGGATTTGGAATTATAGAAAAGTGAAAAATACATATGCAATGAACAGAAGTCAAACCCGTGCTATGACTATCATAGCCACAAAAAAGTTGTCAAAAGTTGACCAAAATATTTAGTCGGGAGATGGTTATGATGGGAACGTGATATCAACTCAGGTTGAAATTACAAGATTTTTCATTTTATTACTCTTAGGTAGGTATCTAATACACACCACACCACGTGGTTCTACTTACAAACTTATAAAGCTGAAGTCGCTCATATTATTTAACGACCCTTCAAAACACAAAAAGTGGGGATCCCGTTTTTGGTGTTTGAAATTTGACATAGAAAGTGCCTCTGGTGTAGTTGATCTAAGGGGTGGATGACAACTTGTCGTAAACTAGCTGCTTCTTCATATTGCTTTGATTCTTGAAGTAAAATAATTGTGGTAGAGTGAAAAGTTGGAGGAGGTTACAAAGAAAATGGGATGGAGAAGGAGGGTTACATAACAAAAGTTGACAGGATGGAGGGGTTAAAATTACCCCAAATAGGATGACGTCAATTGTGGATGGGGCAATTGGAATGTGCCAATACCCTAAAGCACTTCCTCATGNTTCTTTCTATGGTATTTAAGAGGAATAAGTTTATACCTGTTCCACCAACAATGTTTTATAGAACAAGCAGCCTGTGATATTTAATTGGCTGGATTTTGACTGTCTGAACTTTGCTTAGCAAAGAACCATAGAAATGGGAGGACTGGAATCTGGTAATTTCGTGTGCAGTATAACAGGATTGGAGAACCAAAATGGTAGACTTGGGGTGATGAAAAATCAAGTTCAAGTTTTTCGTTGCAATTTGATAATCAAAGTAGGCAAAATGGTTATTTCACACACTGCATATGTATGCAAGAATCGGTCGAGATAAGAGGGGTTTAATGAATGAAGAAAAAATATTTCATTTTATGTGTATTTAAAAAATATATTGTGGCGTGTAATTGAGGAAGTGAGTAAAGGCTTTCTGATGGTGGATGCTAAGCTACCTCAGCTTACCTTGAAGAAGCATGAGTTATTTTCTCCTGTGTTTAGATGAGGGAAGGGGGGAAAATGGACTCCAACATTTGAGTTCAACATGCATTTCTTAAATACTTTGGCTTGTTGGTTTTATTGATGGCCAGTTATTTTTTCAGAACTTATTTATTATGAAAATACCCTCATATTGGTTTTTTTCATCAAAATTATTATAATTAATCAACCAATAATGCAAAATCGTGGAAGAATAAGAAAAGGTGATTTCAAAATGAAATTCACTAGTTTTTGTTGTAATTTTGTATCATGATACCAGACAGAAATAAAATTTTTAATGATCCTTCATATTAAGGGCAAGTAAAAATATTACTTATAAATAAAAAAATACTTGTTTCATATAGGATTGCAAAAACAATCATCACTTGCTTATTTAATCTAAATTTTTCGACCATAGATAGTGTCAAAGCCACTCAAGAGATAAGAAACATGTATGGAATAGCAGTTTTACTAGTTGTTAAGATTAGTTATTCTGAAAATAATATAATATAGATGAAGGGGATTTGGAATTATAGAAAAGTGAAAAATACATATGCAATGAACAGAAGTCAAACCCGTGCTATGACTATCATAGCCACAAAAATGTTGTCAAAAGTTGACCAAAATATTTAGTCGGGAGATGGTTATGATGGGAACGTGATATCAACTCAGGTTGAAATTACAAGATTTTTCATTTTATTACTCTTAGGTAGGTATCTAATACACACCACACCACGTGGTTCTACTTACAAACTTATAAAGCTGAAGTCGCTCATATTATTTAACGACCCTTCAAAACACAAAAAGTGGGGATCCCGTTTTTTGTGTTTGAAATTTGACATAGAAAGTGCCTCTGGTGTAGTTGATCTAAGGGGTGGATGACAACTTGTCGTAAACTAGCTGCTTCTTCATATTGCTTTGATTCTTGAAGTAAAATAATTGTGTTAGAGTGAAAAGTTGGGAGAGGTTACAAAGAAAATGGTATGGATAAGGAGGGTAGCATAACAAAAGTTGACAAAATAGAGGGGTTAAAATGATCCCAAATCGGATGACGTCAACTGTGGATGGGGCAATTGGAATGTGCCAATACCCTAAAGCACTTCCTCACTTCCAGTCTATAAAAACTGATTTCATGAAGGCATGTTATCGCATCTTTTAATACATAAAAGTCAAAAATATGTTTTTTATCTGCGTTGGAGTTGCACCAGGGCCTACGACTATCATGGTCACATGTTCTAGCACCTGAACTATCGGCGCTTGTCCCTCACTAAAGCGTTTTTTGCAACCATATATTTTACTCGAGCAACCTGTTGTCAAACGAAAAATAAGATTGCAAAAAATGCCATAGGAGCTATTTCATATTGATAACGTACATTTATTAATATACATAATCATCGCATTTGCCTCGGTTAGCCCGGAGATAATAAGCAATCACGTTTTCGACCTTCAAAATATAGACAATGCGATAGAAAGCTGAATATATTAGTTAATGAATACACGTTAACTGAAAGAAAATATATTTATGAAGGAATTAATTAGTTACAATATGTCAAATAAAACAACACCAATTTCTAAATGCAAACAACAAGCGAATTAATTAGAAAAATTGTCAAATAACAAACAGCTACTAGTATTAAAAATTATTTCTCCCTCGAATTGGCTTAACCAAGTCATATGCAAGAAAAGTTCAAGGTGAATTCAGTCTATATTTATTTATTATTTTATTAATGAATATTTTTTCAGGATTTGAACAACAGTCAATCTATACGTTATGTAAAATATATACAATGCAGCTGCTTTAACACTTCTTCCTATGCGATAAAATCTAATAAATTCATTATTAAAAACAGTTAAGTATTAATTAAATAAGACCCTTGGTGTAAATAAAACTTAGAAGGGTTGCTTTTCCGTTACAGAGACGTTGGTGTTCTTAATTTTCTAATTTGAAGAGAAAGTGATTTGTACACACTGTCCCCATCAAAGAAGAGCCGACATTTTGTGGTTTCCAATTTTACTGGAGGTAGTTTGACAAGATAATTACTTTCTTTGGTATTTTTCTCATGATTAGAAATTTTAAAGTAACCATTGAATTTTTTCAGCCATATTCTTAGTTCAGTCATATCTTTACCCTGACAACAGATTTTTCTTGTTTAGGTTTCTAGTTGATTTTAGGGACTTCATATACAGAGAAAATCTGCTGAGTTCATTTCTCTAATCGCTGTATCTTGGAAGGTTGATTGTCAGTGTGACTTGAGTATGGTGGACATCTGTAAATTGACAGGGGTTTATTATGGCAGAAAAGATCTTAAGATTTGCTGTTGTTGCAACACAATATTTTGATCGGTTCAGAAGACGTAATGGAGAATTGGCACTCTTTTGGAAGTGTTCAAAGTTTTGCGACATTGTCAGACTTCTGTCTATAAATTACCTGAGTATATATTTTGTGCAACAGAATTCACGGATTTCCCCTCGTAAGTTGTCTCTAGCTTCTTACCTATGATTTTAGTTCCTTTGTTGTACCAAATATCATGACTTCAGTTTTTCTTTTCTTTGTATTTATAATAATTTCGATTTCTTTGCAACAGTTCTCAGTTTCCCGTCATTTCTTGATATAGCATTCTTTCTATTTTCACTTTATCTTTGTCGGCAAAGAAGATGACAGCATCGTCAGCCTACAACAAGACTTCAGAATGATGTATAACTTCACACAGGTCGTTTTAGAACATTGCGAATAAAACTGATCCAAACAACGAGCCTTGATATATCTAAATGTTATGCCTTCAGGTTTTGATTTTGTTCTGTTCATGCTGAATGTTTGCGTTCTATTAAACAACTATTCACTGAACGATGAATATTCCTGATCACGTACCGTTAAACAGTCGAAAGCAGAACATTATCACCAATTATGTTGAAAACTTTGGTTGGATATAAATAACCAGTTTCAACAAGTTTACTAGAGTTAATATGACGATGAAGACTGTCACAGCCATGTTGGTTGAAAGGTTGCAGCGAAACCATATTGTCTGTCGTTAAGTAGTTGCGCCTCTTTCAGAAAGTCTACGAGAGCCCGATTCAACCTAAACATTATAGACCGATATTGATCAATCATCTTTAGGCTGAAAAGGACTTGCAGATGAAAAAATTAATAATAAAAAGATTAATTTTGCACATTTCAAAGTTCTTGATACAGTCGATGTTTTTATAGAGACAATTATGATAACTGCAGTAGATTGTCATGTCATAATACTTGAAACCCAAACAGAAATAGTTTCTTTTCTTTATCTTGCAATAGGAGCAATTAAGAAAAACACTGACAAGACAACTTAGAAAATATTGTAGGAAGTCTCAATAGATAAGAACTGTCATCTGCTATTCATGTATGTGTATTCTGCATATACGAGGAACTTTTGGGTATGTAAATATGTACCCATGTACCATCAAGCATGAAGGCTTTTCCACTGATTATAACAAAGGCCGTAAAATTGACCTCTATCACAGCAAATAAAACAGCCCAGATCAATAAAATAGGATCATATAAGGAGAGTAATCATGTCATTTTCTGTAAATTCTGGGTAGATCATAGTTAGAAAAAACGTTCTAATCAAGCCAAAGAGCCAGAACATGCTCTTTACCCAACACTTATTATTTGCTTAAAGGCAAAGAAACCTTATTTTGAATAGCTTTTACTTCGTCATCACTTGGCCTTGGCCAAAACTAAGGTAGCTAACTGTTGCCCAAATAAGTCATTGTACACTTGCAACATTTCAGGTTCTAGTAATCAGTTGTGTAATTATACTTAGTTAAAAAACAAGGTACAATTACACAACAAAGGTCGATTTGTTCAAGGGTCACCAGCAAATTTTGCTACAAGAAAACAGTGACATAACGACCTTTGTCGCTCATGAAAAACGGTACCATTATAAACGCTTTATCCATGGAATAAATGGAAAGCTTTTACTTAAAACTGTTCATTTGAATGTTTTCCAAAAGGCATCAAAGTGACAATTCCAGGTTGACAAGGTGCTAAGAACATTTTCTATGACATATTCGAATGGGGCAAAAGTCAGGATTATCGCCGACATACGTTTAAGTCAAATATCACACACATTTCGTGGAATTGTCAGTTTGATGCTCCGAAGTCGAACCCATCAATTGCAAATTCAGTACAACTGAGAAAATCCTCTCAGGGCAAAAGCTCACTGCTAATAGCATTGCACTTCTTCTTCTAAGTACCTTGTCTGTAGACGTTGGCTATCATGATTTTCCAATTGACCCTGTTCCTTGTCAGATGTAAAAGTTCACTTGTTTGTATTCCATTCCTCCAGTTGTTCGCCACATGCTCCCTTAAATTTTCCCCCAAAATTCTTCGCTGCTGCCCTCTGTCTCTGGTTCCTTCTATACGTCTTGTCAGTACCAAGTTCTCCAGACCTCCTCCTCCTCAGGTGCCGTGTCCAGGAACGTTGGCGATCATGGCTCTCCACAGATTTCTGTCCTTCGCTGCCCTCAGTAGTTGTAGCTCGCTCTTTGTAGACCATGCTGCAATACTGCCCATGTACTTGGTTCTTGGTCGTCCTCTGCCTCGTTTCCCATCTATCTTTCCCGTCACCGTCCACTCCTCAAGCTCTTCTTTCCTCATTATATGTCCTAGGAAGGACAGCTGCCTTTTTCGAATGGTGGACAACAGCTTTCTCTTGCATCCTGCTCTCCTCAAAACATCTTCATTCGTAACGTGTTCTGTCCAAGAAATCCGCAGTATTCGGCGTAGAAACCACATTTCTGCAGCTTCTAGCTTCTTTTCGAGGGTTGCTGTGATGGTCCAACTTTCACTCCCGTATGTAAGCACTGGGATTACGTAACAGTTGAGGACTCGGAGCCTGGTGTTCAAGGAAATAGTTTGGTTTTTCAGTATCTTAGACATTCGCTGGAATACCCCCTTTGCTGTGGCAATTCGTTTCCGTATTTCTACCATGCATCTTCCATCTGATGTAATCATGCTGCCAAGATAATTAAACTTATCTACTTGTTGAATGTCTTCTCCATCTATTGATATTTTGCAGCTCAAATTCTCATTCCTTTTGCTAACCGTCATGCAAAAAGTCTTCCGACGATTGATACTGAGACCCCTTGCCCCACTTTCCTCTACAACGGTGTCAAGCAGTTGTTGTAGCTTCTCTGGAGTGTCGGCTATGAGCGTCGTGTCGTCAGCATATCGTATATTATTCAAGTTGTACCCTCCGATCACAAAACCATGTTTTCCCTCGATACTTCTCATGATGTTTTCACTGTATAGATTAAATAGGTCTGGTGAGAAGACACAACCTTGTCTAACACCTCTTCGAATATTGCAGTATTTACCAACCTCGTTCTGCACTCTCACACCCGCAGTTTGCTCCCAGTATAAGTTTCTTATGAGTCTTATATCTTTTCCATCTATGTCTAGATCTTGTATCATTTCTATCATACACTCGTGTTTCACTTTATCAAATGCTTTTGAGTAGTCAATGAAACACAGGTATAGATCCCTCTGCATTTCGATGGCTCGTTCCGACAGCATCCTCATCACAAATATAGCGTTTCTTGTTCCAGCATCTTGGACAAAACCAAATTGCTGTTTCCCTATCTCTGGCCTCATTGCTCTCCTTGCTCTTGCCATTATGACTCGCATAAGTATCTTAGTTATATGACTCATTAGACTGATGGTTCGGTGGAGCTCGCACTCGGTAGCCCCTGGTTTCTTGGGCAGGGCGATGAATACAGATTTTGTTAAATCCGAAGGGATTTCTCCGCTGTCATATATATCGTTGAGTAGTTCGGTGACTTTGTTTATTCCAAATTCCTCGAGTGCCTTTATCATCTCAATGCAGATTCCATCTGGACCCATGGCTTTATTCGCCTTCATCTTCTTAATTGCCGCTTTCACTTCACATGATAGAATTCTAGGGCCTTCAATAACCTTCCTGATGGTTGGTTTTCCTCCCCTTTCATCCATGAACAACTCGTCAACATACTCTGCCCAACGCTCCATCAACTCTTCTTTCTCCATGATCATATGTCCATCCTTTGCTTTAATGCACCCACTTGAAGAGCAGGGTCTCTTTCCTACCAAATCCCCAATCTTTTTATGCATGAAACTAGGATCTGCAGTCTTGCAGCTTTCAATCTCTAGACATTTCTCATTTATCCAGGCTTCTTTCGCCTTTCTACATTCGTTTCTTATGTCACGATCCAAAGCTTTGTATTGGATTGAATCTTTCTCTGGAATTTTCTGTCTCTGTCTCATCTTTTGCAAAATTTCTGGCTTCATCCAAGCTTGCTTTTTCTCTTTTTTCTTGGGTTGGATGACTTCTTTTGCTGACTCTACTATTGCTTCTTTTAGCACTTCCCACATGCTGCCTTCTCTCTCGAGTACTTCAAACCGGTTCTGTACTGCAGCTGCATATTTCTCTCTGAGTTCTTGGTTTTCACGCAAGAGATTCCACTCTAGTTTTGCTTCTGGGGCTGTACGTTTTAGCCTACGAAGCTTCAGTTTGACTGTACATACAACCGGATTGTGGTCGCTCCCACAATCTGCTCCAGGATAGGACTTCGCTTGTTGAACAGCATTTCTAAAGCGACTGTTGATGGTCACGTAGTCGATTTGATTTTTATACCTGTCTCCAGGGTCTTTCCATGTCCACAAGCGTCTTTCATGATTTTTGAACCATGTGTTCATAATCACCTGATTATGTGCTGCACACCAGTCTATCCATCTTTCTCCTCTTTCATTTTGCATTCCTAGACCATGCTTTCCCACTATATTTCCTACTCTTTGGCTTCCAACCTTTGCATTCAGGTCTCCCATCACAATGACAACATCTTGGGATTTATGGTGCCTCATAGCTTCCTCAAGCTGTTCATAGAACATGTCTATCTCATCCTCACTACTGTCGGCTGTTGGTGCATACACTTGAATAACAGTTATGTCAAAAGGCTGTCCTTTCAGCTTTACCAGGAGAACTCTTTCTGAGAGGGTCCAATATCCTAAAACACACTTACTCAGCTCTTCGTCCAGAATTATGGCAACTCCTTTTTCGTGTTTATCTCCTCCAGAGTATATGACCTTATGTCCTTCTATGTCGAAACATCCTGTGTCAGTCCATCTTGTTTCACACAAACCGAGCAGATTCATATTCAGCCTTTCCATTTCCAACTTCACATTTGCTAGTCTCCCTGCTTGGTACAAAGTACGTACATTCCATGTTCCAATCCGCAAAGTGGTTCTGTTTCTGACAGTCGCAGGCTGACGGTCAGGTCTCACCTGTCGAACATGAGTGTCCCGACCGAGCGAGATGTTGATGACCTCAGTGTCATCAACCTCATTTACGCTGTTAGCGTTAGACATTAATCTTTGTATTGTCATGATTGTTCTTGGCAGGATACAGTGGTGGTTTGCCATTGCCTTCCACTGGCGGATGGCCACTCATACTATTGTCTCATTCGTGCCCTCAGCATACCGCGATGCGTGTGCAGATTACGCCTTCGTTGCCGTTGATCTCAATGTAGATTCTTCCGCCAACTCCGCCGCTTCCAGACTTCATGCGCTACAGTGCGAGACATGCACTTTCCCCAGTAACAAGTTACTGGGTACCCTCATGTCGTTTAGCCCGCCAGCTAAAGCGGTTTACCAGGGTGTGGCCACTGCCGCGCACAAGCAGTTACTTGGAGCCAGACATGAGAGTTGGGTGCCATCAAGAGACCAGTAGGTCCATCGCCCGAAGGCCAGCTGATGGTTGCCACTGGATTGTACTCCATCTGGACGCCCCATACACCCCTTCTCCAGACCCTTGTCCAATTAAACTTGTCCACCTGCTGGATTTGGTCAGTCCCGATGAGTAATCTGCATCTAGGACTTTGTTTCGTGCTTACTACTATATACACACTCTTTTGCGGTTTATTTCGAGTCCTTTCTTCTTATTTTCATCCACTACTTTGTTCAAGAGGTCCTGCAGTCCTTCCTGAGAGTTTCCAACTAACGCAGAGTCATCTGCGAATCTCTGGTTATTCAGGTTGTGACCACCAATTCTAACTCCATCCAAGCCTTCCAGTTCTCTGATGATCTTTTCCCCATACAGGTTAAATAGGTCTGGAGAAAACAAGCAACCCTGTCTTACACCCCTCTTTATCTTGACGTATTGACTCAGTTCATTATTCACACGTACACAAGCGGTTTATTCCCAATAAAGGTTGCGGATGAAGCAAAGATCTTTGCCATCTAGATCTAGTGCCATGAGGTATTGAAACAATTTCTTATGCTGGACTTTGTCGAATGCCTTCGTATAGTCTATGAAAGACAGGTATAGACCCTTCTGCATCTCTATTGCTCTTTCAGCCAACATTCGAATCATGAAGATGGCGTTTCTGGTACCCGTATCTTCCATAAAGCCACACTGTTCCTTCCCAATTTCACTTCGGATCTTCCTTCTAGCTATGTTCATGATGATTTTCAGAATCAGTTTGATCACATGACTCATCAGACTTGTTGTTTGATGAAATTCAGAAGCTGTTGCACCTTGCTTTTTAGGTAGTACGATGAAGATGGATTTACTTAGATCTTCAGGGATATCTTCACTGTCGTAATCTCTGTTTACCAGATCAGTTAGTTCTTCTATGCCGCAGTCTTCTAGATATGTCAGCATTTCCGTAACACTCTCGTCGGATCCAGCAGCTTTATTTCTTTTTTCTTTAGTGCTGACTTCAGATTTCAGGATGTTAGGGCCATCAATGTTTTCATTTATGGCTGATTTTGCTCCTCTGTTGTCTTTGAACGGTTCATCGATGTACTCCGTCAACCTCTCCAACACCTTTTCCTTCTCAATGATGATGTTCCCATCTTTAAATTGTATACATCCAGAGGAAGCTGGAGATTTGCAGCCACTAATTTCTTTGATCTTTTGGTATATCTCTGCGGAATCTCTTTGTTTGTGTTGTTCCATCTCTTCGCATTCTACATTGAACCATTCCTCTTTCGCTTCTCTACATTTTATTCTGATTTGTTGGTCGAGTATTCTATATTCCGCGCTTCTTTTGTCTGTTGTTTGTTGTCTTTCTTCCATTAGTTCTAAGATCTCTGATGTCATCCATTTCTTTTTAGTTTGTTTTTTCTTCTCCATTAAGACCTTCTTTGCTGCTGAGACTACCGATTCTTTGAAGTTTTTCAAGCAGGAATTGAGTTCACCTTCACCCTCAAGGTTTTCAAAACGATTCTTGACTTCCACGTTAAGTTCTTTCCTTGTTTCTGGATCTTCTGTCAATTTCTCATACTGCAGTTTTGGTTTTGTCTTCTTTTTCTTTAGTTGTTTCAGCTTCAGTTTCAATTTGCAGACGA
Organism: Morbakka virulenta; assembly: GCA_003991215.1. Lineage (NCBI taxonomy): Eukaryota > Metazoa > Cnidaria > Cubozoa > Carybdeida > Carukiidae > Morbakka > Morbakka virulenta. Next base: position 273,496 of record RDPX01000604.1, on the reverse strand, counting down.
CTGGTAGATGGTCACTTGGGGTATGTCTTGCAATGTTGGACTGCATTTCTGAAACCCTTATTGATAGTTATGTAGTCTATTTGATTCTTTGTTTCCCCCCTGGGCTTATCAAAGTCCATAGTCTTCTCTGGTGCTCTTCGAACCATATGTTAGTGATAATTCGTTTGTTCGATTTGCACCATTGAACAAATCTCTCTCCTCTGTTGTTTTATTCGCCAAGACCTTGATTTCCTTTAATTTTTCCTTCTTTGACTTGTCCTACTTTTGCATTTAGATCTCCCATTACCAGTATTACTTCTTGTGATTTGCACTGCGATCGAGCTTTGTCCAATTGCTCGTAAAATTCTTCAATTTCTGCTTCCTCACTGTCTGATGTTGTGCATATACCATAATGATTGATATGTTGAACGGCTTTTCTTCCAGCTTCACAAACAAAACTCTATCTGATAGTTGCCAATACTTTTGGACACATTTCGCACTTTCTCTGTCTAATAACAGGCCCACTCCTCTCCTATTAGTATTTTCTCCTGAGCATATCAGTCTATGACAGTCACTTCTAAAATCTCCGCTATTCTTCCATCTGGTTTCGCATAACCCAAGGATGTTGATTCCAATCCGTGTCATTTCTTGTTTCACATTATCAAGTTTTCCAATTTGATTAAGTGTTCTTACATTCCATTTCTTCTTCGTCGAGTCTCGCGGCTGTCATCATCTCAGATCTTTTCACTCCAGAAAGTGGCACAGGCCACTGCTGCGTCGCTGGAATTGGCAAGGTCATCGGTGCACTTTGGAGCGAGGCTACAGGACATGAGGTGTGCCATGTTTACTCACTGCGGCAGTCACAGTTACTGGTGGGGCTCATGTTCCACGCTTTTAGAGTGGCCTTGCATCGGCCTTGCTCAACTCGAATTCTGTTGAGGGTCTTCCATATTGGCCACTGTAGCTCATTTCCCCTGGCGAGTTGTTGAGTTGGCACTGTTCCTCTGCTTGTCCCTGAGTCTGATCATGCTGTGTCCCTTCCAGCTGGTCATCCATTTCTCCTCAATGGCTTGGTCGGTGGAGGTGGTGAGGGGCTGGGTGGAGTCTATGAAACTGCTCCGGGACAGTCTCTTCCGGGTGGTAGAATGCTGATGAAGTGGATGTCTATTGTCATCTTCCTGCTTCCGGCGCTGATCGAGACTGTGAACCTCTCGTCGGATTCTGGGAGGGGCAAGACCAGCTAGAGCATAGACACAGGCTAAGGGTGTTGGCTTTAGACACCCCGTTACAATACGGCAGGTGTCATTTAGAATCGGGTCGACTTTGCGGGCGGGCTAAATCTGCACCACACTGAGCTGGCATATTCAACGGCTGAGAAGCATAGACCAAGGGCAGTCGTGCGCAGTGTTGCGGGAGCTGCGCCCCACTTGCTATTTACAAGTTTACCAAATATGTTATTCCTTGTTGACACTTTGCCTCGGAGCTTGGTGATGTGCTTCTTGTATGATAGGGTGCGGTCAAGAGTAACCCCCAGATACTCTGGGTTGGGATCATTTTGGACTCGTTGGCCTTCCCATGCCACATCTAGTTGTCGGCGTGCTTCTCTATTTTTCAGGTGGAAACTACAGAGTTGGGTTTTGGTGGGATTGGCGTTTAGGGGATTTTCATTGTAGTATATGGACATGTCTGACAGTGCATCTTCTATGGTTCGTTCCACATCAGAGAAGTTACTTTTCTGTGTGGTAATGCACAGATCATATGCAAACCTACGGTTAGATAGCAAAGAGCGGATCATGTTACAGAATTTTGTGTCGTGAGTGAAATGGTACAGCTTGTTAATCATAAGCCGGTATTGGACAGTGTCGTAGGCGGCACTCAGATCGACAAAAGCTGCTCCAGTTATGAGCTTCTTTTGGAAGCCGTCTTCGATTTGTTGGGTAAGCTTCAACAACTGACTTTCGCAGGACTTCCTTGGCCTGAAGCCAGCTTGGTCGGTGGTTAGTTGGAGCTCTACTATTGGGCAGACTCGGGTGAGTAGTAGTCTCTCAAAGAATTTGTAGCTGATGCATAGCAGTGATATGGGTCGGTAGCTCTTCGGTTCATCGGGGTTATTGCCAGGTTTTAGTACGGCAACTACTTTTGCCTTTCTCCGTATGGCTGGGATTTGCTGTGTGATGAGGCATACATTGAACATCTCTAGGATCCAGGTGGTTGCTTTAGGTCCCATGTTATTGAAAAATTCAGTCAGGATGTCATCAAGGCCGGCTGCTTTTCTTGATTTGAGGTATTTGATGCCTTGGTGGAGTTCTTCAGCAGAGAAAGGGCGAGTTAGGTAAGCCATGTTCTGGTCTTGGGTCTGGTGGAGGAGAGGACTCCAGTGTGTCTTCTCCTTTCTTTGCTCCGTCCATTTGCCACCAGTTGACTTGCCACCTGGTTGGGTGTGACATTGCATTGTTTGGGAGGATCGGTCTTGTTTTCTCCTAGCCTTTTGATCGTGCTCCAGGCCTTTTTACTGTTTATTTTCATGTCTGTGTTCTCAATCATGTTTTGCCAGGCCGTCCTGCGCTTCATTCCAACCATATCAAGAAGCTGCTCCCCAATCTGAAGAGTTTGGTCATTGAACGAGTCAGAACTAAACATTACCTTATAGTCTCGGAGCAGACGTTTTGAGTCGCTTGTAAGACCAGGAAGGTACTTTGTGCGGCATCCCCGGGGGATGTGGAGATATGCGGCTTTGTGCATTCGTTGTTTGAAAGCTGAGTAGTTCTGTGAAATTGGACGCAGGTCGGTTAGCATGAAGTCAAGAGTTTGTCTAAAGCCTTCCCAGTCAGCTTTGCGTAGGAATCTACATTTGAACGGGATGTCTGATATACTTAGCGCTGCGCATAACTTGATGGAGATTGGTCGGTGTTTGGATTTTGGAATAGGGGATAAGACCCCCTTCTGAGCGGTATGGGATAGTTTGTTGGTCACAAAGCAGAGATCGGGATTGTAGCTCCGCTTCCACCTGGGACTGAGGAAGGACTTTGGGATCTTTGAGTCATGAATTAGTGTCAGGTCAAGTGATTGTGCCCAAGATTCAACGAGGTCCCCGTCTCTGTCATTTTCGGGATAGTCACATCTTGTGCTATGGGTGTTGAAATCACCAATGATGATTCTGTGTTTTCTCAGACTGCTTGACGGTGGTTCAGTCCAGAAAAATCTACACCCAGGAGTTTTGTAGATAGAGGTCATCTGTATGTTGGGAAGGGACACCGTGATCAGTTCGATGTTGTGTTGGTTTGTGGTGTGGACTGCATCAACACTGAGGTTGTCTCTAGTGATCAATACTTTTCATGTCGTATCTCAGCAATCAGCTTCATTCCGGGTAGGTCCGGTCTTCTGCTGGAGGTCTTCAGGTGTGTCTCCTGTCCACAATATCGTAATCTTGTGTTGTCTGGGATAGTAGTTTTGCCGTCACATCTGTGTATCCTTCAATGTTGAAGGAGGCAACAGCCATAGCCGGTTCTGACAAGAACTCGTGTTGATGACTTTGGCCAGGAGGCATTTGGAAATTGGAAGGTAGTATCACAGAGGGATGAGATCTGTAAGTGATATGTCGCAAGTGTTGCAGAAATTGGCCCACTGAGGTTGGTGACCTCAGTGTTTCCCAGGATGTGTCACGAGGAGACTTTCTTCATACATCCCTACATTCATTTAGAAGCTGCTTAAAATATTCAATCAATCTCTCTCTTGTCTGAGATTCCTCTGTCAGAATCTTTCCCGAACCATCATGTATGGCTGTAATATCTCCAGTATCCGTCTTTGAATTATCTCTTGTTTTGGTAATTCTGAATACCTTATCTTAGCCATTTTTTGTTTCAAGTTCATTTGACCACTTCTCAGTACTTCGCGCTTTTGCTAGGGAAACCATCCGCTTTACGCCACACGTAGTGTTCATATACTTCTGAATGCGATATCTCTTCTCCTCTTCTTACAGCATTCTGGGGTAAACACCACGCATTGCTTACGGGCTCTACTTTTAATGGTGCCGAGATTTTTCATCGTGGAAATTTGTCATTTTTGATACCCGGCTGGCAAGGCCTGACGGCTGCACTGTTTTAAGTAGTGCACCTAGCCTTTGGTCTTGGACCTACTCAAAAGGCAGAGATGGATTTTAAACCATTCCTAGGTGGGCTTTGGCGAGTGCCGGGACATGTCCATAAGCCGATGGGTCTTCCACTGCACCTAACCTGGAGCTAATGCTTCGGTATTTGACACATGAGTGGATGAACTGGTAGTTCATCCGACCTCTACTCTTAGACCTGTACGCCTTGGAAGAACCTCTTGAATTAAAAACTGTCCCGGTCACCGAGGTACTCCCCCCTCCCCCCTCTCTCTCTTCACGATAAGGCCCAACTTACCATTGTGGAGGAGATTGGAGACGAGTCATTGATGCCTAATTCAGAGAACTCACCAGATCACTCCGAAACAATCAGCTTCTTGGTTACTTTTGTGCACAATGAATGTTTTTATCCAGTAATGCTGCCGAATTGTTCCCAAAAGGCCAATCGGAATGTTGGAAGGAGATATTGCCTTGCTGCTGTTATTATAGTTGTTTTTCTTTTTGTTGTTTCGTTCACAACACTGGATTATTCTTCAGGTAGGGCTGTACAATTTTATGTTATTTCTGACTGTTACCTGTATTTGTCTGGTTCTCGAAAGTAGCTCACTTATGAGCAAGAATTATCAATACCAACTGTTATCGCATATGCACTTATTTTACTTCACACTTCTAATACAAATGAGAAGTGAAATAGATACATGCGATCATGATCAAGTTCTATTGAATCTTAATTTTCCATTTAACTGCAATTGTGAAGATGTTCTCGTGGGTGCAGTGTCGGAGGAGTGGTGTGAGAGGAGCTCTTTAAACAGCAATTTTTAAACATTTTTGAAATTGTCAAAATGTGTCTCAATTTATTATTTTTTTGTCTTAATATGGTAATGCAAAATTTTCTTGAGTTTTAATTAAAAGCTTTAATATGAAACAGTTTTTTTTGTACAAGCATTAACCCTGCGTGATTATTTTCATAACAAGTTACCATATTGTCATATGGCGTTCATAGCCGGAAACAGTCATGTTTAGTTAACTTGTTTCTGGTGACTATGCTAAGTATTGTTGTAGCTTAGCTTTTAAGACCCGACAAGTAATTAGCAGGCGATACCAATTCAAACCTTTTCGAACTACGTCGGCACCTTTTGCATCATATTACTATTGACACTCACAATAAGCATTGGGAGCGGTATCCAAACAATTAAAAACACGACAAAAATGAACACTACTTTCGGTAACAAAGCGGGTCGCGACTTTCAATAACGCGAATGTGGCATTACTTAATGTCGCATTAACGAATGTCGTACAATCTTGGGAGCATTTCATTCCCAAACATCTACTTCTTTGTCAAGGTTCCAACATTAATTGCCTTTACCCCCCCCCCCCACCCTCGCCTCCAATTAAGTCGCACTGTGCGTCATGGCTCCAGGGTGGACGAGTCATTATATGATATAGTGAGTCTTGTCAATTAACATGACATATAAAATTGATTTGAATTAAAACATATTTCTTTTCCAAGCTTGGTGCCCTTCCTGATGCTAACCAATGGCTTTCCTTTTTTTCATATTGTGAAGTTCCAAATTCTTTTCGTGGCCTTGGGGAATTGAATCCGGAACCTATTTGTTACAGCCACTGCTCCTCCTACATAGAGATAAAGATGCCATCAGTCAAAATGATACCAAGAAAGCTGCCCTGTTCTGATTTGAGTTAGGGTCCAAAGGAGTAGCAACAGGGGGTCTTAAAATGAGGTGGAGCAAAGTAGGGAGGGTGCCTAAGGCTGGTATGGCATTTTATTCTGACTATTTTAAAGTTCAAGCGCATTTTTCTACGTTTTGAGTAAAATGTAAAATACTATTAGTTTTTTACTTGAAGCCTAAAACTGTATTTATAAGACTTTAAGTGATGGCTTTAAGTTAAACTAATGCAATGCACTGGTACAGTATGAAAAAAAAGACAAATTAACAGGTCTTGTTTGCTTTTAATTAAAAGAACGTAGGTAGTTAATACATCATAATGGGAAACAACTTTAAAAAAATTTTTAGAAGTATCAACCTGCCCAACTGTATTGTGTCATGGCACAGGTATGGCCAACCAAACTTTCATACTTTTGTTTTAATTGTAGTCTATTGGTTCTGCAGTTCTATTTAAATGAAGACATTTATCACCTAATTGGTAAATACAAGGTGTGATTATTCACCACCTAAGATATTTGGTATAGACAGTTATAAAAACATAAATAAAGCAGGTGCACACCTAAGTTCTTATAAAAGCTTAATATATCCATGGAGAAAAAACAAATTTCCATGCCAGAAAAATGTCTTTGATAAGAATCTGAAGTTGAAGGTAGATTTACTTATATCTTGAGTAGTTCAGATAAATTTCCATAAATATGCATATTTGTATTGTTTCATGAAAACCTTGGTCTTAGCCAGAGACAGTAATTCTTTTTCAGACTTTAGAGTTATATCAAGTTTAATGCTCATAAGCTTGGAACAACTTGGATCCATAGGTACACTTGCACACCTAAATTGGGTGTTGTTTTCACTTTATCTGTAATTTAGCTCAGTCAGTGGTTTATCTAAAACTTGATATTTTAGAGGAATAGAGAGGTGAAAGTTGGTCCTTAATTGCCATGCCTGTGGAATCTTGTTTGATTTCAAGTGTTGAGTTTCAAAATACTCTTGTATATTGTGTAAAACATCTTTCTTTGGTTTGATTTTTGCATGTGTATCACAACTTTTTTTGTCGACTTCTTAGCAAGAAGCTAGATTGAATCCTATCTTGAATTATCTGCTTTAACTGTCTGTACTTTGCATGCAGCTGCAGTAAGACTGCTGGTGACTGTTGCACATCTAAAAAGAGCTTGGTTTAGTGCAGAAGGTCAGAAAACAATATTAGATTAATGAGAAATGAAAAGTCGAACATTAGGCATGAGGGTTGCATCAACTGCCTTTTCTTCTTGTGTGGCAATAATGATGAAGTAAAATAAACCTTGATGCTGGGTAATATTTTTCCCCTTTAACAACAGTGAATCCCAATGCAAACAACAACAAAGCTAAACTTAAATATTGGCTTAACAAGCAGGATACATGGCAATAGACATATCTGAGACAGTTATGCATGACTATAATCAATGAATTTACAGAAATTTAGCAATTAGTTAATGTAAAGTTCATGATTTAATATTTTAATTTAACAAAATTTCAATATGGCCAACCTACACTTGGAAATGTTGGTTTGGACACATTATTAGAAATTAGTGTTTGGACACCAGGATTTTTGGCTTTAAAAAGGTGTCCCATCATAAAGTTGATGAATTTAACTGTTAAGCACAGTGTAGGACTTCATGCTTTTGCTTCCCTTTATCCAATGTACATTGAATTCTTTAAGGTGAATAGAGCTACAAACCAGTAAAGTTGCTTCACCTCAAGCCCTTAGATGATGACCTCAGATGCAATAGGCTAAGATGGTTTGGCCATGTGATACAGTCTGACTTGTACATAAGTATGTAATCCTTGCCACCAATATCTCTGGATTTGGCTTCTGTGATAGAAAATCAGTATGATCTGTTAACTTCATTGGGTTTCTTCATTTAAAAAATTGTACCATCATATCAATTATTTCATTTTTGATTAAGAGGTTTTTGAATTTTTCTCTCTTACTTGACAAAACTTTGAAGCATCATTGTCACAAAGCATACCTATATAACCTTTATTGTATTTAACCAGACATTAAACACCACAATTTAATATTTTTTTTATTATCTCACTTTATCAGAATGACATTGTAATTCACCTGATCTGCAGGAAATTTTTCCAAATTCACACCAGTTGCAGCTGCATCATGATAATTTTGTTTTGCTTTTTAATGGTGAATAACTGTACAAGGTATAAAGCCATTGAACATATTGTACTTTACAAAGAAGGGGGAAAAACTTAAGACAATACATAATAGTTGACCTTATACTTAAAAACATGCAAATCATATAATGATGGAAAGGACTCAGAAGACAAAGAATACCACAATCTAGCTCTCCAGGAGAAAAATCTGCATTTATAGAAATTTTCTTAAAAGACAAGCAATGACTACTTATGGATGAAGAAGTTGACAGAAACCAGTCAAATGAGATGCAGCAGACTGAGCTGGTGCCATTGAGGAAAGCTTGTTAGAGCACTTACAATGCTAATACCTGTAGGACAGACTAAGACATATCACATTTTGTTTGCAAGACAAAAGTTGAAGAGTAACAGCAAGATTTGGGATTTTCAAGTTACAAATACACTTCTTAACTCAACCCAATTTTAAGATGAGGTGATGGAGACCCTCTCTAGATGTGATAACATTACTCCATGCAGAGATGCATGGTACACTTATGGAGAGAAAAAAAGCCTCAGGTATGAGGTTCTCTCTGGTGCAATAAAAAGAACCAACTTTTTAAGAAGCATATGGATATACTGAAATCATCAGCTTGAGGAGAACAGCATCTTCTAATTCTTGAGACTCTATTCATTGCTTAAAGAAAACCCTCCATTGACACAAAGGATGAGAATAGGAGCCACATTCTGATGATCAGGCTGTATTGACTTTATGTTGTGGTCAGGTTACCCTGACCACAAAACAGTTGAATTTGGACTTTTGGTTTGTGCCTCTGGCATGTGTATTAGACTGATTCTAATTTTTCTGTTTATATTTTTTCAGGTTTGACAATGATAATGGATTATCAAAAATATGCCCATAAAATATACATATATCAATTTTTAAGAAGCAGACTTAACAATAGATTGAATATAAGAACCCCATGAAAGATCTGGAGAAATTGACAAACCCAGCAGCCTCATTGATGAGCATTCCTCAATAGGCAAAGCAACCATATTAGTGTTAATATCACAATGATTTTCCATGAATACTGGAGGAAGTAAGGACTCATCTTTCTATTAGATGACAAAAGTTGCATTTTTGCCACATTGAAAGAAACCAGCCACTTTCTTTTGCATTCTCTGATAGCCTGAAGGTTAGACTCAAAATCTTTTACAAGTTTGACTTGTTTCTGCTGAGTTGCCATGTAGTGTCATCAACATAGGTGTTGATGAACTGAAGTAAGTCACCAGAAAAATCATTGATGTATAGAAGGAAAACCTATCCAGTATAACATGCATTTTATGAGTTAAGAGAAAGGAATAAATGAAATAAAAGACCATTACTCAAATCCCATAACCAGAAAGTGTATAAAGTAAGACATCACGTCATAACTTAACAAACACCTTGGAAATAGCCATAGTTATAACACCTCCTTCGCCATACTTATCCATAAATCTATAGATTTCCCAATTCAAAATAGTAAATTTTGTAAATTTGAATTTCTCTGATTATGTAATTTGCAAATAAGTAGGGGTTAGGTAGGACTTTAACATTATTTTGATAGCTGAAATGAATTCTTGGAATAGCTACAAGGGTGTAACAAAGAACAGTTAGAATAGAAGAAAAATACACTGCAAGGTTTGCCAGTTATCAGGCAGTATTTCATAGGACTTCTAGAAACAATCCAAATTTAGATTTTGAGTAGTGTATTTAATGAATGGTAGTGTAGCCATAATTGTAACTTAACAATGGTGTAGATAAAACTGTGACCTTAAGCACTCAAGAATTTGTAAAAAGGATTTCTTTGAACCATAAAATCAGCAGAGAAAACAATACAGTAATGTTTTGGTGTGATTTTACATTTTGTAAGTCTGAATTACTGTGGAGTCTGAATGACTGACATGCTATCTTAATAATAGTAGTAAAAGTGATATTATTATTAGTAGTAATGTTATTATTTTAATAACTATAATGATCAGCATTCTTACAACTATTATTCCATTACTTTGATTGTAAAATGTAGAATATTCATGTATTCATTACAAGTATTCATCACTCTGTCCATTACTCGTTTCATCTCATTCTTATCCGCTGACCTTCATTGGGTTCACTTTAAACATAATTTTCATTTTCTTCATCATCAATCTCATTTTCTTCGGTTACATTCTGCTCTATAACGTTTCTCATTTGCATTGGCTCTAGTTGTACCATCAGTCGCGTCTCTCATTTCCAGTGATTTAATTAAGGCTTTGTCTTTTTGAAATCTGGAAGCATTATCTCAATGTCTGTGTACTTATATTCTCGTCGATTTTGGCCTGTGTTTCATTCATTCTTTTGATAAACTTTGCATTTTTCTCCTTTCTCGCTCATGAATCTACCAGATTTGTTTTCATTTCATTTGTTCATTTCCCAGATGTTAAATGTTGCATGCTGTTTTCTTGTTCTGTTACGATTTGTATGTCACTTTCTGAAACTTTGTTGTCTAATACGTGAATTTGTTGGTTGGACCTCACTGCATTGTCTCTCAAGTTTTGCTAAGATATGTGATTTTTGCTAGAGTATTGAATGTTTCATCTTTGTTTTGACCTAAGCATCAATCCTTTAGTTTACTTCGCTCTTTATCGGCTGCTTGAACTAACCACTTCCTTTCCTCATCCGAGTATATTTGGTAAGTGATATTTATTTGGACCTCTCCATTTGGGACAGTTTCGTTTAGCGTATATTATCTCCCTGAATTATACCATGATTGTAACAAATATTTTATTATAAATCTCCCATAAAATATTTGTATTCGACGCACGTGTTTGGTCCAGTCCATCCAGGGCTCCCCGGCTGTCTGGTAAGGCTAGTTTTGATAACTTCACCACATCTACCAGGTTCCATGAATGGCGACCTCATAACGCAGCGGCCATTCACACATGTCAGCACGGCACTTTTGTGTTGTGGGTGTAATTTTTCATATAACCTCCATTCGATGGAGGCTAACTTAAGCTAAAGAATTCCATCAATCCATACCATTTTTTGTGTAGTTCCCTCCAGACGGACTGGCTTTTCAAACTAAAGAGTTCCGTCTAACCTGGTCTTGAAATCAGAGATTTTCCTTCTCCTAGAATAACTGCTCTCAACGCTAACGAAGTCGTTCTACCTGGAGCACTGGTTGTTTAAGGGTACCAGATACTCGCCTTTGGCTCTTTCTCCTGTTAGTTCTTAACAGTTCCTCCTCATGAAGGGTAGCAGTTGGGCTTGGAGCGGCTTTATTTAGCGCTTGCTGATTAAGACATTTTATATTTTTGGACTATTATCTTCTCTAACTTTCCTTTACTCCATAAGAACCGTATAACTATTATTAATATTATTATCGTTGATTTTTACGGAAACATTGATCATGTTTGTCTGGTTTATATTCCCCGAAGGTGAGAGACAACAAATCTCCAAGGATCACTTGAAACCCTTTGTCCTAAAATAACAGAACTTTTCTAAACAACCATGCTTTACGTCGAAGTTCTGTCTTTTGGGTTGTTATTATTATTGTTATTATTTGTTTTCCTCGCCCCGACCTTATGTCCCTTGTTAGTCAATCTTGGGGAGTGGGTTGTAGTGATCATCTAAGGGTCCCAAGGACTTTTTTCTCTTGACTTACATATCTATCACTTTTCAGAGGATCCTTGCTGTTCCTGATGATGTGACCATTTGGAGCAATAGTACTTGCAGTGCTATATCCAGCTTTACGAACAGTTCAATTAGTTTTTATGTCACTCTCCTGGATGCACCAATAAGAACAGGTACAACTTGCACATTTTTCAGATTCAACACCCGTTTGATATTCCACCTTGGATCTTGATATTTTCAACGATTTAAAAAAAAAATTGAACATGTATATCTAATGGTATGGCTACATCAAGAATGCTTCCAATTAACGTTATCCATGACAACAATGTCGGCTCTTCTAGGCCCAGTGGTATGATTACACTGCACGCTTATGTCCAACAACAGCCTCATTTGTTTCTTTTCTTTGATGGGTGCAGGCTTGTGCTCATACCACTTCTTTTAAGGGTCAAGTACACTAACATTGTCACGTTATCATAGCATTGTTTACACTACTCGCAAAAGTGTTTTGCACCCACTGGCATTGTGGCTTAGAGTTTTTGTATGACTGCCATACAACCAAACAAAGGAAAGTGAGCAGTTTATTTTACCCAAATGGCTCATAGTGCCTGCTCCTTCGCAGCAATAGTCAACGTTCCTGCTTTCACCTTCCACCAGGTTTCATCATTGTCCATCATTTCAAGGATATCACGTTCAAAGTGGCTCTACATTTGCTTCTCTTTATTCCTTCATTCACCAAACCCATTTGAATTCAGTTTTGTTACTTGCCTTTTCTTAAATAGCATAAATGGCGTTCACGCCTGGCAGGAGATCCTTAGCAGATATAGACATCCCACCCCAGATTGTTTACCTTGATACTTTAGACACTTTTCACAGCTTACAAACATGTGTATTTTCAATCTCGATTACACAACTGTATTTTGGTAACCAAGAAAACTCTCACTTCCCTCCGTTTCTACACCTCCTTCACTCTTTGCCCAACAGCGCTTTCTGTTCCACCTTCATCTGCAAGTAGACCGAGGTATTTGAATTGTTTTGTCTGTTTTAAACTTTTGCAACCTTCGGTTATTATGATAATTTCTGTATATCCTTCCCTGTTATTTATCAGACTAATCCTTGCATCTGTTCACTTTCGCCCCTTTTCTGTCCTGGTTTCCCTACCATGCCGAATATTTCTGCTGTATCTACAACTATGATTAGGTCATCTGCGAAGAACAACCCTCACAGTTTATCATTATTCCTTGTGCGATCTCGCTTAACATAATTTTAACAGGAACGCACTTAATCCATATTCCTGACAAAACCTGACTTAAATTGAAAATTTTCTGTTTTTCCGTACCTTGTATTCACTGTAGTTCTTACCCACTCATGCTTCATCTTTACTAAATATAACGTCTGTTCTTACTCTATCATTTTTAATCTCACCCTGGAATACAACACCTTAGTTGGAACCCTGCTACAGGCTTCCTATAAATCCACAAAGCATTAATGAATTATCCGGTTTCATTTAAAATATATTTCTGGTATCTGTGTTGCAATGGGTATAGCATCCATTGTGATATTGCGCCGCCTGAGCCCAGATTGAAGCCGGCTCTCTCTACAATTTTTGGTGGATGCTTTACAAGCTTAAAAGCAGTTTGAACCGTCACATTCCACTACCATGTATCTTAATCGCGTCTCAGTTTTCAACTGGTTCTTCAACAAACTTTGTCACTTTAAGTACCAATATTTCTGTCATAGAAAGCTGTAGTATTCACAGACGCTATTACTAAGGTAGTTAGACACTGAACATTTTCTCATTAGTTTAAGATAATTGCTATCTCATTGATCGATAACCATGTAGGGGAGAAGTCAGGACAAACAATCATTCACCTTACAAAAAGAATGTGTTGAGTGCTTAAATCGAGTGTGCAATGCCCTTGTTATTGAAATCAGTTGAGCTGTGTCCATGTACAAAATGAAAAGGGAATTCATGCAAAATTTTGTCACGTGTAGTATAATTTTTTGACCAGTAACAGTCCTGGCTCCTTGAAAGTTTGAAAGTTTTTCCACAATGAGAATGATGAGGCTGAAAACTGGCCATTAAATTTCCTCGAAGGAAGATGGTTGAACAGGAAGGAATGGTTTGAATAAAATGTCTGGGGCAGAAAATTGACAAAAAAATCAAGTTGAATAGATTATTCGGCCTATTGAGTTAGTAGGACAAGCGAGGAAATACGTTCAACATAAGAAGAAATTAGCAATAAACCACCATTTCTTCTTGCTTTGTGTTGATAGACAAAAAATACATCACAGGTACCTTTCAGCAAATTTTTTCAAATGTCTTCCCATGTTCAAATTAGAAAATAGCATCAACGTCTATGACGTACCTTAACTTTGGTGTTTACTCACTAGAGTCTAAATAACAGGGAGATCTTTTTATCTAGATTATTGTAGTTATTTCTGCAGGGATGTTAAGGTACATCAATGTATTTGCAACATGAATACGTATCATTTGTACAACATTGCCTTTAACAATTTACAATTGCAACCTAAGAAGATTGGAAACTTTTCTATTTAATGGGTCCACAGATTTGGAAACTTTGATAGTATCTTTCTTTAACCTTCAGTATTTAAGGGTTGGTACAGGAAAAGTTTTGTGTTTTGGGTAATTTCTTCGGTTGAATATGCTGCTGCCTTAGCATAGCTATTAACGCTGAGCATCTGTGATGCATACATATTAACCTGTGCTAAGGTGACTTTTTGAGCCTGCGTAATAGGATACAGTAATTGTTATTTGAAATATTTTTGCCTGTGATGCATGTCAAAAATATAAATAACACAATGTTTTAGTCAGTATAACTGTTATTAATGAAGCTTCATTGATAACTGTAGATTAAATACAAGCCCTGTCGATAAGGTATATTTTTAGGAATAATAGCTATATTAGTGTAGATAATACTGAAGGAAGGAATGAAGATTTGAGCTCCGGGAAAGTTTAAGCGGTGAATTAAAAGCTAAAATGATATGTGTTGGAGAACTAAACGCCCGTCCACTTACACCGTAATGGCTTTTGGTTGTTTTCAGGAATGTGAAGTGCATAAACTTGTTAAATGAGACTCAATAAACAAGAAACCACAAGTAATTTTTCTAGGATCAGGAATTAGGTAGATTGACAGCCAAAGCTATCCACCTGGCATGGCTAATGTGTGGCAGCTATTTGAACACTTTGTCTTTGTAGATCATCAAAAGAAAAATATTTGAAAGTTTTTGCAAGTGTATTTTTATTTTTCGCGTATTATTGTGTCAGTAAGGACCCCTTTCTTAAGCCACGATAACGTATCTTTCCATTAATTTGTTTTTAAGAATACTCTTTTGTAAAACTGATTTGAAGCCTACGCCTGCCTATCAAATTGCCTGTTTGCCATGTCTTGAAGGATATTTTACTTACTAACCCGTACTTAAATGTACATGATCTTCCATCATTTGGGGAGGCATGGCATGGTAAATTTAATTTTGTATTTCCTTTTATCAGTGCATAACCTATTAAATGGTCAATTTCACTTTTAGGCTCAGAAAACCCCCTTTTCATTATGTGATAATTTTTTTCTGTACACGAAAATGAAACCTGGTACATGAACTTTTCACCAAAACTAAATATGTACTCGTGTGCTGAAAAGTTCATGTGCAAATATATATAAAAACTAGATAAATATTTTAAAGGTAAGATAAAATTTTGGACCTTTGAATACTGTATATTAAGTGTAGAAGTTAAAAACGTTTATATACATTACTTATGACACATTTCACACCAGTGTTGCACAGGCAGACAATGAAAAAAGCACACAGGAAACACTGGTAGATTATTACAAGAGACTACCAGTTGCTTGCTATTGGTCATTATGAACAAAAGTCAAATTTTGCTGCTGTCAGCATAATGGACAAGCAACACATATCATAAACGTTTTGTGCATTGTGTTATCACGCAATGATTGAAACTGTAGAAATTATACAGGGGTCCGTTTTCCCCCGGTAGTCAATACAGGAATTATGGAGAGCTTAGTCAAAATAGAAGTAAGAAAGAAGAACCGTGAAACAAAAGCCAGTGATGAAGGCTATGATTGGTAATACAAATTAAGAAACAATAATGCAAGAGATATTGTTTCCAAAAAGACTAGTATAAAAAATAACATCGAAAATACATTAGACCAGGTAAGAGTTAAATGATTCTGCACTGAAGAATAGATTCATCGCGGAACTAAAAAGAAATATGATAGGGAAAGATGGATAAACTGAAAAAGTTGACAAGAACTCAAACGCTCATCTATGAAAATTAATATGTGATAAAATATAAATATTAAAGTTTACTTATTGCACGATACCACTTCCACTGCAAGAAAAATTGGAAAATCATTCTAGATAGAAACAGTGGTAATAATGCTGGCAATGATAATGATTTATACTGTATTAGTACTGCACCAGTCATTTCAAATCCAGTTTAAGTTTGTCATGACCCCTTTTCTTAGTTTGGGAAAAATACCAAAAATCTGTGATTCATGGATTTCTTTTGGATTTTTTCTAAACTGAAGTGTTAAACTGGAATGTTAAATGAGAATATAAAAAGGACAGAGGGTCGTCAGAGTGCAAAAGGTCGAAGTGAAGAACTAGAAAAAAGGTTTGAAATATATGCCCAATTACAGAAAGGACAACGTTGATTAAAACAGGATGAAGCATTAACACAGTGACTAGAAAGTCAGTTGGTGGATATGGTGAAATATGAGAAGAGTAGAAAAAGATAATTGATTAGATTGTTTAGGTGATTAGATAAAACAGCCATAAAGAAGATTCTTTAAAGCTGTTATGACCTAAGTTAAGATTGAAGTTGGTTTTTGCCTTCTGGTGTAAACAAAAGCAGGCAAAACTGGATTTTAAATGCGTTTTATGTTGGATTTCCACATGTGCATTTCGTAATATTTTACAAAACCTACTATCAATCTGAATCGCCGTCCATGTAACGGTGTTGAGTGAATGGGAGATCAATATTCGTTATACACCCCAAAGATAATTAGAAAAGTTGATCATTCATTTATTCATTCATTTATTCATTCATTTATTCATTCATTTATTCATTCATTTATTCATTCATTCATTTATTCATTCATTTATTCATTCATTTATTCATTCATTTATTCATTCTTTCATTTATTAATTCATTTACTCGTTCATTTCTAATTTTTTCCCAAACAAAAGGGATAACAAACAATTTTTGAAAATGAACAGGAGAACAATACAAGGGTTTTAAAGCATGTTGTATTACAGACGTCTTTGGAAGGATAATACTAATAACATCCCTCATAAGTTTTGAAGCTTTTGCCTTATGCAAAAATATATCATGGATTAAGATTATTCATGAATAAAGTATTAACCAGAACAAAGGATGAGCTTTTCTGTCTGAGATGAAACAAACAAGTTAACTTGCAGTTCCCATGCAGCACTGTTGCTGTTTGCTATAAGGAAACTGAGACCTAATTACTAATTATGAACCAAGAGATTTGGAGTCTAATTTATTTTAATACGCCACATATAGTTTTCGTTTGCTGTTGTATTTTAATTCGTAAAGTTAAATGTCTTCACTATTATTTTCCTAGGGACCTTCAAAGTTACAAGACCCCAATATGGCGCATCATTTGTTTGCACAAGAAAGCCAGAAAGATTTGCTGACTCGACCTGTGAAGCCAGCAGACACTTCTCACAAATGGTTCTTGCAGTGAACTTTAATAACCCATTTTATGAAAATATTCCTTTCTTACTTGACTTCTACAGGTCTGCATTTTCTTGCATTACATTTTGTGGACCTGTTAAGTCAAGCAAAACCAATATAGTTGTTATTGAACATCCAAGTCGAGAATCAGGTTATTATTCTTATCAATGCCTTGCGGAGGTTATCATTCGTTATCCAAATGCAGCAGGATTTCTCTATGTAAACGATGACATGGTGGTTAATTGGTGGAATCTGGTACAATTTGATAAACAGAAAATTTGGGTCGGGAAAAATATAATACACCAGGCTGGAGCTGAATTAGGGAAACCTGCACCAACAAACTGGCACTGGTGGAAAAGTATTAATGCCTTACAGCTGTGTGAGGCAGCCCTAAATGAAATTACATCATCAAAACCTAAGCTGGATAGACTAACAAGCCTACTACAGAACAGTAATTTCTCGCTGGAAGAGAACTTCTCTAAGAATACTGGTGGAATAAGGAAGTGCCTTAGGGGTTGGTCAGATTTTTTTTACATTCCACAAAATTTTTCAAAACTGTTTGTGGAATTATCAAGTATATTTTACAACAACAGGGTTTTTCTTGAAGTTGCAGTGCCAACCATTATATTCTTGTTAGAAAGCAATAGCAACCTTATAAATATAGATGGCATGTATTTACCTGACTTGTATGGTGACATAGACTTTACAAGTGGAACACAATTCTTTCAAACTTATAATGTAAACATGACTTTCCTCCACCCATTTAAACTAATGGGATCTGCTAAAACATTAGAGTATTTTAAAAGTGTTATCACCCCACTCAGTAAAAAGCATGGATCATGTTCTCTATATTAGAAACAGCTGTATTTATTTTAGAAATTAATTTTTAATGTATTGGCATATTAGGTACGGAGTTGGTGACCTTAAATCTCAAGAAACGACTTTTCAAACTTAATTATGCAACCAAAGAAATAGTATACTACAAAATAGATTATTTCTTTGAAAGCAAGTGCACCACTTGTGAAAAATTACACTGTGTAAAAAGATTTTTTAAAATATTTTGTCTTTTAGGTGAAATGATGTTTGCCTTCTGGGTAAGGTATATTACCCTTGAATTTACTATTTAAACCACACCAATTATTAGTCCCCGCTCGCTTTGCTCGCGCCAATTCCTTCCAACATTCAAAATTTCCCTATGTACTCTACAGTTAGGGCCTGAAATTTCCATCCTCACAAAGTTTTAAAAAGATACTTGTATTTGTCTGATTGGTCACAAAGCGTCCGTGGTGAAAAGTGGGTTTTTTTCGAAATAATTGTTCGTTTAATGTTGAACCCATCTCGTTATTTTGAAAAGTGCGCGATTTTACTGAAGCTTTGTTTCTGTTTTGAACGACGCAATGTTAGTGCGACAAAGAGGAGTTTTTCTTTTCAAATCCAAATTTTAAGTTTTTCAGAAAAACTCCACAACAACCATGTCACAAATCGTAAAGGTTAGTCTTTAAGCTTTTCTTCAGTTATTCCGGCCATTATGTCATGCACTTCTGCTTTGTCTTTCGGCAATATTCTATTAACCGAGATGCAAAAGACAATACTAATGGACAGTGAGTCTATTATAGGACACGTCATGTCAGGACGTATCCAAGAAGAAATTTGATTAGGCTGTATGCTGTATGATAATGTCATTTGATAGTTATTTTTTATTTGGGCTTATTGTAGCTATTTTGCTTACCAAAAAGTGTTGTGAACAGATTGTATTTGAGTAGAGGAGAGGGTGGTGAGGAGCTGATAAGTGTAGAGTTTTGTATTAGATCAGAAGAAAACAACCTGGCAATGTGCCAAAGAATCTTACAAGTTGATAAAGATGTGAGTGAGGGTAGCTGGGACAATTGAAACAGAAGGAACTGTTCCTAAAAAAGAGTTTAAGAGAAAACGAAACTTTGAAACTAAAAGAAAGTGGACGGATCATAGCATGTATGGGCAGTTTGTGAGATATATGTCCGATGAAGTGAGCAAGGAAAAAAACTGGGACTGGCTCATTCAGAGCCAACTGAAAGTAGAAACTAAAGCATTAGTGTGTGCTGCACAAAAACAAGCATTATTAATAAATTACATAAAGCATAAGATTGACATAGTTCAAACAATCCATTGTGTAGAATGTGTGGAGAAAGAGGTGAGACCATCTATCACATTATTCGTGAGTGTAAATAATTTGCCCAACAGAAATATAAGAGGAAACATGATAACGTTGCACGAATAATACACTGGAAACTGTGAAAAATGTGCTTTTTAGAAAGCTGGAAAATGGTACCAGCATAATCCAGAAAAATGTGATGTCATTGATGCCCATAGTAGACCAAACATCTTTGTAAATAGAACATGTAAAGCATGTGTTCCTGTTGATGTTGCAGACCCAGCCAGAATGTATGATAAAAAAAATTTAAAATACCAAAACTTGAAAAGGTAAACAGGGAGAGAGTGTGGAAAATGAAATAGGTTAAAGTTATTCTAAGAATTGTTGGGAGCATTAGGCAGTGTATCGAAAGGTTTTAAGTCATGTGAAAAATCTGTAAGGATGTGAAGGTTAGTTTCATACAAAAGGAATCCTTGTTTGTTTGGTTGTTTGGGACTTTAAGGATGTTAAGGAAAGCGCCAGAAACGAGATAAAATACTGATGGCCTTAAGTCATTTGCTACGACTTGCCAATCAGTTTTATAGATAACGTGAATTCCATCAGCCATGTAAGAAAATAATAATTAATAATAGTAGTAATAATAATAACAATACATCCACAAAATGGCAACTCGTTAAATGCTTTACAGTATTAGAATTGGTTTAAATTCGGTCAAAGAAAGTTAAAATCAATAGCCAAATTCTTCCGTTAAATAAAGACAGACAGCTATTTCTTCGCTACAAGGAATAAATGGCTCTGACTTTGATGAAAATAGGACTTTGTTTTGGCATTCCTTATTGCATTTAGCAGGCTTTGATTTATTTCATCTGCATTGTTTCTAGTTTCAAGAAATCTAAAACTTTTCTTCGTAGACAGTTTCAGACGGGGTAGTCTTAACATTTTCCTTTTATTTCTTGTCCTGTTTTTCATAACTTCTTTGAAATTTTCGCACACATTATGATTCATATAGTTAAAAACTTCAATACACGTACGACGTTTTTGTAAAGTTCTTATTAATATAGCATCTATTTTTTCGTAAGAGCGAAGAACATTATATGAAAAGCTCTCCTCTCAAAACTGGAAATCCTCTTCTTGGCAGTATCAGTATAAGAACAGGTGATTATCGAGCAGTAAGTGAAAATCGGTATCACCACGGTCTTGTATAATGTGAGAGCTGCTTCGGATGTTAGTTGTGGATGAACTCTCTTCATGAAATAGAGTCTCGATGATACCTTTTTATATACAGAGTCAATATGGTCACTCAACGAAAGGGTTTGATCTAGTTTCATCCCGAGGGACAATTATCTGAATGTTAAGCATTCAGATAATTGTCCATCGAGCTCTGTGCCTTCATTGATGTTAAAAAAGCAAATCCGTTAGGTTCAGTGCTATTCCAGCTTCAATACTTACAAGTTGATAAATGTTAACAATTAAAATTCAGTGGAAACGTACTACTAATACCTAAAAGTCTGACATGAACCATAAAAAATATCCTCTTAGTACTAGACGAGGAGCTGGAAAATACACGTCCGTCTATTTTACACGTCACTCTATTTTACACGTCACTATTTTACACGTCACTCTATTTTACACGTCACTATTTTACACGTCACTATTTTTCACGTCACTCTATTTTACACGTCACTCTATTTTAATTCCAACATTCAACATACAACAGTAAGACGGCTGTAGTTTCTGGATTTCTGGTCTTTTAACCCAAATGATGCTCTACTTATGAAGAGAAATTTATTTCAAGTTTTTTTTATCTCACTCCTATTAGACAGGTTAAACGCGATCAGAAATCAGGCAGTGTTGTCTAAAATTGTAATCTAAAGGTTTTTACTACGTTTTTTCGGAGTTGATTGACCATTGATTCTCGCCGCAAAACTTACGACAATCATTTACAAGTAGTAACTTACGACAATCATTTACAAGACAAGTAATTACCTGTCTTCCAAGTGGACTATCTTTTGTTAAATTTTTAAGTACTTCGGTCAAATATTTTAACAATGCATCGGAGTAGCCAAATAAATTTTTAGAAAAAGGTTGATTTCTTGCTGGTTAACTTCAGGTTTTGTGAAAGGAGATTTTGTTAACCTTCCAGTTTTCATCCTCCCAGCTACTTAAATCCTTTTGCAATGTCTGAACTGTTGCAGAAAAANAAAACTTACGACAATCATTTACAAGTAGTAACTTACGACAATCATTTACAAGACAAGTAATTACCTGTCTTCCAAGTGGACTATCTTTTGTTAAATTTTTAAGTACTTCGGTCAAATATTTTAACAATGCATCGGAGTAGCCAAATAAATTTTTAGAAAAAGGTTGATTTCTTGCTGGTTAACTTCAGGTTTTGTGAAAGGAGATTTTGTTAACCTTCCAGTTTTCATCCTCCCAGCTACTTAAATCCTTTTGCAATGTCTGAACTGTTGCAGAAAAATCATCCATATCTAACGATAAGAATAGCACAAATTAAGAAAGGTCGAGAATCAATCCATACTCAGGCGCAATAATAAAGAGAAACGTTGGCAATTTATCACCTTGTAAAACACCAAGTATTTCAAATGCTTCTGCCTCATAATCAGCTGTGCATACCTTGGCCCATGGCTTTTGATATTTGCTGCAATTGCACATACTATTTTATCAGGTATATCTGAAATATGCAGTGTCTCTATACGTTTTTTAAGATAAATGGTGTCAAACGCATTTTTGAAGTCAATGATCATTATTACAGTATGCAGCTTAGATTATGTGATGTTATTCCCTTAAACAATCTGTTAAGTTGCGATAACATCAGCATAACTGAGCTAAGGAGCATGAAATTCATCTTTCTTTGGTTCAAGACAGGATTTGAACCAAATATTTAGCTTCATCAGGTCAG